>OY829508.1:6149809-6749809 GCA_963691665.1 Clepsis dumicolana | reverse complement strand
TTCAGTATGGCGGTTTGTTTACATAGTTAGCAAGTTCCATAGAATGACACTTAAATGTTAAGTCTAAGCATGTAACATAATAACGCAACATTTAACAGAATATGATGTTTAGTCAGTTAGTTAATAGGAAACGGATATCCGTTTCCTATTGATTGAATTCTTCGATCTCTGTGCTAACCTCTCCGCATGAATGGTGTCTTGAGAGTGCCCTTACGATTCGTACTTTAAATTACTTAAGGAATCTGACCTGTACGTGCTGTACTTATTATGGGAATTAATGTGGCCACGTTGCGGAACCAACTTTGATATTTATTTCCTCTCCGAACTCAACACCGTTGTGCCCAACAGCATAGGACACGTTCTTCAGTGCACCGGACCTCACATCAGCTCAACATTGAAAGAAAATGTGAAGAAACAGCGTCCCTATACATACGAAAGTATCTATTTCATTTATTTTTTATTTTTAACGTGATATATACTTTCAGTAATACATAAGTTAATAACATAATAAACTTAATACATATACTTACCTATTATAGCTACACCATCTGTCGGTCAAACTGTGGACTTCATGCTGCTATTGATAGCGCTCAGTTGGTAGAGCAGAGCAGGTGGCTCGATGGCAAAGCAGTAAGAGGAATGAGAGATGTAGGGGTTAAGCTAGTTAATTTTTATTTTGAAAAGCGAAAATGATGAGATTTGTTTAAAAATCTATCAATTTGTTCAAAGAGTAAGTAGTTGTTTTTAGTTCCTTCAGTGTAAATTAAAGCTTACAAAGTGTTATTTAGTGCTGTGTAATTGTAATGTTTACTTTTAATGCGGTATTTGACTCAAAATAAACTCTCAATTACTTATGCGAAAATTTTGGCAAAAATCACTTTACATACTTGCACTTTTAGAGAAAATCACTATACCTACAAGCATCGGCCGGAACAGGAATTGCCTGACTAGTACTATAGTCGGCCTCGTCATACTCGATACTCGGTCGCCTAACCCACTCGTCTAGCTGCACCTTTCTTCCCGGTTTTGCAGTAACTATTGATGAACATGGACTAAACTTATGCCACCAACGCAGCTTTAATTTAATCGCTATGGCATTGAATTGAATAGGATGCCAGCTAAAATCATAAAGACAAGTAAACCTATGTTTTTTTTATCGGAAACACTCTACATCAAGGTCATCCATGCCATGCTCGTGCATTGCTCGTGCAATCCTTTCTTTGTAATTCTTGTAAAACGACAACCAAGTACCAATTAAGCTGTATATCTGCGCTTGACATCTCAAGTGAAAATAAACAACACTGTTGGGTTTATAGCCACGAAGTAATGGCACTATTGAACAAATAAACTGTGCCAAACGCTTGAATAGAGTGTTTTTAAACGACGGTTTCGACTAAGACGGATAATTTTCGTGTCGAGTAAAAGCAAACACTACAATGATTTTCGATTTCTACAAATGCTAAAGCCACAGAACTAATAAAAAATAGGATAAATGACATGGTCGCGTGACCTTCTCGACGCGCTTGTGACTAGCTTTGAATTTAAAAAAAAACTACGTCAACTGTCACGTCAACTGACAGTTTTGACATTGTCAAAAAACAATAATGTCCGCGGTGTTATTGTTTGATATTGTCATAGTGACAATTGGCGTAGTTTTTAGGGTTCCGTACCTCAAAAGGAAAAAACGGAACCCTTATAGGATCACTTTGTTGTCCGTCTGTCTGTCTGTCAAGACCCTTTTTCTCTGGAACGCGTAGAGGTAGCATACTGAAATTAATGTCAAATACTCAAGCCTGCGGTCCCTTGAAGCTGTGAAAAAATTAACCTTCTAAGTCAACGCAATCAAAAGATACAGTCATTGAAAAGCCTATTTCCATACAAATTGCCGAAATCCGAAAACCTAAAGGGTAATGCCAGTTGTCCTAGAAACTTGAAATTTGGTATGAAGGTAATACAACTACTTAGAAAAGTCTCAAAATCTAAAATTTTTGTCTGTCTGTAGATTTCAGAGACCAATATAAGTTGACCCCACACTGCGTACATTTTGCGTTGGAGCAGGCTCTGCTAACACTGGACTTCTTAAAACACTAGGGAAAAGCGTTAAAATCTTTCTACGGAACCCTCGTGCGCGAGTCCGACACGCACTTGGCCTGTTTTTATTGAATTCTAGGCTAGTGCTAGGCACTAAGCTAATCAGCCATTAAATCTCACAAATGTCATCTCGATAATTAAAAAAAAATGTTTTTAATTAATGATAAGGAATAAAAATAAAAGAGCTGCATTTCCTCGATTACTAAGACAACGACTGTCGAAAAAAAAATTGCACCTCTTCAAAAAACTTCTCTTAGCCAATTATCGTGATTCAGTAACAGTAAGTGTTAGAAAGGTCGGCGTGATAAAATTGGTGTTTTGCGTTTGGAAATTCATTCACACTGTGTAATTACACTAGAAATTGTGTGCGTGATTGCGCAGTGCTTTCGCGTGTGTACATTAATAGCAAGTAGAGTGGGAAAAGCGGCGACATGGGATCTGGAAAGAAATACCAACGATAGATATATCCTTTTTTTATTAGTATGTGGCTAAAGCTAACCAGTCATATTGGATCTGCTTGATCACGTGACATTTTTTTTTAAATTTATGTTATGTTTATGTCAAACTTCTCTCGTTCTCGTTAGCGTTTCGATAGCTCCTACGTAAGTAGGTATATTATTTTAACTCGAAAAAGACAACATTACAGGAGAGGCGATTGAAGTTAGAAATTTAAACCACAAGTTTTTAACCGATCTTGATAAAATGTATTATACCTGCTTACAGAAATTTTATGCATTTGAAACTTATTTCAATATTTTTTAACCGACTTCGAAAAAAGGAAGAGGTTGGCTCTCAATTCGTCGGAATATTTTTTCTTACGATAATATTCGTTGGACTACAGGTGTGACAATAAGTGTGTAGTTTGTAATACTAACAATAGTTTACGCAGGAATAATCTGATAATTACTAAAATATCATAAGTACTACTAGTAAGTAAGTAAACGCTTCATTGTACAGAAAATACAGAAATAAAAGCAAGTTACAAACAGTGAGGTACAAGTACAAAGGCGGACTTATCCCTATAAGGGATCTCTACCAGTCAACCTACTAAACTAGTCATAGATTACGTGGGAAATGTCTTATGTTTTACTATGGCATGCAGGATAAACCATAATTTACATAGAAAAGTCAGAATAAAAAATGTGTAATTATAAATTGTTTACCTATTGGATAATTAATAGACCACTTGATCGCCTTGTGATCAAAATTTAATCAAGTATAAATTTTGGCTTACTGCAATTTTTCCCAAACCTTAACTACTTATGTCAAATCCCACATTCCTTAAAAAGCACACATTTATTTATTAATATAAGTACAGATAATGAGTTGACTCGTTTGCCTAAAAAACACTTGAGGTTTTTTTATAAAGTTGCTATAACATATATGTATAATTATCTTCGTCCTATCTTTCTTAAATCCCATGTGCCTCATTAAGTTAGGTAGGTACGAGTATACTGTATGGCTGTAATTTAAGTAATTGATGTAGAACATTACGAAAGCCGACGGCTGCAATATCGCAAGACAAAATTAAAGGTGATTTCAATTTGAATCAAATTAAAGTTCAGTCTAAAAGTACCTAACATAATATTTTTATTAGAAATGCTCGTACCTACTGTCGAAATAAATGAAATTCAGAACAAATTCCGTAGACCGGGGACGAACTGTCGGTAGGCCTCCAACAAGATGGCGCGACAACCTGGTAAAGATCGCGTAATCGCGGTGGATGCGGCAAGCACAAGACCGGTTTGAGTGGAGAGCCTTTTGGAGGCTTATGTCAGGCCGTTGACGTCTTTCGGCTGACATGGATGAGAACAAATTAAACTAATTACTTTCTTTAAATAGGTACACAATATTTTTCAAAATAAATGTTGTAATCCTAATACTTGAATATAGAATAGTTTCTGATTCCTTTTGAGATATAAGTGCCCCCACTCAGAGTCGTTAATTAATACCTAACCGTTCATTGTCATTACATTACCGATGTTTTGAGCATGGTGAAATGGGACCGAGTTTAAGAACCGCAATAGATCGTGCTAGTCGTGCTATGCAGCAGTACTGTGAACTCCTTACCCATTCTGGGTTTTTACGACTTTAATTCGGACAATTTCATTAAGTCTGTGTGAGTTATTGGTAATTTAGACGTCGCCTACATTTCCAACGATCAGCTGCCCTGTGATTAATGTGTCAAAAAGTTCTGTGATGTCACCCGAATAAGAATTCAAATTATCTTTGATTGGAAATTCAATTCAAAGACCACCCAAAATCGTCGTTTCTTGTTTTTAATGTTTTACTGATTATTTGGGCACAATCGGTACAATTTAACTTAAATCTAATAAATTTATATTACTATTTATTATTTCTATCTATTTATGGGATCACTTTCTTGTCCGTCTGTCATTTGATGTGATAGTAGTTTTTAGGGTTCCGTACCTCAAAAGGAAAAAAACGGAACCCTTATAGGATTATCACTTTGTTGTCCGTCTGTCTGTCTGTCTGTCAAGAGCCTTTTTCTTTAGAAAGCGTGGAGGTAGCATGCTGAAATTTGTATCAAATACTCAAGCCTGCGGTCCCTTAAAGCTGTGAAAAAATCAACCTTCTAAGTCCATGCAATCAAAAGATACAGTCATTAAAAAGGCTATTTCCATACAAATTGCCGAAATCCGAAAACCTAAAGGGTACTTCCAGTTGTCCTAGAAACTTGAAATATGGTATGAAGGTAGCTCTTATAGCACAGCCACTCATAAAATCTCAAAATGTTATTTTTTTATGTCTGTCTGTGTATGTCACATACCAATATACACTGTTTACCACTGCTAACGACATCTAGCGTCGAATAGGAGAGCTTTGTGGATGCCGCGCGGGCTCGAGATCATTTTTCAAACTCAGGCTCATTGACGCTTGTTCGTCTACTCGCCACTAGATGGCAGTAAAATCTTAAGCAAAATATAGAGTCGTAATAAAAAAAATGGTGACTGCTATTTTAAAGAATTACCCCAATGTCAATGTGTTGTGTTATGTGTTATTTTTAGTAATTATTTCAACGTTAGGGTTATGGTTCTTTCTTATCACTTAAAGTAATTGATGACAGTTAGACATTTGAGATATTGAACCCTGAAATGAAAATATCGTGGTTTTTTCGGTGATGAAAACGTTTGTACAGCCATCATAGTCGTTTCTTTAATCTATCCAGGTGTCATCTCCTGCGACGAGGAGTACCGGTTGGTACGGCATCTGATGCAGAACTACGATGCGTCAGTACGGCCGGTGGAAAACTCATCACATCCCCTACTCGTGACATTCGGAGTGTCACTACATCACATCATAGACGTGGCAAGTACTGACTACTGAATAAATTTTAAGGCTGGCCACTTCACTCGGCTGCACTTCACAAATATTCGTGTCGCAGCTCTTTCGTTTTGCATCTGAATAACAGAGATGGAACGACAAACATTTGACATCTACGGCCAAGTGAAGTGTGTCAGCATAAGGTGTAGATTTTTGGGTTGCTGAAGGATTTTTTCTCAGTATGAGACAGAAATGGCTTTGCATGAATGTCTTCTGATTTTTTAGACCAGAGCCTAAAAGTGAAACAGGCTAAATAATTATACCTAACTAATACTTTTAAATATAATGAAATCCATTGTCGGGGTTATGAAAGTTCCGATTTACGAAGAGTTGGGAAATGAAAGCTCGATACGTCTGTCAGTAACTGTTACCCTCTAAATAAATAAGGCGGATCGTGTGCAAACCACCCTATTTTATTAGTAGGTGTAGTGGCTTCCTAACTAATATTATAAATGAGAAAGTAACACTGTCTCTCTGTCTCTCTGTCTCTCTGTATGTCTGTTTGTTACCTGTTCACGGGAAAACCGCTGCACCAATTTAGATGAAATTTGGTAAGAAGATAGTTTGAATATTGAGGAATAACTTAGGCTACTTTTTCTTCGGGAAAATTGTATAGTTCCCGCGGGATAGCGATAACCGAAATCTACGCGGACGAAGTCGCGGGCAACAGCTAGTACTAAATAAACTCCAGCCTTTAAATTGTGAAAGTAAACAACACTAGTTTACTAATTAACGCATGTGTAGGTATTTGCCCGTAGGCGAGCTCCTTCGCAGACTTGTAAATAGTTAGTGTGAACAAGGTTTAGGTTTACCTATTGATAATCCAATACCCGCATAGTAATTTTAACTCTTTTTAACTGTTTTAATGTTTTATTCCACTTTTGCCCTTGTCCCTGTGCCCGAAGCTGTCCAATAGTTGGCACCTTCAATCCTAAAACGTTTATTTAATTATTATTTTGTATTTAAAGACATTCTTTTATGTTTGTGTATGTTGTCTGTAAATAGATGATTTATTTTATAAGTAGGTAGGTACCCATTTCTTTTCGTAACGTTATGTTATTGTATTACCTGTCGTTTAGTTTGACATTTGACACCTTAGGGCTTCAGTTTTATTTTATTAAAAAAATGTCTTAATGTAACAGGTACCTAAGTATAAAATTTTAATTCGATATCAATTATGCAATATTTGAAAGTAGATTAGGATATTAAAATAAAATTTAGGTATTGCGTATGTAACAAATTTATATCTCATATTGTTCAATATTATGTAGGTATAGGTACACTCGGAACGTTAGTAAGGGAACAAGAACAATAAAGCAAAATGCGATATCAAACCCTCGAAGTACCCAAATGGAACATTCGAGTAACGCGCATTTCGTCGAGCTTAATATTAAATGCGATATCAAACCCTGGAAGTACCTAAATGGAACGTTCGAGTAAGGTAACGCCACCAGTGTTGGACACTTTAAGTTGACAAGCACCATTGATGGACATTTCGTTCTTAATTGAAAGATCATACGGTTGAAAATTGACTGATATAAAATAAATTACTGTCCCTTATTTTCTATTAAATAAGACTCATTGCCCATTACTGGATCCTTGTCCATTACCGGTGCCTTTACCCTAACGCGCATTTCGTCAAGCTTAATATTAAATGGAACATTCGAATAACGCGCATTTCGTCGAGCTTAATATTAAATTGAACTACACTACACGTTATACGACGTTTGGTGCCTTCTTGGGGTGTCGATATATTCTTACTTTTATAGCTAAACCTGTTTTAGTCGAAAGGCTAAAATTTATATAAAATAGGACAAAAAGTGAGTGATTTTAAGGTTTCGATGTCAAACTAGGATCTTTATGCGTTACGCCGCCTCTGTCCATTTGTAAAATACACATCTATTTCTTTCCGATTTTATTAGAGCTACGAGTATACCTAGGTAAAGCTAAGCTTAGTACTGGTAGGTACTGACACTATACTACTCATTAGAAAATAGGGGCCACTAAGTATTTTGATCGTTACGTGAAAATTATATTAAACAGTAGGTAATGTATTTTTTTAACCGACTTCAAAAAAGGAGGAGGTTCTACGTTCCACTGTATGTTTTTTTTTTATGTATGTACATCGATTACTCCGTCAATTGTAGACCGATTTTTGGTAGTTTGGTAGTCATCATCTCATGATGATGAGCTGATGATGAAACGTACAACTCCTTAACGGTTAGGAGTTGAAGGAGGATAATTCTGAAAATGTTAAATCAACGTAAAATTGTGAATTAAAAGTCTTTTAACAAAAAAGTAAAACCGCCTTCAAAAAAAAACCTTAGAAAAAAAACGTAAAATAATCCTCTAAAATAATGATGAATAAAAAAATAAAAATAAAATGCGTTTATTTCGGACAACAGAAACTAAAGCCTAAAGTTTTATCGCCTAGCACTAAGCAGCAGAAATATGAAGTCGGTGCGGTGCGAGCGGAATATTCTTTGAATGAAGCACCGACTTCATATTTCTGCTGCTTAGTGATAGGCGATAAAACTTTAGGCTTTAGTTTCTGTTGTCCGATGTTATATGTTTTTGCTTTTTTTTAGGTTAATAGTCATTTAATGAAGTAGTCAATTGTTTCACTTGTTTCAATATACTGACTGTTTAGTGCAACTTTCACGTAACGATCAAAATATGTACTCAGTGGCCCCTATTTTCTTTTAAGCAGTATTCATACCGCAGAGCCGTTCAGCGCACGCGGCACCACGCGTGGTATATTTTAGGCCTATTTCGAATTGTTTCTATTGATCGCTACTCTGTTGGTTGGTAAAACTTACGAAAAAAAGACATTCATACGTTATTATAATTAGTAAGTAGTTATGTAGTTGACTTCCTGTTAATATTTTCACTTGTTCTATTTACACAGACCCTTGTGTTTTTATTTTAGAAAACCAGCCCACCTCTGTGCCTTCAATGTTTAGTAATTCAATATTTGTATAGCTATGATGTTTGTAGGGTACGGGGAAATGATAAATTTCCGTCGTCAGGGCCTCATTTAATGTTATTTAAGTAGGTACCAACGTCGAACATAAATAGTAGATTGTGAAACTAGTGCATAAAGTGGGTTTTATGAACGAGTTATAAACTCTCCTTTTCGTTTCAATTGCGAGGAAATTGAACAGCCGAATTTCTTGCGTCAAAAATTACGAACTATATAATCCGCCATCTTGGATCGAAAAAAGTATGTCAAATTGAGCTCTTTGCAGCCAAATTACTATGAAATCGAGTCTTATGAACATTTTTTGTGATTAAAATTGTCTTTCATTGTGAAAAGAGACATAAGAGGCATAAGTATAAATGGTACAAAGCAGGTTTTTTTTTTTTAGTGTACTTTACAACGTTGTACTTATCTTTTTTTATTATTATTTAATATTAAGATCTAGGTGTTATTCGTTATTCCCATAACAAGAGAAAAAACTTCATACTACAACAAACAAATCCGTGTAAAAGGGAACGAGTCATTGGTATAACATCCATCTCTTTTAATTACTTTACAACATGTTATGTTTGTCCTAAATTAACCAGGCCTGTCATGTTTTATTACAATCCACCGTTTTATTTTTTGCTAAAGCAAAAACTTTGTCAAATCGTTCATTTTTCAAACAACTTCGGACACAAGGGAACCGGATGTACCTACTTATATTACGATGTTGAATATTCACGGTTAACTTTTCCCTTGATGAATCGAATTACCATTCTTTGTCGTTTAAAAGCCGATGGCAATTTTAAAGGCTTGCAAAGTTTTTATACATATTTTTGGAAATATCATAACTCTATTATCATCCTAGAGTTACTTGTTTTACAAACTGCGAATGTGTTTATGTAGTGGTATGCGCCGTTTAACTCCGGGGCAAATTGCAATTGCCATGTCTAGGTACTTGCAAAATTCACAACATTTCGTACTTTAGCACCCCACACAATTTATTCGCGGGGTTCTCCCTAAATGAGTTTATTTTCACTTCTTCCGTCGGAATGACAAGGCAGCGCCGGTCTCAGGTTGAATTACTTACTTTGATTTGCAATATTTTCTTTTTATTCCGCATTAATTTAGATTATTTTAAACGAGACCATCTGGTTCCACGCATTGTTTTGCTTTTGATATTCGCCAGTAAATTAGATCATTTGAGTTCAGATTTTGGGCTAAAACCAAAACATGGATTGCTGATTTCGATTGCAGATAAGTAATATTTGTGATAGTATTTTCACCCTCATTAATCATTCGTAGATAATCCCTCGGATTCGTGCGATCAACGATGGTGGGGTCTGTTTAGAGGTCCATATTACTTGTATATTAGCCGATCTGAATCAAACTAAGAGACGGTGGATAATGACGGGCTGAATGGGCACAATGCACGTGTGGCCCAGCAGGCACAATATACAATGCATGCATTCACGCGGCCACTGATTAAACTGTCTATTATTTTTCTGTCGAATATTTTTTACCACCACAATTGTTTCATAACGCTTTGAATTCTTTTTAATGACTCGATGGAATGTGCCATCAACCATCATGTAGTAATTAAGCATTATGCGAAGCAAAATAAGGGTTGTTACTGCCAAAAACAATTTATTGGCGTGGGTTTATCGGCTTTTCATTATTACTCTCTAATTATTTGTATCGTTTTGGGTTTGTATGTTTTGGCTGTTTATGATTAATCAATACTGTTTCAAGTTATTTGAGAAACGCGTATCTTTGTCACGTTATTTTAAGAACGCATTTCATATTGTGAAGATGAACTATAAAAGAAGGCTGCCGTACATTTGAATATAGTAAGTCGTAAAAGAAAAAGCCATAAAATAGCTATCCTATCGAGAATGCCCATTATTGGTTTAAAGTAAACACTATCCATGTAAAAACATACCCCAATAGTAGTACCTACTCTGTGGACATCAGTAATTTTCTGCTTAGGTTGTATAATCATAGTTCTTATTACTAAATGTAATTCTATTTTTAATGTAAATGAGTTGACAAGAAGAATATTTAAAACATTATTCATTTTGTCACATCTAGGAATATTTTAAAAAAGATTGTACCCAAATGTGTACGACCCCACTACGTAATAATCTTGATTATAATACACACAAGTCCCAAGTCGATTCATAGTCCCGTGTCATGCGACCTAAATGTCCTAATGACATCGTAATAGGAATACTTAATGGCATGTAAAGGTTTCTCGAATAGGCTATAGGGTTAGCTCGAATACGTTTATTACCAAAAACCTATTTCACAGAACAACTTCGTTTCCTTTCTCTACCTTTGTTTTAATATCATCATGTCATATGAGCAACGGAACGTAATAAGACCTTTTTCTATGAGTTTTTTCGCGAAAGAAAGGGGCTTGCTTCCGTAAGCAAAATTTTAAATAAAGGTACAATTTTTTACCTTTCTTTTTCAATAGCGATATATTTATTAGTGCCTATTTGTAGTAAACAAAAGAAGTTCGTACTTAATACTGAAAAAAAATTGTAGTTTATGCAACTGTTACATAACGTGTATTTTAAGGCCTAATTATGTAGAGTTGCATACATTACTTTTTCTAAACACATAATATACGAGTAAGTAGTTACCTACTCCAAGATGAGTTCAGAAGCCGCAGGCATAACAAACTGAACCTGTCATTAATTTGACGGTGTTTTTTTTTAAATCGTAGACAGACATACCTTTATTCCTTTTATTAAATAACAACTGTCGATACATAATTTCGCATCGACTATTTTTTTTAATAAAGGTCTGTTTAAAATGAGGACTATTGAGAGTCAAAAATCGTTAGTGTCGAGTGAAATATTATATCTGTCAAACTCCAAAAAAAAAATTAGCCAAATATGTCGTTTTCGTAAGAAAACAGGCCAAGTTATTTCATTAGACAGGCGCTTTAGCAGCTGTAATATTTAAATGGCTGTGCAATTACTGGACACAAAAATGTCTTTTTAAATTAATTTTGCAAAACTTTCTTAGGGATAGGTACTAAACTAAAATCGAATAAATACTTTATTTACTTCAGTAGAATGATACAATTTGATCAAATAATGAACTAAGTATACTTAGCGGTAAACCGTGTGGCCCTCATATGTTTATAGGTACCTACCTACTACAGTCGAGTTCATAAATATAGAAGAGTACATAAATACCCGAACAGGTTAAAGAAGTATATATTTGAACGATTCTCCTTTAATATTCATCTGAGCAAGCCTTCAGTTTGATCGAATTGGATCCATGAAATCAGCGTTAGCAAACTCGTGCAAAATAGCCGCGGTTAAGTAGAGTCGCAAATCGCAAACGCAAACTTGCATTACCTACCCACTAACTAAGTATTTAAATCCTCTGAAGTAAATTTAATATCATGCACACCCTTTTGGTCTTGACCCTTAAAATTGAAAACTCCGTTTGAAGTCGTCTAACGCTTACTAAATTTTGAAAAGACGCCGTAATTTCCGGAACCACCCCATTTGTATGGAAACCGTTACCTAACGTTTCTGTGACTTACGAAAATGCTATGTAATATTTAATGATATCCGCTGGCTTGTCGGTCCTTTCAATATTTCATACATTGATGAAAATTACACATTCATCCGGCAATCAGTGTTCCCTCCAACGATTTCAGGTTTTTAAATGCAAAAACGTGTGAAACCTGGTTCAGTTGTTTCATTGATAATAGGTACTCATAATTATTGAATGACTAGATAATTACTTCAGTACACATAACAAAACTCAATATACTTACAACAGCTAAAATGTTATTAATACCAACTTAAAATTATTAAAGATTGGCATTGGCACTGATTTATTGGATGAAATTTACACTAACTCTATTACTTTTCTTCTAATCAGGAAGAAAAAGACCAATTGCTGACGACAAATTGCTGGATTACACAAATATGGATGGATTACCACCTGCGATGGAACACCAGTGACTTTGACGGCATCGGCGTCATCAGGATACCATACGAGAGAGTTTGGAAACCGGATATCATTCTTTATAACAAGTGAGCTCTTTATCCCATACTCATAATTACACTAAATTGTGTTGACTGTCACTAAACGATGGCCATAGTGAGATCAGTGATCACTGCGATAAGTTATTGTAAAATTGAATGTCAAATACTATTTACAAAAAAACCTTCTGTTAGCGGCAATAAATCTCGTAAGAGCCGCAAGGGATTAATTGATAACATATTTTTTTATTTGACGATTTAACTTACCTATGTGTAGGGGATCTCTTAGATGTTTTCAAGTTTTTATATTATAATGAGGCGCCTAAAATTATTTATGTAAGCTATTGAAATGTTTATTCAGAATTTTACAACACTGATTCGTTAGAGAGCCCTTTGAAATTTGTAATTCGATTCCTATCGCAACAGCTTCTAATTAACTCTCAAAATAGACCTTTAACCAAAATGTGTCTCATGTTTTTATAATTGTCATTTATCTTGTTTGTACGTACAGTACTTAGCACTTTTATACATTGTACTTGTACATGAAAAACTTGTTGCACTTGTTTTACAACCCATCAAAGAACGAAAGATCAAAAGGACAACGATAATTGAAAAAGCTGTTTCATGGAATTTATTGTATTCAGTGTGCCATTGATCTTATTAAACTTGAAGATATGTACAGTCGTGCGACTGAATATGTTGGACCCAAATGACTGCCATTTGTATAAACCCGGTACTCTTATTTCTCAGTAAGTTGTTGTCAGTGCAACCGTAACGAAGTCACATGTAAATGTCATGTTTTTAAATTTTAACTTGTGTAGGTGATTATTGGGGATTTTGTTCGGAGATGTATAGTATGTAATTTTAATGGAATCCAATCATATACATTCTGTACTATGTACCTACACCTACATAAGCGATAAATATATAGATACTCACCAATCAGACAGCTTCCAATGTGATACCGAGCATGACTGGTGTGGTCAGGCTGTACATGATAAGAAACAAAAATGATCTTACCTGTGATGTGACAAAAAAGTTAATGTGAATGTAAAAGTTAGTCATGTCAAACATAATTATTGTGTTTTCTTGGTACGAGCTTTTTTATGGATCAGGTAGCGGCACCGCGCAGTTAGTGTATTACATAATTATCTAAGTGCAGCGAAAATTATTAGGCATACAGGTAAACTAATCTACTTCCACAGTGCGGATCCCAACTATCGTTCAGCGGTGATCAATACAAACGTGATTGTCAAAAACACAGGCGAAGTCACGTGGCTCAGCCACGGCATCTACGTCTCTGTGTGCGACATTAACGTGGAGCAGTTTCCCTTCGACGTGCAGCTGTGTACCATGAAATGGGCCTCATGGACCTATGATGGCTTTCAGGTGAGTTCATCATCATTTCATCAATATGGTCCATATTACTGTGGTTCAAGTCTCCTCTTTCAACGGCATGACTTGGATTAGCAATTAAATAAATTACTACTGCTAAGGTCAGGCGTAACTCTCTGCTTTTGCAAACGTAGCAAATGTTTATAAGCCACGACAATTGCTTACCTATTGTGAGATTTATGCTGTATGTTGGGACGACAAATGTAGATTAGCCTAGACGCTATAGGCTCTCGAGATTCCACTGTTTGAGTACTTGCAATAAGGTTTAATCCCCTCTAGCCAGGGGCTTTAAATCATGAAATGCTAATAGGTACATGCCTCAGAGTCTGGACGATTTTGTGGTACTTATCACATATTCGTATTGTTTTCAGACTAACTCTAACCTAAGCCTTTTGGGCACCTTGCCCCTAAGTTGTACATTTTCAGCAGTTGGACGTTTTCCGTTTTAGATTTTAGTTAATATTATTATTTTTATTTACTTTTATCCATAATCATAAACTCTGTTTTTTTTATTGTTTGTTCAATATAAGTATGTTCATTGTTTTAAGAAATAAATTATATTTGTATTTCAGACCAAGACATAAGATCTTACAGTACATGTGTATGTAGGTCTTTGAAAGCGGTATCTAGATGCAATAATACTAAACTTGTAAAATGATTTGCTTTCAGTTACCAAGCCACCGTAAATGAATAAATACAAAAGACATTTTCATATTACCTAGTAAAGTTTCGGATAAAATAAACCGACTTACAAAGTGTTTGCAGAAGTTGAATAGAAAAGTCTCAAAGGAAATACTGTTTAAATAATAATTTTCATCGTTATTGTCTTTTTAGCACAATTCTCTTAGTTTGCCAACTTTATTATTCTTTTACATATGTAACGGGGTACAAAGTTAAGATTTGCTATTATATTTCATTTATTATTAATTATTACAGTCCTGACTAAATTATATTAGGTAGGTACTGATGTGCTATCCGGCATTTTTAATCTTACACGATTTTTTAATCATAAGTGAATTTCGGGAAGTAAAACGACACAAAAAAGTACTTAACGGAAGTTAACGGCACCAGAAGAGGATTTTTATGCCAAAATAGAATTGCGTAAACCAAGCTGTTTTAATTTTGTAAATTCGTACGGTTACGACGCCAAATCTATTTCAGAAGAGTGGTTCCATTGACGTACCTAATTAGTTGTCAGGATGAAATAAACGGATTACTCACGCGGTTGGTTGTTAGAAATTCATAATTATATGTGTCCTTCGGTCAACATACTTGCCAACTGAAGAAAAAAAATCCTTCATTACCTTGAATCCGAACACTTCAAACCGGTTTTTTTTACTAAGGTCAATAAATTTATTTAGTCCCTAAATAGTTCACTAATCAGAGTTTTCTTAGAAAGTACTTGTCAATTATTAACAGCTTCTCGTAAGACTGGAGCACGAGCGCTCTTCGATCGGTCGCCACTTTCATCAGGTACGAGTATGATCTCTGAATTTAGAACAGCTTGTCGACGATCGTGATAGCTTCGAGCAATTAGATTTCGTATCAGAGCCATCGTTAGTCGATTGACTAGCTCTAATCTCGTGTTTCTGGTAACTCTGATTAAGTTTACTTCTAGCCAACTTTTATTTTTATTTGTAAAAAATATTATTTTTTTAATTAAAATAAGTCCTTTGTGTTATGTATAGCAATTTTAAATTAAAAATTGAACAGGGTTGGATGAGAGTAATTAGGGTTCTTGGAATGAATATAATAGGTACGTAATTTTACGTAATTACAACACTTCCGGCCCCTTTCACCACCCTCAAATAAATATATCTCACAGATATCTGTCATACCGTCGTGGTTTATGTTAACTAACAGATTTGACATCACATTTAACTATTTGTTTGATATTATAAGGATATAACTTATCTGAGGGTGGTTAAAGAGGCCCTTACCAACTCTTACTATAATGTATACGATTATATCAATTTCCCGATCAATTATTAGGTACCCATAAAAAGCGCAAGTTACTTATGCACACAAAATTCGTAAAGCTCCAATTTCCGAGGAACCGTGCCAAGTAAATTAGAAATACCGCGATACCATGATATTAATGTTGCATGTAAATCTTTCCCCCTCCACTGCTTTGAAATGCATGGCCGCAGCTATGACTTTCTTGCAAATTGATATTCTAATCTTGCTAGGACGCTTTAGCCGTTCTTGAAAAAGTATTTTTATTTATTTAAAACTGCAAACTAAAACTTTGCCAAAACCAATCTATACGTCGTTTATTTTAGCATTAAAACAGTAGTTTATGCAACTGTTACATAATGAAGGCCGTTTCAAGGAGCCTTTTACATACATTAGGTACTTTATCTACACACATATACGAGTATTATAAGTACTCTAAGATGGGTTCAGAAGCCGAAAGCAGAATAAACCTTTCACGAATTTGGCTGTTTTTTTTATCACAAACAAACATATCGAGCTGACGTTTCGTTTAGACTTTTTTTTAAATTGAGGCCTATTTTTTAATTGTATTGGTTTCTGAAAACGAAAACTGACTGTCGTAATGATGGTCTTTTCCTACGATTTCTGAACGCATAATAGAGGACTTATGATACGGATGTACCAACTTAGATAAAGTAGGTCTCTTGACTTGTCTTTTTAATGAAAATAAGTAACAGCAAGTTTCAATTAAATACCTAACAATGAGATTTAATTATTTATATTGTTATGGTTTTACACAAGCTGACAAGATTGTTACTTACCTTAATTCTTATGTTAAAATAAACGAAGTAAAGTACCTATACGTATGTTTAATTAAAATATTACGATAAATACTAATTAATATCATGTAATATTTAATCCTAAAGATTAAAAAAACTGAAAACAATTGAAATCACAGTGACACTTTTACCCCGGGTTAGCCTACATGCGAAACGAATTTCTCATGACGATCAAAGTACAGTCGCTTAATCTGAATGCTTAGTAAGTTGACACATTACGTAAATTTGCAGTATTATACGAAACTTCATACAGTAATTTTTCACTCCAAAAAATAAAAGGGCGTAGAAAACAATGCCTGTTATTAATTTTCAAATTAAGGCGCTGTCTAAAAATGTCTCCGTAGAGATTTCTTCGAACAGCCTTCATTTATCAAGGGGAATTTTGCGGTTTCGAAGCTGTTTATTTTAATTATATTTCAGGCGTACCTTTTAATTTTATTTAACGTTGATATGAAACAAGGTTACCCCAATCACAATCAAAGGCGCATGTTGGTTTAAGTGAGTGATGCTGAAATCGAAATTTTGCGACGAGTTTTGCGGATTTGGCTAACGCAACTCTCAGAATGCTCAGATACGTATATAGGTAGGTATTTACTGAAAATATATTCCAGTAACTTACGAGTAAACCGTTTATCGAAATTCCAAGAGCTTACTTGCGCGTAAAATAATAAAAGGAAGAAAGTGGGAAGAAATATTTAACTTATTTCGTCACGGTGACAGGCGCCTACGCTCGTCGTGTCGGTACGACATGCTTGACTCTTTTTTCCCTTGGGATTTGCCCACACCTATCCCGTTTTATTCAGGAATGCTTTCGAAGCGTATACTTATTGAGGCAGAGAAAAATTGATATAAGCCATTGAGTCAGCATCGAACTCGAATGTCAATATGAACAAAATTGATATGAAAGTGGAAAGTAAACTCAATCACACAACACCAACTTTTATGCAAAACAATTTGACAAATTGGTGTTTGAAGTTTGAAGGGGTGTCTTAAGCATTGATTGCTGTAAAATACTTTGGGAAAATACAACGTGTGAGTATGAATTAACAGTGACCAAAGAATACTTTACGACTTTATAGATGAGAATTCATAGATACATACTCATAAAATTTTCAAGAGAGCTACGAGTAATCGTCGCATTGACTGGTTATTTAAATAGATATCTTGTGCAAAATACATAATTATAACCTTGACTTGTACAAACCAAGTAAGGGTTTCTTCAAGTTTTATTAAAAGAAAGAAAATTACTCCATGAATACCTATCAGTATAGGTATATCAAGCGTGTCCATGACACACGCGTCAGTCAAATGATAAATGGCTCTTCGAATATTTGGAATGTCGGTCCTTAGAGATTCCGAAAAAGTCTTCGGCAAAACACGAAGCTCTAGCTAGAGTCTTCACGTTAGGTATTTAGTTATAGAAAAATAAATGATATTGTCTACGAAATCGCTCACCCATTATAGACCAATTTAATTTGATCAATGACTTGCTAATAAATATAATGTATTTACTTCCTAAGTAATTAGCTGAACGTCTTGGGCAAATTTTCTGAAAATAAAAATAGAAGCTTCGCATTTTCTTTAGCTGGGGTCTTAAAAGGTTCATTAGAGCAAACTTACACAAAACAAATCTGGTACCTATTTACGCGTCGTGTACGAACAATATAATCAAAGGTGCAATGGAAAGACGTGTCGTAGTCGTGCTCTGAATCCGAAATTGTATCCACTGTAGAATGTCTACAGATGTACGCTAGACAAAGCCACCTGGTGGATCATAACGAAAGTCAAGGCTGAAATTTACATGTAAAGTGCAGTATTAAGGGGAATCACAATTGTTTAAAGCCTTGATTACACGTCGGAGCGCTGCGTGGCTTGAATTGACGAAATATTCTTAGTGAACTAAGCCTTTACTTTCATTTAGCATTAAGCGCTTTGTGTTATTTACGGTCAGCAATGTTCATACAATATATGCCGCTCCTATTATGTGAGACTACAAACTCGGTTATATCTTTCTTCTTCGTCAAGCAAGTGATCTTATACCTAGTTCAACGATATTATATTGAACAAATCAATAAAAAATTAAGAGCCTGCAAAAAACAATTTATCACCAAAAATTTTAGATACAAAGTTTTTGTTATCCGTGAGCCCCGCGGCAAAAGATATCTCCCTATGAATACAATGGACCGCTGTTTGCCTTTGATATTACAACATTTTTCATTTTTACCCTAAAAATAAACAAAAGGGCTGACCTGGTTGCTGCTTACTGACATATTCTGTATGGTGGCAAAAGTAATTATTACGGTTTTGGTAAATTAACTCTGCGTAAGTTGATGGTCGACCATTTTGTTTTTATAATAATCACAAATCGCTTAGTGACCTAAATATGAGAAACTTTAACTATGTTGCTTACGATAAGTAGTTAAAATGCCCAAAAATATTTTCACTAACGATACTATTAACACAAGTTATGGACGGTTCTTTAGCTAATGGTGTATGTCAGATTTGACTAAATATACACACTTAATATACTAATGGATGTCTCGTACTTTATAAAATGACACTACGCAATGGTATTTATTAACTCTTTCACACGAAATACAGACTATTCCGTTTGCGGTTTTGGTAACTTCCAAGCCCCACGTAACAGCTTTTGTCAAAAAAAACTGCGTCAAATTAGATTTTTAAATGCAAAATAAAAAATCCTCGGCCATGTTTTATTATTTTGCTGGTTTATTCCGGACCGTGTGTGTTCAACAAATGAAAAGCATAATATTCATATTTGTTTAATTCATAGGGTTACAATGTGTTTTTTTTCATGCCCAAATCACATAGGTAATACTGTTCTGTTCTGCAGTTCTTTACAATATGCAAAACACTACCTACCTATCCTGTGACTAAAATTCCTCTGAAAATAAAGATACACTTAAGAAAAAAATGCGCTTGTCACTTGAAAATTTCGGCAAAATTTCACTAGAAAAGTTTCGAACAAATATGTTTTTTGAGTCACATTGTAACTAAACTACTAACATTTAGTGTTAGCCCTCGCAACAGCGCCGCCGGGCGCAATAAGGCGATTGAAAGGCACGCGTTTACTAGGATCTCGAATTTTCTTTTAGTATCCACATATCGGAAAAGGATTTGCTGGAAATGCTAACCGATTTTTTTTTCATTTCAGCTACCTACAAAGCATATACAAAACTGTCCTTTCTCGAATAAAAAAAAAATTCTTCAGCAACTGCTAAAAGGACTCTGTTAAATAAATCTGCGATTATGGTCTATGAGATATTCAGGAGCAAATATTCGAACGGTTTTGAATCTGATTCTGAGCTCGGCCATTTGACTTTTAAATTTAGCTTCTCATTTTAAAATTGACTCGAATATATTTAGGTAGAATACTACCGTGGGAAGGTATTGGTTCGAGTTCAACGTATTCATTCATATAGCTATTCAATGAATTGATAAAAGCTCACCCGTATGGTTGCATGGAGAGATTAGCTTCGTTAACCCTAACGCAATTCATTTATTAATTGCCAATTCGAAGGAAATAACTGATAATGATAAATATTTATTATTATGCTTTGTCAGTTACCTATCTCTCCTCTTTTGGCTCTCAATTCATTAAGCATTTGCTCGTATGTTTTTGTTTTATATCGGTATTGTCGACTAAATACAAATGTAACAAACTTCTTCCTCGTAGTTATTTTGGCTACGTAAGACAAAATGTATCTATACAAATACACAGCCAACATTTATTTTCATGTCTTGGGATAAAGTTAGCGTCAATCATCTTATGCCGACTTTCAAAGGCCTGAGTTAGACTATGGTGTTCGAGGTTAACAAAACGTCAGACGATTCAAATACGTCAAGTTAACCCCGGATTAACGCCTGACACAGGTCGGTGCAAGCCGGCCTTTTAGTTAGTAGGCACATACACGGGTTTGCCGTTTCTTTTAAGTCAACATTTTGGTTTTGTTAGAAATATAAAAATCTGCCAAGAGCGCGTTGGACACATCTAGGATAGGGATCCGTATATAGCTGTTACGAAAAAGTCCTTGCATATCTATTTTTTTACTTTTTTTTAGGGATCCGTACCTCAAAAGGAAAAAACGGAACCCTTGTAGGATCACGTTGTTGTCTGTCTGTCTGTCTGTCAAGACCCTTTTTCTCTGGAACGCGTGGAGGTATCATGCTGAAATTAATATCAAATACTCAAGCTTGCATTCTCTTGAAGCTGTGAAAAATCAAACATCTAAGTCGACGCAATCAAAAGATACGTTCATTAAAAGCTTGTTTCCATACAAATTACCGTACTGTGAAAACCAAAAGGGTACTTCCAGCTGTCCTAGAAACTTGAAATTTGGGATGAAGGTAGGTAGGTAGGGTTGGTACTCAGAAAATTCTCAAAGTCTGTTATATGTCATGTCACAGACCAATATAAAATTACCCCACACTTCGTACATTTTGCTTAGGAACAGGGCTCTGTAAATACAGGACAATTTAAAACACTGCAGAAAAGCAGTGAAATCTTTGTTACGGAACCCTCGTGCGCGAGTCCGACTTGCACTTGTCCGGTTTTTCTAACTTGGTCTAATGAATCATTATAACTCGTTAACCTGTAAAGCTTACATAGATGTGATAGTTTTCCTTTTAAATTGACTATATGCAACCTGTCCTGTTTTTTATTGAGTCTCGGACACATAGACGGACGGACATGGTGAAACTACCTTTTTGACAACGTAACTCTAAAAACAAAGCATCAAAAGATTTCAAAGACTGCTATATTCGCAAGGGACATTTTAAGTCAGCGTTTTATTTTCAGTGAGTGCCGTTAATGGAACACCTCATTAAATCTTGGGCATATAAAAACGAGATAATTATGTTACACTCTAATGGAGATAAACAAATATAAAAGCTGGATAATTAAGAAATAATTCATTTACAAAGTCGGTTTTCGGACTCTCAACATATTTTCCTTGGGAAAGTTACAGGATTTTCCTCTCCGTAGCTTGTTGTGTGTCAATGCCTACCTATACCTACTTATTATGTGTTTATTTACAGTTGGACTTGAAAAAACAATTCGACACGGGTGACACATCGAACTACCAGACCAATGGGGAGTTCGACTTAGTCAGCTTCGAGGCTCTCAGGCACAACCAATACTACTCCTGTTGCGTGGAGCCCTACCCGGACATCACCTACGTCATCAAGCTGAGGCGGAGGCCTATGTTCTACGTCTTCAATCTCATTTTGCCTTGTTTGCTGATAAACGGCATTGGTGAGCCATCACAATTTCGAAGTGAATATTGTATCAGGCTTTTAAATTCAAGGTAGATCAAAAGTAAACTCGTTGAAAGTATCTTTTGCTAACTTGACTGTTACCTACCGATGTTACTTGAGTTCCAAGCTTACTTGCGTAAATATTTATATAGTCTGCTTTCTGCCTTTCGTCAAATTGAGTCAATTTCGAGATCTCGATCTATAATTCAAACATATTCACATACTCCGGATTGATACAATTTATTATGTGGAGAATGGAATTCATTTCAAAGTTGGGTACCTGGGTTTGTTGATGGGCAAAGTACCTATAGCTTGTCACTATTTTAATATTTCACTTTTGAAATACCCACATATTTTATATAACTACCGTGAGACTCAATCATAGTGAAACAAAAACGGAGCACTCACTAACTCGACTTATAGACGTGAGTGATCCGTTTTTTAGGGTTCCGAAGCCAAAATGGCAAAAAGGAACCCTTACAGTTTCGTCTGTCTGTCCGCGGCATAGCTCAGAGACTATTGGTACTAGAAAGCTGTAATTTTGCACAGATATACATATTAATTAGGCCGAAAAAGTGCTGGTATAAAATCTTGAAAAAAAAAATTTTTTTGCGGTGCCTCCCCTACACGTAAAGTGGGAATGATTTTTTTATTTCTCGCCCACCCCATAGTGTGGGGTATCGTTGGATAGGTCTAAAAATATTGGGGGTGCTCAAAGATCATTTTTAGATAGAGTTATTCGTGTGCCAAATGTTTAGCTTTGAAGTGCTCATTTTTGTTGGAGTCAAGTGTCCCCCCCCCCCCTCTACCAGAGAAACTCTTGTATTTGGAAATGTGAAATAAATCAGAGCAGTAGTGCGTATAGTGAATTTAAAAGGAAAACTATCAGAGATAAGTAGGCTTTACAGGTTTGGGAGTAATAGTTGATTACCTTATTATGTTTGTCTAAATAACTTTAAATTAGGTATCTACGAGTACACCTATGCCGGGGCTTTTTCGTAATGGCTTGACACGCTCTTGCCCGATTTTATTTCACTATATTTCATGTAATATTATATAAAAATTCGTATTCTAGAGTTACCCGTAAAGTGTATGTTTTGTCGTATCATACAAATTTATCAAACTGATCAAGAGTTCGTATAAAGTATAAGTAGGTTCGAACTTGGCAAAACTGCGTGCTGTCCTAATTTCACCACAGTTTTAGACTTCTTAACTGGCAGACATCCATTTTAGAGATAACCTCGCCCTAAGTGTTTTATGTACAGTCAGCAGCAAAAGTAGATAAGTAACCGAACCGGTCACAATAATAAATACAATACAATACGGCTCTATTGTTACAGACATAAGAGCTAGTGCAGATATTTGTGACCGCTTCGATTGCTTAGATATCTGATGTTATGCTGTACATACAATAAAGAGTCATACATACATTCATACAGTTTTAATATAAGTGTTCTGTTTTCCGTTACCTACTGACAGCTCTCCTGGTATTCTACGTGCCTTCGGAATCTGGTGAGAAAGTGACCCTTGGTATCAGCGCTCTGCTTTCGATGACCGTGTTCCTGATGACCATCAGGGACACTTTACCGCCCACGGAGAAAACACCACTTATAAGTAAGCCTTTGAAATGACTGCGTTTCATAACAACTATATTAAGGTATTTTTGAAACATTCAGTTACATTCAGAAAGGGATGTGATCCAAATAACTTATTTTTATCCATGTACCTAATATGCAATAAACAATTATGTAATTTTATTCCTCATAAATTTTATTCGGACTATTGCCTACAAGCTCACAAAATATAGGACAGTGAATTCAAACTACATATTGTATATAAATAGAGTATAGAGAAACTCGACTGCTAGGTTTAATCTTAAAATTTGTTAATATTCGAATAATTCCCCTACAGCTATAATATAAATATCAAAATTACCTAATCTAATAACAGTAATAACTAATAACATTATAGTTTTATACAAATATATACCTCGGTAGGTACTTTAGTCGTTTGTCTGACCTTGTTTGAGGAATAAAGTTGTAGCCCACAATAGTGGACCTAACGGAACCCACATACCCACAAGCACTTGATGTCAATAAAAAAGTCGCGACTTCTAATGGATTTTATTTGTTCCCAGGTCTGTATTACGGAGTTAGTACGTGTCTTGTATCTTTCTCTGCGTCGCTCTCCGTAGTCACCTTAAATATATCCTACAGGCGAGTTGTATTTTTTTTTACAAATTCCAACCAACTTTTAGCTTTTTCGGATTGTTACTTTATGATGACTTCACAATAGTTAATTTCGTTTACAAATTACGTCGGTCGTAGTAAGTTTATGTATAAAAAGAACCTCGGAGGAATCGGGGACTGGGTTGGTTTTATTTTATCAAACACATTACCATCCTTTATAGAATAATTTCACTGGCTCATTTAAATAATAACAACACTAGCTCATATAAATAAATACGGAAGTATTCTATAAGTACCGAGGGTCGAGCACGACTTTACGAATGCTGCATAACGTTACGGTTATCGTATGGAGATCGTGAAACCTCATACAAAATTTTATTTCCAAATACACTCACGGTTGCTCACGGGCGGGCACTGTTCCAAACGTCATACAAACTCGACAACGTTTACTATTCGATTTTACGTGACGCAGGTTTTGAGAAGTCGTGCTCGACCCTCAGTCGTGCTTGTTCGCGCGCGGACTGTAGTTCGACAATTAGATACTTCGAAGTTCAGTTAATTAATTGTAAAATTTGTTTGAGAACGAGATGAGAATCAAAGTTCTACTACAATAATCATGATATAGCATTTTTTCAAAAAGAGGCACTCATATGCGAGCACTTTTTAAAAGTGACGCGTGTCACATTTCCCCCACAGTGTTACAGTGGGTCTATAAGCGGATCATTTATCTTTTTTGGTGTCACATGCAGGCTTTCGCGTGACATTAATGATTTATTTACATCAGATATGATAAAAAAAAACTCTTGTCATTTGCTACACCTGAGTGCAAAATAAACTGATATCGTTACGTTACATTGAATTATACTAAACTTTATGTAGCTACAACTCTGCGGGAGCATTCACTCTCAATCGTTCGCAAAGTATTGTTTTCGTTTGAATATTGTATTTTCATTGTACTGTAATTTCATAGAAAATATCTAATACTTACTCGTGTTTAACTACCAAGCGTTGTACCTAGGTAAGCAACTTCAAATGTTTACAAATTCGAAAGGTTTTTAAATTGATAAATCAATTCACCTTCCTTCCTTTAGAAAGTAAAAGTGAAATTTCAATGAATAAGAGAAGTCGCGACTCTAGAATATTTTCCGAAGGTGTTTTTTTCAATTCACCGACCCCTTAAATCAGATGGCTCTCAAATCGACGTTCATGAGCTGCAACACTTATCCGTCCGTCTACTCTACAACTTTTGTATCTTTTGATTAATTTTAACTGATTACAGTTGCCAGATGACTAGACTTCCAAGTTACGTTATAATTCAATTAAGTAGATAAATCAAAATGTTCTATCTTGTCTGCAAATATCAGCGTTAATTGTTTTAGTAGTGTATGGTAGTATTAATGGGTTGTATCATTATTATTACCGGGTCTGTGCCTTTGGCGAGAGAGTACTGCTTAAAGGTTCACTATACCCTTTGAAACATAAATGTAGTGTAAACAGGTCAAAGGCGTGAAGATAATCCTACTTGGGCTGTATAATAAGTGCTTGGTGGGAAGATTGAGGCTCAGCAGAATTCCAAAAGGCAGCGATAAGCCGCTTTATTCTACTAATACATCGATAATTCTGAACTGAAAGGTTAAATAAACATTTCAGACAAAAATTGTCTAGAGCGAGTTCTTTATAAAATGTATCCCTGAGGAATTTAGGTATTTACATAATAATCTATCAGCTTAACACAGGTTTTCATGCTTTTGTACTTGGAGGTGAACACCTGATGCTGGTACAGCCATTGAGATTTATAGATATCAAGTGCCCCATCATAACGAGACCTTTGTCTCACATAACAGTAAAAAAACCCGACCAAGTGCGAGTCGGACTCGCGCACGACGGTTCCGTACAAAGGTTTTCCCGCTTTTCCCCAGTGTTTTAAACTGTCGAGTGTTAGCAGAGTCCTTCTCCTAAGCAAAATCTTTGCAGTGTCGATCATTTTATATTGGTCTGTGACATATACAGACAGACATAAAAAAATAAGATTTTGAGATTTTTCTGAGTGGTTGTGCGATAAGAGCTACCTTCATACCAAATTTCAAGTTTTTAGGACAACTGGAAGTACCCTTTAGGTTTTCACAGTACGGCAATTTGTATGGAAACAACCTTTTGAATAACTGTATCTTTTGATTGCGTTAACTTAGAAGTTTGATTTCTTCACAGCTTCAAAGAACTGTAAGCTTGAGTATTTGATATTAATTTCAGCATGCTACCTCCACGCGTTCCAGAGAAAAAGGGTCTTGACAGACAGACAGACAACAAAGTGATCCTACAAGGGTTCCTTTTTTTCCTTTTGAGGTACGGAACCCTAAAAAACAAAGTATAGGTCATTGTTGCAGTAAATAAATCACGCGAACGTGTTGTGTTGCTCGTAGAGGAGTGAGAGGGCAGCCGGTGCCGGCGGCGCTGCGCGAGCTCGTGCTGCAGCGGCTGGCCCGCCTGCTGTTTATCAACTTCGACGTTGACGCTGTCAAGGTAGTACGCTGACTCCACAGGGTGACCATTCCAAGTGGCCCCGTAGGGAGAAGTTAGAAATTATAAGAGATAGGGAAATCTGTTCTTAGGAACTCATTTCATCAACAAATTTCTTTCTATCTCTGTTCTGACTGCTCCTTACTGACCCATTTGGATTGATTACCCTGTATAATAGAATAAACTCTATATTCTTAGTTTTTAAGTTTTTAATGACTTTAATTTTAATCGGCTCCGCGATGGATACTTTAGCGTGCTGCGATGATATTGCGTCGGCAAAATATATCGATTTACTGTAGAGTGGTTCTAAAGTCATGCGGTGGAATGCTGTTATACGGTTTGCTATACAATATTTTGCAAATTACCTGATGCAGGGGCAAGGGTCCAAATTTGCTCTCGATTTTCACATCTTCCTACTGTATGAGTTTCACCAACCTTTATTATGTATATTATCACAGCATAATGGTAGGGTTCCCATTCTTATCACAACAACAGGGATATTTCATATGTCGCACTTCCCGCGAAAGGTAAAAAATAGAGCACTCCTATTTAGTGGAGGCCTGCTTTATGACAGTTTTCAGAGGATTCCCTTGCGGCCCAAGCCCTTACCGTAGTTTGTCCCTACATTTTATATGAAATTGGTACCATATGAGCGCAGTGGCGCCCAACTCAGATGAGTAAAGACAGAATATAAGCTCGACCAACTTTCTCCACAAAAGTTGAGATTACTTTTGTTACTTTGTTAAGTAAGTAAATATACTGAGTACCTAAGTAAAAATCTCTATAGTAATCAACTTGGATAACTTTTAGTTTGATTTGACTTTGAGTGCTCGTATGCCAATAAGTACAGGGTCTAAATGTGGTTCAGAAATAGTTATTTGTTATACATGGGTGCAAAGTTGTATTTTACCCGCGAGTGTGGAATTGAAACACGAGCAACCGAAAAGATCCTGATAGTTGGACCACAAGCGAAAAGAGTGGTTCTAAAATAGAATCCTGAGCGTAGCTAGTGTTTCAACACACGAGAAGTAAAATATGTATATTTGCACCCGTGTGTAACACAATACTTTTTACCTCACTGTAGCGCAATATGCAAAACAACAGCTCATAAAAATAAATCTTCTTCACTGGAATCACCAATTTTTTTAGGATATTATAACAGAAAACTCTGGAAGTTGTGTATTTTTACGTGAGTCGGAGTCGGTGAGAATTTTTTTGTTGACAATGTTGACATTTCTGACCATGCGTTTTGAAATTGCATCGAAACAACTTGTGCGTTCAGAATTATATTCAACATCATTATCATTATTAAAAACCCGCCAAGTGCGAGATGGACTCGCGCACGCGGGTTCCGTAGAAAGATTTTAACGCTTTTCCCCAGTTTTTTAAGAAGTGCAGTGTTAGCAGAGCCCTGCTCCTAAGCAAAATGTACGCAGTGTGGGGTCAACTTATATTGGTCTGCGAAATCTACAGACATATATAAAAAATTTAGATTTTGAGAATTTACTGAGTGGTTGTGCTATTATGCAACTAGAAGTACCCTTTAGGTTTTCGGATTTCGGCAATTTGTATGGAAATAGCCTTTTTAATGACTGTATCTTTTGATTGCGTTGACTTAGAAGGTTGATTTTTTCACAGCTTCAAGGGTCCGCAGACTTGAGTATTTGATATTAATTTCAGCATGCTACCTCCACGCGTTCCAGAGAAAAAGGGTCTTGACAGACAGACAGACAGACAGACAGACAGACAGACAGACAGACAGACAGACAGACAGACAGACAGACGGACAACAAAGTGATCTTATAAGGGTTCCGTTTTTTCCTTTTGAGGTACGGAACACTAAAACAAATGTTTGTTATAGAATTTTAAGGACCATTAAATAAAGCTAAATTTTGTATTTTTTTTGTTAAATTCTCAAACCATTTATCATTTATTTAATGATAATTAATGTCGAACGAGCCATTATTATGAGCGTTTTACTTTTTGTTATCTGTCAAAAGCTACTAAAACACGCTCCACTCCAAGGTCAAATTACTTTCCCCACTAGTGGATAAAATGCGTTATTACCCGCTTGTTTTAAAGGATAAAAGACGGCTTTCCGAGGTAGTGAGGGGAAAACATTATTTGCTACATTATTTGCTGCAAAAGATTTTTTGTAGGATCGTTTGGTATCGTGTGGGTATGCCAAATCTAATTTCGCGATCTGGAAAATGTACAAATTTTACGTGTACAAATTTTCAGCTCGATCGGGTGGTGGGAAGTAGCTAAAAATTCAGTTGCAAGATTTGTCCAACATTATACTAACGACCAAACAATTAAAGCTGGTTTTCTTCGCAGACCCCGCAAACTCTTTGTACTAAGCTCGTAAAAGTAGGGGTTGCCTCCGTATAGAGCAACTGCGACTCGCTTTTCTGCTGATGCCATCTCGTCATGAAAAGAGTTGCTGTCGGAAAAAATCGCAGCTTTCTTTTTAACGTCCGGATTTTATTCGACCATGGACCTCATTTTTGCTTCGTCCCTCTAAGCCGAAGAATCTCGGAAGCTTAATTTGTGCAGTTCCAGGATCTTGCTGTTAGTAGGAGTTGCTAAAAATTTGCATGTTCGAAAAAATTATGAAATTTGAAAGGCTTTTTTTTTATACGACGAGGAAGGCAAACGAGCAAGTGGGCCACCTGATGGTAAGTGATCACCACTGCCCTTAGACACCCGCAGCCCCGGAGGATTTGCAGATACGTTGCCAACCTAGAGAGCTAAGATGAAATCCCTCTTGTGCCCATAATTACACCGGCTGTCTTACTCTCCACAGCGGAACACGACACTGTGTGTAAAAGCACTGCTGCTTAGCGGCAGGATTAGCGAAAACATTGGATTGGAGCGAAACAGTTCTAGTCTCATAATGTAGCAAATTTAGTCTACTTCAAAAACGTGCTAGTAAGTTTTATCAAAGAACCAGTCCTTTAGGTATAAATCGCCAAAATCTGAAAGCATTTTATTATTTTTACTTCTCCTACATTCAAAATTATGTAGGGATATCAAAAGTCTAGAATAAATCAAGTCTGAATTATGATTTGCTAGATAATTCTTATTACGAGTTACTACATTCCATTTACTGATATTATGCGTGGGATCATTAACCCTAACTACAATTCACATTTTTCTATCTTTCTTATCTAATGTACCCACTTGAATATGAAACCGGCATTCAAGACGCGGCGTTATTGCTACCATACATCTTAGATACTTATCTTACTTATTAATAGTTATTGTGTGTTCAGTATGACACGAGTAGGCTCAAGTTGGTTTATAAATAAAATACATACGGCTTCAAAAGGAAAGCATTTAAAATTTAAGCAAATGCTTTACCTAATGCATTTGTGGTCGGGTCGGGGCGACGAGCTTCATCCTTTTTGCCAAACATCCTGAACTCCAACACACCTTTACTTAAAACTTTTCGTTTGCTCAATCCCTTCCTATCCCTTTTCGTAGCTCCTTGGAATCCAGATAGATAGAAGTAAAAATAAAAGATTTCCAGGATTACGAAATTGTTCTGACCGGCAACATAAACAGTACAGTCACGTCAGAAACTTATCGTGTATAAATTTTAGATATGAATCTGACATACATTTTTTTGACAATCTCAGAGAAGAAATTCAAACTTTCATTGGAAATGTAAATTCTCCAACCAGCTTCCCGAAAATTTCTAATTGAATAAAAAAGCGACCGTAGCATGGCTGTAATTACGCTGGACCTCCGTTTGAATTTGGACTGGGGTTTAGTACATGTATTTCGTGTTCTTTAGTAACTATCTAATAAAATTGTTATTATAAATTATCCTTTGTAGTAAAAGAACTATATCTGATGAAAACCTACCATCTGTATCTGTACCTACATACTACGTAAGTAGGTACATAATTATTAAACTTCATTGTGATATTCTAGTAGATACTACATTAGGTGTATTAATGTGGTTCCCTCTTCTTTATCGGCGGGAAGACTCTGTATTAACTATGGGGTAATAAGTTGAGCACTAGGAACTACTGAAATGTATTATAATATAGGAAAATTATTGACCTAGATTAGTCCCTTTAAGATGATTCAAAGGAAGTGCGTAATTTGATGATACCCATACGTATGGAAGTGTGTATTTGTAGCAGGGTGACAGCGGTCCGGTGGCGGCCGGTGTGCAGGTGAACCCTCGCACGGGCTCGCGGCTGAAGGCCGAGCTGAGCTGCGATGGAGCGCCCCTGCCGCCTGCCTCGCCGCGCTTCACCCGACACAACCACAATCACATGGGTGAGTTCTTGCTTGTCGTGGTAGAGGGTTTATACAATAGAAATGCGAGATTACTGTTGGCCTACTTGGAAGCTTTTACCAATTTGTAATGACAAATGAACCCGAGAAATAAACAATGAGTCGGTCATCATTATAAATTATGTGCATTCATTTTATTATAGTGTCATTGTTGACATGAACATATAGGTACGTAATAAATGGGATTCATAGTTATGGAAGCTTGGTGTTTGAGCTGAATAAAAACTACTTTAATTAGAGCTACATATTTTTCATCAGATATAGTTAGTTGCAAGAATAACAAATTGCACTAGTCATATCCATTATATTAATGTAGTGGGTAATATTAAATCCATGTTAATGTAGTAATAAAAATAGCTACTTCGAGTCCGCTCCCTAAACATTATCGACTTGTTATGTATTGTAAACAAGAAATCATTGCTGACTAGGTTTGATGCTGAATATTGCGAAAAAAGGTCGCAAATATGAGTATTGAGATTATTGGGTATTAGGAATATTGTGCCTTTCTACAAAAATACTTTCCACGGGACGTCGGGGTTGTTATTTTTTCACTAAATTAAAAATATTTTTGTTGGATTTCTAAGCGGAAAAAGATTTGGCCGTAAGTAATTATCAATTCTGGGCACGAACTCCACTGTTATTATAAGGAAGCCCTTTGAAGCCACTTTAGCCATAGTTACTCACAATTCATTGCCTCATTCAATTAACATTGTGCCAAAAACTCCCAACTAATTTTAATTTATCGACAGGGAAAGTTTCGGCGAGAGTTAATAAAGAATGTATGTATTACCTAAATCAATTTCATTAATGCACCGAGTTTGATCAGGACCGAAACCGACCTTTAACTTTGTTGTTAGTAGTTTTATTGTTGACTTTTATAAAGAATTTGTGTAACTAAGTACGGTTATTACTGGTCTCGACCCAAACGAGAAAATAATTTGACTGAATTGGGGATGGTGTGGTAGCGTTTATTCCCACGTTACGGTTAGGTAGGTCTGCCAGATGGTCAGAAAATCCGGGAATGTCGCGGGATTTTTCTGTCCCGTGTCCACTAATTAGACTTAACTGTCCCGGATTCCGAACAAGTTTTATCACACTTACTAAAGTTCCCAATACGACACGGCACTCGGACTCGCACGGCAAAAACATCTTGCATTATACTGTTCCGTTTAACGTTTCACGTCAGTGACACCTCCAATTTATTTCTCCGACGTCTGAAGGATCGCAGGGCCGAAGGAAAACTATAAAGTTTTGGCGAGTGCAATTTTGCATACCTATTCGTTACTTAATATACAGCCACATCACCTGTAAAAATTACAAGCAGCATCACTTACCTAGTTTATCCTGACGTGGCCTTTGCAAACCATTTTCGACCACTTGTTGGTATCCGATTGAGCTGAAATTTGGCACACTTATGTAAGTTTGGCGGCAATACAATAATCGGGTACCTAGTGAAATTCTCGTGGTCCGGCCAGAACCAATCAATTTCAACGGTTAATGGCATCTACTTGTAATTTGGTATGGATCTCTAAGTTGGATAAAAACACAAGTATATAACAGTCAACAAAAAGTGCAGTTGATAATTATTTTTTATCATAAAACTTGTTTTTATTTATATGTATAAGAAAAAATCTTACATGCTCACGACATTTTTGTGATTTAAGTTGATGACATTGAATGTTACATGCAAGTTTATAGCAACAATTCTCGCGGCTCATAAGACCTGCACGAGCCGAGGTCGGATTAATTTTAATCGTAACTACTTGCGCTTTCGCGGAAGCTTGTGAGAATCTTAATTTTGAATTGAGGCTTTTTCTCCTTTTGTTAGATCGGATTCTCGATGTTCGAAGGCTCATCATCCTTCAATTGAACCTGTAACTGGAGTATAAAAATTGTACTTTGTTAAGTACTTAATAAATAAGTATGTGGTACGCAACGGTGTACTTAAAAGAGTTATAAAATTCTCGGGTGGTGTTATCTGGCGGTAATACACTGGTGGGTCGTGACGCCTCTTTTATGGACCTTTGGACTACAAAGAATATCTCAGATCAATACTACCTCATCTCAAGCACAAGTCAGTATCAGACGTCTCATGTCAAAAATACTTTACCCTCTTGTAATACAATACCTCGTAGGACTCAATTCTCTTGATCGATTGCGGCCTCGATTAAGGAAAGAAGACTTGTGTTTTCAATAGACAGCGTAATTATGTGCGCAGGCTGAGTCAACACTTTTCTTTCTCATTCCGTGATTTCGTTAGCTCATTACCAATTATTGACTTGACATTCGAATGGAATGGCATTTATATTTTCTTTTAGGAATTTTACTAACGGGTTCTTCTATTTTGCACTCTATTTATTTGTGGTTCATGGTGAAATTGTCAGCCATTGACGGGTGTTTAATTTCTATCTCAACACAATTTATTTTCCGGTATTCCTGTATAGTTACGTTTCAGTTTGGATAAAAAAAATCTAGATACTTAACTAGTATCTCTATAAAAGTAGTAATCAACTTTTATTTTGACGTTGGAAGTAAAAAAAAAACGAGTTAATTAAATTGCAACCCAGAGGTATTTATCTTGTTACTACATATAATAGTGGAAAACGATTGCGATTTTCTCAATTGTGTCCTGTCTAAACAGCAGGATCGAAAGCGGGTGCTACGGAGGCAACCACGGGCGCCGGCGACGGGTGTGCGAACACTTGCGCGCGCTGCGCCTGCTGCGGCTGCACACTGCGCGAGGCGGCTGCGCGGCACGAGCAGCGCGTCGCCGCCAACGAACGCCTGGAACGCGCCAACCTGGAGTGGAAACAGGTGAGATACATGTCTTCAACAAGCGGTTGCGGCCTAGTCTAGCTCACGATTAAGCAATTTAAACGTTCTTGCACGTTACGATTGTGGAACACGTGTTTATTTCAGAGTTCAGCTGTCGTTTTTCAGGCATTGAGCTTATAAGCGCGCTTAATTCTCGTACCTACGAGTATGGTTAGGTTTACTTATTTTGTAACATTCCTGTAAAGTTGTCAATTTCTGAGATAACTGCATTACTTATAAGTATATTTAGACCATTATGTATTTCGACCATTATGTTTTGAAAACTTTATGTATTTTGCTACGTAACCGAATTCACACATCCCATGCTATTTTTCCTATCCTATGGACATGACAAAAATTAATGAGTGAAAAACTTGAAATTGAATGCCAATCTTTTCTACTAGTCAAACTGTATTAGGAAGAACAATGGGTGCTGTTATTTTCTCGATAAGCGCTTGCATTGGAAGCAAGTACCTATCTCACAGTCCATTGACTTGACAGTAAGCATGCGAATATTTATATCAGATTGGATCTCAATATTTCCGGCTCGTGTAGGAATCCTAGCAAGTTAACTCAAGAGAAAACCAATGACGTTAAGGATTAAGGTTAGTCTGGGCTAAGAGGCATTGAAATATCTGTAAAGATCAATGCTATTACAGAATAAAAATATGTTACGTTCCTATGAAATTGAGTTTGAAAAAAAAGCACCAGAGTTTTTTAATTGTCAGAGTAGTCAATTGAGTATTTTATAATCTTCAACTCGGGCGCGGTAAAGTAACACATCTGGGTACTTCCTGTTTACGTATATATTATCATTGGTTAAGATGCTACTTACTATTTTTATTTATTGTTTATGCAGCTCTGAAATTTCATGTTCTATTCACCTTTTTTAGACGCGTCACAATGAGTTTATTTGTTTGTGTGTTTATAACTCTTGACTAAGCACTGGTGATCTATAAAATCGTGAAAGAATTTGCTTATCTATTAAAGCCACACAGACTTAGGCGTAAATAACATCTTGAGAAAGCTTATTTAAGATAAGCTTAACGTCATATGATGAACACAGCACAGATTTGTATAAAACCATAATTTTTGGAATTGTGTGTTCTTATGTTTCGACTCGTCTGAACCTAAAGTAGGTACTTATAGCGTACAGGCAGTTAAGCATGCATTATGCAGTCTGTGGTTAAGCATCAAAAAATTCCGTTAGTAAATCTACTCCTTATGAAATTAATTAGTAATAAACGAGCGGTTGAAATATTAGACACACCACCGCGGCGGTTTAAAGTAACGGTGCTATATAGGCTATTCTAGCACAAAAGTTAAAAGAGTTCTTAATTCCCGCAGTATTTGCCGCAGAGCATTTTGTAAAAAGACATAAAGCACAAGAATGTAGGCCATTCTAAAATTAGTATTGCGGGAACACTCTAAATGAGCAGGTATCATTTCAGGGAAATGCGAACTACTTAAGCAAGCATGAGTGTTTTGTTGTGAATATTCGGCAAGATTTCATCAATTACACGACGTTTGAGAGGAGACAGATGGACGTGCATTTAGTACTTAATTAATGAACAGCGACAACGTCGGATATTGTCTCGTCATGCTATTTGTGACAGCTGCATAATTACGTCGGCCCTTGTTAATTTAACGGGCTATTACACTTTAAAGTAGTTATTTTGTAAGTGCAAGTTTCATGTACATTAAATTATTATGTTGTTACTATCTAAACTACCTATAATGAATAGGTACACTAAAATTAACAACTAACAAAGTTATAGCAAAATCAGCAAGTCAATAGTCAATTTATTTTTCTTAAACAATGTCGAACTTGACAAGACAAATTCTTTAAGAATATTTTAGAAGAAAAAGTTAAGGAAGAGGAATAGGTCGACCTAGGCGAAACTACATATATAAAGGAAAATGCCAGTGTCGTGTTGTTGAGGTTAGGGAGTTGGCTTATAGGAGAGATGATTGGAAGGCACTCCAACGAAAACAGTTTAACTCTTCATTTCAATGATGATGATGATGATGATGATTATCGAACTACTGACAACAAAAATAGTTAATAATAAAGCGATCTCTTACGTAATTTTAGTCCTTCGCAGAGTGATCGATTCTTAGCTCCAATTTGAGGCAATGACAATTAGTAAGACATTTTCCACCAGACCAGATTAGTGCTCGAATCCCTTTCTATAAGGAACTTGCTATTAATATCTACGATCAGTTTGTACTCATTTATTCCACTAACAGTTCCACGTAATTAAGTGTTCACATCAGTGTGCGTACATTTCATGATGCAGGATAAATGTGCCCCCCGAGGCGTAAATGCCGATCGACTGCGCCTTCTGAAAAACTCCCTTGACATTCTGATTAATTAGAGAACTCAAAGGGACTTCGCGTGTAATGCAAAATGTTTGAAGCACGCCGAAGTCGTGAAAGGAAAAAGTTTTTTAAATTTAAAACCGCCCGTTTTGCGTGTAACCGTTTTAATAAAAGTTGTGAAGTTAATTTGCTTAATTGGATTTAAATATTGAATGGAGTTAAATGAGAATCACTATAACATTCCAATTAGGAGAAAATTTCATCATTTCAACGTGTTCGCAAATAACAACCAATCTTGTTTGTTTGTTATCTATAGAGTAGGGCGGTCTCTTTTCAACAATTGATAACCTACTCGTTAATTTGGCTTTTTAATCGACTTAAAAAAAAAAGGAAAAGGTTCTCAATTCGTCGGAATATTTTTTTTATAGCCAAAATACTTTTTACAACAAGTAAATATTGAATAAATAAATATTCGGACGTTAACTTAAACCTACTGTCCATAAACCTTACAAGAAATGTACACGAACAATAAATTAATACGTCAGTTTTAACATGAAGCTACCGTGAGACTCAATCCTAACGAAATAAAATGAACAACCGCGGAAGTATTATGTATGAGTCCATTTTAGCCCGACATGTATATATTGTTTCGGACTAACTCGTAGTCTTTCTCTGGGAGCGTTGTTTCTGCTAGTTCCATGTTAAAAGTGATAAATCCTTATTATTTCAACAAGTGTATGGTCCTTTAATCGGTGACATCTTTTAGATTTCTTCTTTTTCCTAGTTAAATATCGAATGTGAGAGATTACATACACAATAATATTGTGTAAAATATTATTTCGAAATGTAAAATGATAATAGCATTTCTCGAAAAACCGAAGATTTATCTACGATCTGTCTGTTCCAGCATACGAGTAACAATGTCCTGTTGTAGGTGGCAGTGGTGGCGGACCGCGCGCTGCTGGCGGTGTTCGTGCTGGTGACGGCCATCTCCACAGCGGCCATCTTGCTGCCGCAGCTCAACAACCTGCACGTCGGCAACACGCCCCTCAAGCCCCCCACTTAGGTCACAGCACACGCGACACCAGCAAACTTCTGTGCCAACGAATAACTAACATAGGTACTATATCATCAACAATGTGCCAATTAGATATGAATTTATTGTTATAAATTATTCGAGAAGGTAAACTTTTGATAATTGGATTTCAAGTAATTATGTCTTTATTAAACGTCGGTACAATCATTATGATCAAATTTTATTTCAACATTTAGTTTTATTTTTCAGATGTACCAATTTTAAGAAGGTCAATTAACATTATTGAAATTATCTTGATCTGAATACTTGTTATTAGGTTTTTTTTTTTCAATTTTGACTTTATTTTATTATGCAATGTATAAAACTGCAACTAAGCATTACAACATGGCGGGGTTTAACTTCGCGAAGCCTCATGTTTGGTGAAATTCATAAATGGCAAAGGCAATAATAAGACACATTTTATTTAGTTTTTGTATTAACATTCTTTCATCTATCAATACAGTAAGAAACTTGATGTTAGTTGTTGAAACAATATTAAAATAGAGTATGCTCAGCTCAAGGTTGTTGCCAAATATATGAAATTATAATGAATGTGTAAATATAGTTAAGAGCGTTACGGTAATATTAAATAAATAAATATTTACAAATTTAGATATCTAGGTAAAGTCAAATGTAAAAAGTGATAAATAAATTAATTGGTAATTAAGTGTTGTTCGATTAAATTACTTGCTCAGGATAATACCCTAATGTCATCAATAAAAAGCAGTTGATGGCGAAACTACTTCGGTGTAGGGTTTTAAACTTTACGTTTTCCAGTTTGTAAATTTGCTAAGGGGTACAGTAAAATCTAATTAAAGCAAATTGAACCTCAGATTTCACATCTTGAATATTGAGTATGTATGCATTTTGCATGATTATTGATTTCAAAAGTGCAGTGCCAAACTTGAATTTCCTTTTCAACTTAACGTAATTTAATACAAAGCCTTATTAGCTAATGGAGTGGTCGGAAGCCAGGCTGAGGAAACGGACGGACATTCATAGCTCTACTTACACCTAAATGCTGATCTCCTTTAGGCACGTTCATCAGCCAAAAATCGGGATATACTCACTACAGCAAGAAACAGCCAGTCAAGCTAATGAAGTGCCTTTGGGCAGCTGAAAAAGTACTAGCCATTATAATTTTTTTTTTCAAGGACCTACCTAAACAATACGATGACTTGGTTTAACACTACATGGCACACTGTAACACTTGGATGACATGTAACAGTTTTGTGTTGCGAATTTGCTTTACATCGCATAGGTAATAGCATAATGATTTTTCTCTTAGGTGGCATTTACAGCCTGTACAATATAGAACAATAAAAAAAATGAAAACTTGGAAGGTGTTTTTTAAGTTTCTAAGCATGCTGTTGCAGAAAGCTGTAAACCTAACCTAAAATTACAGCACTAAGTGTTAGAATGTGCCACGATTTTCGTCCGTGACGTCGCGCCAGCTGGTAGAACCAGGGAAATTGTCGTGAGCCATGTATTGAAACTTATTCAATTATTCGCGAAGTGCTGTGACAAGTTGGACTGAGTGCTCTTGAAAGCTGCGGGATTTACAGGTCGTCTGGAATTCGTACGGTTTTCAGATGTGGGTATATCCTAGCTATTATGTACGAGAACCAAATCTTTAAGCCCTTTAACAGCCAAGTCGACTTTAATGATATACAATACTTTTTGTAACTATTTTTTTATAGTACTATATAGGACATTTACAAAATCATAATAATAATATACCTATGCCGGACTCGTCGTCGTTCCCTCAAGACTCAAAAATCAGGCGTGTTCAAAATGAGAGTTAGCTTCCTTTGCAGTGAAGTTCTTCGCCTTTGTACTACATGTTTATGTCCTCATCAAGTAAATAATGGCGCTTCACCTACTCAAAATCTTACAAACACAGCCCTTTGTTAAGCCCGCTCTCTGTATTATCCCGAGAACAAACAGTTGATTCTATCCGCGACCTTCGGCATTTCACATTAATTCAATGGGTTATAAAAAGTTTTTATCTAAGTACACACATATCATAAGTCACTTATGACTTATGATATGTGTGTACTTAGATAAAAACTACGTAATACTTATATTACGTTAAGCATTACGTACGACAATCACTTTTACTACGACAATTTTAGCACTGTTATGTCATTACGACATTGAATACGATATCGTTATGAATTTGGAATTGGGAACATCTTCAAAAACAAATACAATTTCAACAGGCGTACGATTGATGATCTAAAAAGATGATGTAATTTAAAAAGAAAATAGTCAAATTCGTGAAAAGTTTGTTTTGCCGTCGGATTCTGAACTCATCTTACAGTAGGTACTTATAATTAGGTAGGTATAATGTGTGTAGATAAAGTAATGTATACAACTCTACATAATTAGGCCTTAAAACACTACTCGTGTGATCTTATTATGAAACTCAGCTTGCCTCGTTTTATAAAACCACACTCATGTTTTAAAGACCCTCATTATGTAACAGTTGCATAAACTACTATTATTCGATATGAGTAAGCCAATGATATGAACGATTAAATGTCTTTTTCATTTGCTACCTCAAAAGGAATTTTTCCTGTTCTTAACCGATCACAAAAAAGGAAGAGGTTCTCAATTCGTCGAAGTGTTTTTTTTTTAAAAAGAGTATACCTCGTTTCGTCTCATTATATTCCTGTACACATCAATGCAACCTTATTAAATCACATGGCTCAACGAGTAATAAACGGGGAAGTGGAACGAAAATTGAAGATCACTAACAAACAATGCCAACACAATTTATTTGATTTGCATTAGGGTTCCGTAACGGAGACAGAAATGAAACAGTATATTCTGGATTTACTGTCATTCTACACAAATGGAAATTCGTCGACTTGAAATGACCATTCTGAAGTTGGATCAAAAGTAATAGGATCCAAAGTGAATTTACTCAAAGTGTAATTGTGCTGAAAAATATTTATAACTAGATTTTTTTTCGTTGTAAATTAATTAAGCCCGAATGGAATTTTGTCCATTATAAAAAGTGAATATAGTCTAATATGAATTACGACCAAAATATAAATTATTGTCCTCATATAGATCCGATGAACGATAATACGAGGTTGTCCAGGTGTGCTCATTTCATATTGGTCTCTGATTATACAACGACAGACATAAAAATTTAAATTACTTCTATTTTTGCTTTAATCTTGAAACTTCTATTATATAGAATAATTTCAGATTTTTCTCTATGCGAGCTTCGGAGATAATGACAAGGTATTTTTTTTATTTAGTTTGCGGCGTAAAAAATTTTTTTTTTTAATCTGCAGACAACGCTTTTTCATAATTATATGATACCTCACGTGACCCAGTAGCCCTGTCCTATTTAGATTTTTCAGTCCTTGTTGCATTTTTATTTTTATTCGAAAAATAGTTGAAAATTCCAAATTTCAAGTCCATAGCATAGTAGTTCCTGAAATAATCAGCTGTAACAGACAGACAGACTGAGTCGCACCATAAGGATTCCTTTTATCATTTTGGTACTGAACCCTAAAAACATACCTACGTTAAAAGTAAAAAAACGGACAAGTGGGATTCGGACTCGCGCACGAGGGTTCCGTAGAAAGATTTTAACGCTTTTCCCCAGCGTTTTAAGAAGTCCAGTGTTACCAGAGCCCTGCTCCTAAGCAAAATGTACGCAGTGTGGGGTCATCTTATATTGGTCTGTGAAATCTACAGACAGACATAAAAAATAAGATTTTGAGAATTTTTTGAGTGGTTGTACTATAAGAGAGAGAGAGAGACATTTATTTACATACATTCGACACATACAGAGAAATAAAACAGTACTACAAGAGCTACCTTCATACCAAATTTCAAGTTTCTAGGACTACGGGAAGTACCCTTTAGGTTTTCGGCGTACGGCAGTTTGTATGGAAACAATCTTTTAAATTACTGTGTCTTTTGATTGCGTTGACTTAGAAGGTTGATTTTTTCACAGCTTCAAGGGACCGCAGGCTTGAGTATTTGATATTAATTTCAGCGTGCTACTTCGACGCGTTCCAGAGACAAAGGGTCTTGACAGACAGACAGACAGACAAACAAAGCGATCCTATAAAGGTTCCGTTTTTTCCTTCTGAGGTACGGAAGACGGAACCCTAAAAAAACTATGTCGCAAGTCGCAAGAAGGTGGAGTTTACGGATTCTGAATGCACACGGTCGTATGCAACTCCATATAACGCAAGAGCTGTTGTGTAAAGCTACACAAAGACCACCTGCCATCTGCCTTGATGCGATCACAAGGCTACTGCTACTGACGCCTGATAAAAGCATCGAGACATTCGCAGTTCTTACTTTTACAGGCAAAAAAACACTACTCGAGCTTACAAGGGTTGCGTTTCAGGTTTTGACTATCGCACACTCAAAACTGAGGTTGTGACGAAAGAAGTGGTTTAATGCAATTTTTTTGCTTTGTAAAGACAATCGCCACATTAATTTCCGTTTGGCTGAGCCATTTATATTTCTGACTGTTTAAATTTTAAGTATTCGACCTCCAAAATCAAGCAAGTTGACGGTAGTTGATTTGATACTGTACGAGTATGTTTGCCATGCCATAACAGGTTTGGCAATGCAATTGAGCTGATACAGGGGCGAGTTATGAACACAGTTGTTCGAGCGTACCCATATGAAAGCACATTGTGTGCGTTGCGAATTGACACATTTCCAAACTCAGGTTGGTTCAAGATCCACGTAATACTTGCTACATATATTTTGATACTCAATATGTTTGCGTACATTTATTACGCGCCCGTATATGCTTCTGTGCTGAAGAACGAAGTGAACCTTTTGTGAAAAAGTAAATGAAACATTCAGGCTATTGTTGGGGGAGGCGTACGATGAAGCACACTTCATTTGCAAGGTAGATATTCGAATTCATCAAGTTTATCATAAGGACGCCTTTTTGGCATTATTACTTGCTCTGTTACGACTGTTTTGTGAGTTCATCAGCAACTCTAGACATATTTTTATTTTTAAAGCCGCAGCGTTATTAATAGTAACATAACACACACGCAGTTTTCGTTTTGATTCTCTACCTACGGCTATTTGAAAAATGTAGCTATTATATTTAAGGAATAAATGCTTCGTCGGATACAGCTACTTATAGCTATTTGAAATGACACATGTAAACGACAGGGACTTATAAGGATTTCGATTTCCGTTGCACGTAAAAGACGAATATCCAAGAAAAAATTCCGCCATAAAAACAATAAATGGGTACTCAAGTATTCATATTTTATTGCATAACTCCTGCTTGGTTGGTACTTTCAGCTGCGGGAGGAGGATTTTTATATGGAAACAGCAGATCTTCCCAGTATTTAATAAAAGTCTTGTGCCATTATGTCAGTTGGTCTATAAAAAGCCCCTAGTGGACTTCGCACCGAGAGTAGTAAATAAATTTTATTATTAATTATTTGCAATGGATGTGTCAAAGAAAAAATATGTAACCATTATCAGTTAGGTACAGATATGAATTAAAACTAGTAAGTGAACATGTATTCGAACATGAAACATTTAATTCGCGATTAAGCCCAATTTTCATCGTTTAGTAATAAATTTTATATTTTTTAAGTAGTTCTTACTCAAATTAAAGGCAAACATAGGTGAATCTTATAATAGCTCCAAAGCCCGTTGACCTAATTTTGTGGACCCAAAGTGGTAAGGATAAAGATCTCCGAACTTTAAGCCGCCTTTGGCCTTTGGAGGACTGGAGTGTAATCGGCATGGCATTTACAGATCTACGGCTATCACAAATAATTGTGTAGCTTCTTTTGTTTTATAGAATTTTTCTTTGTCCTTGAATAATGTTTTTTAATGTAAGTACAGTCAACAGCAAAAGTTGCTAAGCAACCGAAGCGGTCACAATGATCTGCAGAAGCTCTTGTGTGTATAATAATAGAGCTGTGCTTAGATCATTGTGACCGCTTCAGTTGCTTAGCAACTTTTGCTGCTGAATGTGACCTACGAGGGCTGTTTGATAAGTACCCGTTTATGGAAAAAAAAAACATTTTTTTTTGTATATAAGCATTTATTTTTCTACGTAGTCACCTTTTAACTCTATACATTTGTTCCACCTATACTCAAGCTTCAATAAACCATCCAAAAAGTATGATTTTGGAAAGTCATTAAAATAGGCCTCTGTGGCGGCAATGACTTCGTCATTTGATCCAAATAGCTTGCCACCGAGCCATTTGTTTAGGTTGGGAAACAAAAAAAAATCGCATGGGGCTAAATCTGGAGAATACGGGGGGTGAGACAATAGTTCGTAGCGTAACTGTGCTAATTTAGCCGTCACAACTCTAGACGAATGAGCCGGGGCGTTGTTGTGATGAAACAGTATTTTTTTCTTTTTTAAATGGGGTCGTTGGTCCTTCAACACGGCGTCAAATTCATCCAATAAATTGGCATAGTACTGCCCTGTTATTGTTTTACCCTTTTCTAAATAGTCAATATGTATAATACCCTGCGAATCCCAAAAAACGATCGCCATGACCTTTCCAGAAGATGGGACGGTTTTTGCTTTCTTTGGAGCAGGTTCACCCGGTAAAATCCACTGCTTCGACTGCTCTTTCATTTCCGGGGTGTAGTGGTGGACTCACGTTTCGTCCAGGGTCACGAAAAGACGCAGAAACTCCTTCGGGTTACGTTTGAACACGGCCAAACACTACTCCGAAGTAGTCAGTCGGTTTCGTTTTTGCTCCTCCGTGAGTAAACGCGGCACCCACCTCGCCGATACTTTCTTCATACCCAATTTTTCTTCTAATATGTGTTGTACCCTCTCGATTGAAACGTTTACAGCATCAACGATTTCTCGAAGTTTAATTCGGCGGTCGGCTAAAACGATATTTTCAATTTTCTTAACCATATCGTCTGTAGTCACCTCAACTGGCCGGCCTGGGCGATCCTCATCAAAGACGGTTGTTCTCCCCCGTTTAAACTCGTTATACCAATATCTGACGGTTGTCATAGAAGGAGCACATTCATGGTAAACCGCTTGCATTCTTACTTTTATTTCATCACATGTTTTTCCTTCCAAAAATAAGAATGTAATTACAGACCGATACTGTTCTTTCTCCATTTTAACAATTTTAAGTTCACGCCTTCACTGAATCGTTGTCAAATGAGAAAAAAAACAAAAGAGTGCCATTTTTTTTGGAAGTTTTTTAATTTTCCCGCCTCTGAAAAATGGCTTAAAAAGGTGGTATACTTATTTGCGGCCAGTGATATTAATATATTTAGAAAACGGGTACTTATCAAACAGCCCTCGTATATTATATAAGACCGGATTGCCTAGTTAGAGACCCTGACTATGAAGCTTGAGGCTCCGGGTTCGATCCCGGTCGGGGCACATGTTTGTGTGATGACTATGAATGTTTGTTCTCAGGTCTTTGATATTTAATATATATATAAGTATATATTTATCTGCATAAGTAGGTATGTTTATCCGTTGTTTAGTACCCATAGTACAAGCTTTGCCTAATTTGGGACTAGGACGCATCTTACATAGTCATTTCGACGTTTTGACTCTTGTTTACATAGTTTAGCGATTGTCTGCGGGACAAAGTTTAGGTCATAAGTATTTTGTCAAAGTTAATATGGGCTGAGTAAATAAATGGCTTTACTTTATTTAGCTACATGAAGGAAAAATCTTCAAAAAACGTTTTGTTTGGGCCTCCCGGGGTTAATATAGTAATTTCTCGTGAGCGAAGCAATCAAGATTACAATTATCTTTTCAATTCACATTGAGTTCACTTGGTAAGATACTTAAGCTATTATGAAAATGTTCCACTTTAAATACTTCGCGAAAGTTGCTTGACGACTTTGCAGGATAATGATTATCAAAGTTAGAATAGGTGGCGACTTAGAGATTCCGTGATCCTTTCTTGTTGATAATTCCTTTAGAGGCGTAAAAGCCATCGCTTTGGGATGGTACAATCAACAGAGGTACGACTAAAGACTCTTAATTGAATTTACTGTTGGCCTGCCTCTACTCTACCCGAAAATTGTACAAACATTAATTTATTTTATTTAAACATAAATCACAGAACGTTTGATCACAATCTGTCTTTTGCTACCCGACTTCATAGCTTCGAAGGAATGAAACAAAAAGAAAGCAAAAATACACACCCGAATCAGGAGGGAAGCCTTTGGTGTTTAGAATAAACTTTAACCTTAATTAATATTATCCTTTAATTATCTTTCTTTAAAGGCTACGGCTAAGTAAACGTAGCTGATACGAGTGTTTTTATACGAACGTGCTGTGGATAAAAAAGCTAAAGCAGTGAAAACATTTTAAGCAAGGAAATATTGCTAAGGCAACCATTTCTGAGTGTAGCACTGGTTTTATATGACAGTTAAAGAATAATTAGCTGCCGTGTTTTGTTTAGCTTGCCCTGTGCCAATATACTATAGGCACTGTATACTTAAAGCGATATCATAGCAAATATGTACCTACAGATTAAATTAAGTCATGTCGTGAGCAACTGACGACCTATAATCATTAACAACCGTTAAGCTTGACTTAGGTAAATGCCCAAGACATTAAAATTATGAACGAATGTCTTGTTAATGTCCGATTTTATCAACATCGTCTTATTCCCGGTGGTTACGAGATGCCATTTATCGTAATTACTACATGTTTATAGTTTTGCTAAAAAGAGCAGTACAAAACTAGGAAACTTGCGTACAACAATCCTGCGCGGTTCCTTCATAGAAATAAAATAAAATTTCGTTGGTTTGAAACACAATTTTCAGTAGTGTTGTGCCAGTGCCCTAAGCACGACTTGTCGAATCCTGCGTCACGTAAAATCGAATAGTAAACTATAACGAGTTTGTATGACGTTTGGAACAGCGCCCGCCCGTGAGCGTATTTGGAACTAAAATTTAGTATGAGATTTCTCGATCTCGATACGATAACCGTAACGTAACGCAGGATTCGACAAGTCGTGCTTAGGGCACTGATTAATGAAACAAAGACAAGTGACGCGTAGCTTCCAGCCACCGAGTTACGTTCATACAGGTAGGTACCTACCTAAGTATATTTACTGTAAGCCCTGAACGCGGCTAGTGCGTTTCATTTTACAAGGACAAGAGTGAAAGAGACGTACTTAGTGGTGAACGGGAGAGAGTAAGTTGTGCTAAAGCCCTGTAGCAAGGTATGTACCTAGTTGTAAACTTGACGCTCTCGGCCGGCAATGTCTTCCAACAGCCTCCAAACACAATAGGCTACGACAGAGATGTTCTTATTGCGTAGCGACATGCGATATCGATGGATATCTCTGATAAAATCGTTTAATCCAAGTTTTTAAATATCGATGGCACGAAAAGTTGGTAGTACTGTTAGTGAGTCGTAAAAATTTGTATCAGATAAAAACGGCTTTTTATTGGTTTAATAGACTAAAAAAATATTGACCTATTTTTCTTAGTTCACAACCCCTGAGTGGACTTTTATTCTGTACCACTAGGTGTATCGATATCTATTTTCAAGGTCTTCAACATCACTAGCTGCATAAACAGTGCAAGTCCTGAGCTGTGTAAAATGGATAGATGTCACGGGCAGGTTGTGCCTTTCCAGACCTGTATGCCTATTCAAATTGACAAGGCCTAGCTTCGTCCTGCGGAATGTCGGACTTCTGGGACAATTAATTGAATACTAGCAACAACGCGACGGGTTAAGCTCAACCGTAACACGGATTAAAACCACATCGATTAGGAGTTTGTACCAATTAATTACATTTTTAGCTGTAGAGTTTGGATAGAAGAAGCGATATGAGAATGTTAGCGATTCCGTCTATGTGTGTAAATAAATACTAACATCACTTAGTCTGGGCGGAGTTTTACCTTACTGTTCTGAGATGGCATGAGAGTTGACGCTATTTGCAAGTTATTTCTTATAAATAGCATAAATTTTACAAGTTATCTTGCATTTATTTGAGTATGTTTAAAGCAGATGAAAAATTTTGAGAAGTGACAAAAATATTTTTTCATAATTCTGGCACCATAGATTACTGTATCCAAACACTTTTATTAATGAAAACGCCGTGTCAACGCCAAAGTTTCTCAATTTTCGTCCGAGTTTATCGCGAGATTCGCATCCTTAAGTAAGCAACAACTTGTAATCGCGTCTTCGATTTCCTTCGCATTATCAGGAGTGAAAGCAGGGGCTAAATTTAATATAACTCCACAACATGTCAGCAAATAAATAAGCTGTCTCTTTTACTAAAGTCTTCCGAGGTGACGGCGAATGATTTTATACGAAAACCATGTTTGCATTATCCGTACTAATATGTAGGTAAAATAAAAGCGGAAGTTGGTATGTTTGTTTTTATTAACCGACTTCAAAAAAGGAGAAGAATCGCAATTCCTAGGATTTTTTTTATCTACCTACCTTTATGTTCCCCGATTACTCTAACACACCTGGACCGGTTTGGAAAATTAGTTTGAAAGGGTATAGTTTCTAGTTGGTCGCAATGTCACCAAGTCAGGATCTGATGATGGCATCCCAAGTATTGGCAAGGTGTTTCATATATTTTCTAAAGCTATTCTGGTATGTGCGTCTGGTAGTCATCATCTAATGTTGATGAGCTGGTGATGGAAGATACAACTCCCTAACGATTAAGAGTTGGAGGATAATTCTTTAAATATTGAATACCTACACATGAAATTGTGAAATAAAAATCTTTTAAAAAACAAAAAAGTTAAACCGCCCTAAAAAACCGGCCAAGTGCGAGTCGCACTCGCGCGCTGAGGGTTCCGTAAAAAGATTTTCAATTTCAACATGCTACCTCCACGCGGTATAGGACACTCCGCGTTTCTAGGACAACTGGAAGCAGCCTTTAGGTTTTCATTCCACGGCAATTGTAGACCGACAGACAGACGGATAATATGGTGAAACTGTAAGGGTTCCTTGTTAATTATAGAATCCTAAAAAGCAAATAGATGAATACTACGAAAGGGATAATGGTAATTATAAATTGTAATGGATAAATATAACAAAGCCGCAAAGAAATGAATTGTGCTTCTATTGTTGCCTCGAAAGTCTTTTTCAGTCACGAGCTCCCACTTCCATGTCTTTCGCGATATTAGTTTAGCCATATTATAAAACAATCTGACTCATCAATATATATCTGTCTGGCCAAAGTGGTATGTCTTTGGTTTTATCCGAATTTTCCGAACAGGCGATAAGTTTGCCGACAAGATAGACAATACTAAAGTTTCCAGATGATTGGTCAGACAGTTTGAAATATTCCTATATTTTCCTAAACGCTATTTTATTCAGCAGCGAGGTTGAAACAGAGAATAGTTTGCGTCGTCGAATAAAAAATCCAGCTCGATACACAAGTATAAAGGGTGCAAACTGTCCGCTTCGCAGCCGGAAATAACCGTGTCTTCGTCCCCAGTCCCGCTGGCTCTTTTTTTCTACCACCGCAGAAATATTTAACGCTCCAGAAAAGCAACAGATGAGAATGCCGACGCACTTGCCACGACTGAGATGAGATGAGAAGCACTGTACCATACCATAAGCCTTCATTCTGATAAATGACGTTTAAGTGACACAAAAGGGATGGGGCCGATGTTGAGCCTTAAAAACATGGGAACGGAAACTATAACTATAGTTATACGGTACGGAGTAATTTTGTTTGGGAGGTAGGTATAGTAGGTATATACGTAACTATCTCCACTGAACGTTTATGTAACTATCGCATGAGGTTACTTTTCATAGACATATTACAGCGCTATCAGAGAGGGGTATAGTCGTCCCACGATGACTCTGCAACGAACTGACAACAGTAGAAATCTAAAGTTTGTTTATGGCAACACTGATTTATGGTCAAACAACACGTTTTGAACTTTTGATTAGATTAAACATTAAACAGGTCGTTGTTCATTAACCAGCCACCATTAAAATACCTCTCATACTTCGTTTTCCAGGTGTTTTTACGGTACAACGGCAAAACGGTAAGGGTATCCATTTTTTGTGTTCTAAATGACGATGCCAAGGTGACCAAAAAAATTTGTCAACTTCGAGCTCACCGGAGAGCCAAATTACATGAAATCGGACAGCTTTTTCTTGTGTCCAAAATTACAAATTGTCATACTTAAGCCATTTTGAAGCCAAAAAATAATACTTATCCTTACTTATCAAATCAAACCGAGCTCGTTGCTGTCAAATTACATACATGAAATCGACGTCCAAAAATGTAATTAGGTCCAGCCAGCATAGGTTTTAAAATTCGAATGTGACGACAATCTAACGTTCGAATTTCAATAGTAATTGATGCAACTGCTACATGATGAGTGTTTTAAGGCCTAATTATGTGGAGTTGCATACATTACTTTATCTACACACATATTATAAGTACTCTAAGATGGGTTCAGAAGCCGAAGGCATATATCATACCCATACCTGTCACGAATTTGGCTGTTTTTTTTAAATCATAGACAAACCTACTGAGCTGACGTTTCGTGAACTGTTTTTTTTTTTTTGAAAAAAAAAAAAATCACAGTATTAATTATACATGTCGGACTGAACTCGACTTATATACGTGAGTGATCCGTTTTATTTCACTATGATTGTAAATTACGTTGGTTGTCAAATTCGATACATCGAATTCGATATCGAAAAGTCATTACGACATCGAATTCGATATCGAATACTACGTTACTTTACTGCTGGTGGTGGTGGTGGTGCTGGGGCCGGCGCTGTCGGCGAGAAGGCGTCGTCATGCTGCAATGCTGGTCATTTTCTACGGTTTCTGAACGCATTATATAGGACTTATGGTATGTGTGTAGATAAAAAGTCTTTCATTTGCACCAAAGACATTATTGCGCGCAGATTTTGAATGATAAAGAAAGCCTTGAATAAATATTGAAAAAGTTTAAGTTTTTAATCGACTTATAAAATAGAGGAGGTCTTTATTTTGTCCAAACATTTTTGAAGAGTTTACTCGTACATAAATGAGCAAAATAATGATATAGCTAAACGCACTCTATTCATTTACTTCTGTCTACAGTTTCACCTTTCCGAATGAATCCGCCATACGCTAGTCATTTTGGTGGTATTTATGAATCGGGAATCAAATCTTGTAAGTACCACTTGCGACGAGTGGTTGGCAACGCACATTTGACCTTCGAAGAGTTCAGTACGGTTTTAACTCAAATCGAAGCCGTTCTGAACTCCCGACCGTTGACAGCAATGTCGACGGATCCAAACGATTTTTTACCATTGAGCCCGGCGCATTTCTTGGTTGGCCGTCCATTAACTTCACCGGTGTGCGCTGATCTGCAACATGTTCCCGAGCATCGCTTAACGCGTTACCAACGCGTAGAACAGATCCGCCAACATTTCTGGAGTCGCTGGTCAAGAGAGTACGTGCCAGAACTGCAGTCAAGATCCAAGTGGAGGTTCCAGACAGATGACCTTAAGGAGAACATGCTCGTCATCATCAAAGAAGACCACCTGCCTCCACTCAAATGGAGCCTCGGGCGCATTATCAAGACTTATACAGGCAAGGACGGCGTCTCCAGAGTAGCCGACATCAGAACATCTACAGGCACAGTGAGACGCGCATTCTCAAAGATATGCCCTCTTCTTCAAGCCGACGATGAAGAGACACTTAATAATTGAATTCTATTGGAAAGCAGGCATTCCAAGGCCGGGAGTATGTCAATGCAACTTATGTGGATGACTGTACTCAATGACTCGCAAAAATGCATATTGCAACTGCGATGCCCACCGTACACATCACGCCATCAAGAACCAATCAGCGGCGATATCTCGTCATCTACGGCTGCTCCGATTGGTCGACACTCTCGGCAAGAGGGATGCACACCACCGTCCGACACTCGCCTTTACTATACAGCGCCGATGCGCACACATTTATCTTTTCTTCTAAATTATATTCTAAATTATTTTCTATAAATCTGTAAGCTGTTAAATTCATTAAACACTACTGTTCTGAAGAAAAAGTCTCAAAATTATTGCTGCTAATCCCGCCTACAAGCCGACCCGCTCATCCAGCTCTACGCTGCTACACCTTATAGCCTTAATTATAGCTTGTTTTAGCTAAGGTTATTGTCTACCACGCACACTCGGAACCGCAACAAGATCGCAATCACAATTTCCATCTGCCATACGACATGAGATCGCGGTAGCAAGAGATGGTGAATGCGATTGTCAGCTCGATAGACAATGTGGCCGCAGGATACAAGCACTTACAGAACAGTTTTCTAGCTTGTCGCTCAGTGCGCCCCGTTCTTAGTAGGTATTTCAATAAGTTCAATCAGGGAGGCTAGCACGCGTGCCGTTTTGTCGCTTGTCGCTCAGTGCGTCCTTCACTGATTCCATCACTATGAAAGGGACGCACTGCGCGACAAGCGACAAAATGGCACGCCATGCTACATGTGCAGTGAAGGAGTCATAGAGCGACAAGCGACAAAATTACACTCGTGCTAGCCCCCGTTACGGAGACAATTTCACGCACTGCTGTATTATTACAAGATTATTACGCCAGGTTCATACGCATTTGGGTGACGTAATCATTATAGTCCAATAAACACTCCCTGTTTATGTAATGAGCCTGAAAATAATTCGTTAGTGCGTGAAATTTAGTTTGTAGTATAAACCTTACTACGTTCTATTTTATTTAGAAACATCCAATAATACAATAACAACTCTGATTTTATCAAAGAAAGAAAGAAAAATATTTTATTTCAGTTACTAAAGTATCACCATTTAACAATTTAAAATAAAAATAAAATCATTCATTTATTTAAAATATTATGAGTACTTACTATACCGTTTTTATTCGCTGATTATTTTTCTGTGTGAAAAATTTCATATTTTTTGTGCATATTTTAATAAAACATTTTTATTATGTATTTTGGTATTTTTAACATAAAACTACCGTGAGACTCAATCATAGTGAAATAAAAACTTATCACTCACGTATATAAGTCGAGTTTAGCCCGACATGTTTCGGACTAATTCGTAGTCCTTCCTCTGAGAGCGCACGACCCAGCGGCGGCGAGACGCGTATATTGTGGTATTGATCTCACCCTTATTCTTATTATTCTTAATAAATTGGGCCTCTGATTAAATTTTAGTTCTATTTTGAGCCACTATTGAATTATTGGAAGGATTTACCGCTTCGTTTATTGGACTAGTAAGAGTTCACCTCACAGCCATATTGTGTACATCAAAGTGACTGTAACTGACGCCAACCATTGTCGTTTTCATGTCACGTTACTAGGGGGGTCGTCGTGTCAATTAACTAAGTTATATTATAATCTCCTGATGAATGAAGGAAATACTCAGTATTCGGCGAGTTCAAATTTATTTCTCAACCACCTTAGAACCCTTGATATGAGTGAAGTGGCCGTTGGCGTTTTGCCAGTTTGCTAGAGAAGTGACGTGACGTCGGTCAACTGCATAGATTCTCCTAAAAATGCATACTTTCTTACTGCCTTTTACATAAGGCCGATTTATTTTAAATAGGAAAACCTCTAGTTTTATTAAATATATATAAGTACCTAAATATAAAATCTCCAAATATAACGATAACTTTTTGCCATTTTGACTGCGGAAACCTAAACATTACACTACGTGTAAATGACTACAACTATTACAGCCTTATCACACTGGCGATTTGCTAGCAAGTTTTGTATTGGGGCGATCACGCAACGTGTTCGCCGCGAGCGACATTAGTATGAAGAACTCATTCGCAAATCGCTAATGTGATAAGACTCTTAAATGACAGAAACTTGTCATGTAGCGGTACTTAATTAAAAATTGACTACCAATTTTTTTTTCAGTTTAGAGGATGGGCACAATTTCAGAAAACTTCCGAATCTACTGAAAGACCCTTTAAGAATTTAAGAATTAATTTCAAAATTCTTATTAGCCAGCTCTAGCGGGTACTCCAAATTAATGTACTAAGAGATTACAGGAATTTATAGCTACGCCTGGAAGGTTAATTTAAGTAGCCGTAAGTATTAACATCGGAATTTATGTTTTAAATGCCATTTACATTTACTTAACTTGTATTGTATAGTCATTATGGCAAAATAAATCATACATACAGACTTGTGACCAACATTCTTTCATCAGTGCTCCTCAAAGTAAATCATCATCATCATCATATCAGCCGATTGACGTCCACTGCTGGACATAGGTCTCCCTCAAAGAAAATATTCTATTATAAATGTTAAAATATCTAGCAATATTTGTCTATAACTCTATATCAAATACGAGGACGGCTGGAAAGTTTTACCTACTTAAGACCTTAGGTAAGTATGTTACTGGCTAGTGGAAAAAATATTTAAACAGAAATCATTTTAAATTAAATAAATTATCATAGTGAACTAAACGGATCACTCACGTATATCAGTCAGCGATCACTGGGCTGTATTTAAGTTCCTTTCAGAAAGTTAAAAATCACCGGAATGTATTTTTGTGGAAATTGGTATCGTTTACGTAGTTTTTTGACCTTCTTGTGCCGTGGTCAAAAAGTACTATATGTATTTTTAGATTAAGACGAGGGTGGATTGAAGACGACCTCTCCTCATAGGGTAAATAATCATTTGCGACGGGAGAAAACATGAAAAAATCTGGAAATTGGTATCAGAGAATCGAGAATTGAGATCTAGCATATTTTATATCTAGCTGAGATTCTAAGTATTCATAAAAAAAATACTAGCGAAATCTCTCATTAACATTTGCACAAGATTAAGGTCATTGCTCGTTTGGTACCGAAAAGGCTGAGATGGTGTTCGATATAGAGCGCCACGTTAAAAATTTTCAGATGGTTTAAGTTGATGAAACATAAATCAAACAATACGAACCGGAGTGTAAATCTGAATCCATTCAGGGAGTGAGAAGGATGACAATGCCACTAAAGATATTTAAAGAGAAAAAGTCGGGTTCTAAACGAATGGCCTGGGTGTTTTGAGCCTCCAATGGAATTCCTCTGATTGAGTATTCGGTAAAAGACTTTTTGCAACAAGTACAAATTATTATTCAGATCTATTAAAAATGGTATGTTGAGCTATAGTTGAGAAAAGAAGGGGCAAACTTAGTAAACTCATTTTGATTTTGCAAGGCAACGCACCCGTTAACGCCGAGAGGCTAATTCCTCTAAAAAATCGGCTTCAAAGAAATTAATCACTCGCCGTAGAGACCAGGTTAAACCTCTAGTAATTAGGTATGTCCTGTTTAGTAATTTGAGGAAACGTTGAAGAGGAAAACGATTTCGAAGTTATGAAGAAATGAAAGTAGCTGTCCATTTTGAAGGCAAAAACAATAAAAAAATGCATGGAATTAGGGAGGAATTATGTAAAAAATTGCATTTTTTTTTATACGACGAGGAAGGCAAACGAGCAAGTGGGTCACCTGATGGTAAGTGATCACCACTGCCCATAGACACCCGCAACCCCGGAGGGTTTGCAGATGCGTTGCCAACCTAGAGAGCTAAGATAAAATGTCTCTTGTGCCTGTAATTACACCAGCTGTCTTACTCTCCACACCGGAACAGAACAGTGCAAGCACTGCTGCTTAGCGGCAGGATTAGCGAGTAAGATGGTGGTAGCAATCCGGACGGACCTTGCACAAGGACCTACCACCCGCATAACGTAATTTTCATAAATAATATGAAATAATGCTGTGCAATGTGCATTATTCATACCTAGGCAGGTCTATCAAAGGAAAGTGCTTAATTCCCTATGGGCGTAGAAGATTCTGTGAGCAGTGCCCTAAGCACGACTTGTCGAATCCTGCGTTACGTTACGGTTATCGTATCGAGATCGAGAAAGCTCATACTAAATTTTAATTCCAAATACGCTCACGGGCGGGCGCTGTTCCAAACGTCATACCACTCGTTATAGTTTACTATTCGATTTCACGTGACGCAGGATTCGACAAGTCGTGCTTAGGGCACAGTAACTAGTAGCCAAATAATTCAACGTGCGTGCAACTAATCAGTGCCTTATCAAACTCTATCATAGGTAATAATGTAGTAGTGTATGTAGGTAGGTACTCGTAGTATATCAATATTTGCCGGCCTGCATGCAATCGCTCATCGACTCAGATTAAAACTAACTCAGGTGTATTTCTTCGGATGGTACAAGTATTAAAATGCTCTGGGGCTATTTAATTCCGATACAAACATTATTTTCCTTCGTAATCTATGGAAGAAGATCCAATCGGAAGCAGCTTTTAAGTTACACATGCATCGCATGCTATTTCCCACATTTAAATAGCAAGGAGATAGTATATCAATCCAATCATCTCATGACTCATGACCGCACACAAAGAAGACCAAATTAACCATGCATTAATTTAAATCTGCCAACAGCTGTTTCAGGCCATAGTCATAAACTTCCGACTTTGCAAAATGATAGTGCAGAGCCTTCAAATTAAACGCTGAGTACGCGGCATTTAACATTCGTACTTACTTAACTACCGCACGCTTAATTAACCGTCATGGATCCTTAACTTATTCGATTTTCGCCGCTAACACACGGTTTAACGTTAATTTATATGTCTAAGTGCGACAGTAAAGTCTATCTGAAATTTAACATTTCAGTAGAAAAACGAGCCGAGACTCTGTCACAAAGTTGCATTTCTTTTACTGCTCTCGGCAAAGTTAAATGTCGACAAATGTTTACTGCATCCATTCTTTATCAGCTAGCTATGCGTAGAGTTATTTGCAATAAAATACTTGCCGCAGAAATCTACAACTGTACTTTGTTTATTATATCATCGTAATAGGGTTATATAATTTCTATGAGTTACACTGTCATGTTCTTTAGCTAGTTTTAATATAGTTAAGTATCTATCCAAATCCAACAGCTGATACCTGATTTCGTGTCTTTAATCTTAAATTTGTGTATAAGAAAGAAACATCAAATACAATATTGAGTACCTTCGCAAACTTATTAGCGGCTCATAGGTAATAAAAAAATTTCATAAGCATAATTTCGAACGCTCATCAAAAGTCTCTACAATAAAGTCTCATACGCACTTGATCTCCGGATTGATTAGACCGTAAGTTAGCTTTGTAGCGAATTTCTAAATTTAATTCTTGGGCCGACCGCACGAGTCTGCACAATAGACACTCCTGTAAAGCGCAACCTAAATGAAACTTCAATACTTCATCGCTGCGGCTCGCGCTTGCACTTCGTGACCGCAATCGCTGCGCTGGCATCGCCGAGATCTGCCTCATAAAATCTTTCATGAATTAAAAATTGCACGAGTGGAATTTAACACGCTTAGTACTGTAAGTACTTGCCGTTTTTTTCTTTAGGCACTTAACAGGCCTTGAAAGTAATTGGGAAATATTTATAATTTTTGTACAGTAAAGGCAATAACAATCTAAGTTAAGTCATAATAACCATTGTAAATACGATACATAGGTACTACTCTGCCAATTTTCCATGATCATAGAAGTCTTGAAACTAAAGTGACAACACAGCCGAGCCGAATTAATTTATGTTACGACTGCATACATTTCTCGGTGTGGGGTAGTGCGTGTAAGACGTTCTTGATAGTCCTCGAACGAGCGCAACGTGCTGTCCTTAAAGTTATGCTCCGAAAACCTTACCGTTTCCCTACGGATGCTCTGTATAGGGAAACTGGTTTACTTAGAGTCAGGCAATTGCTTGTCTTGAGAGCAGTTGTGCGCACTCACAAAATCGTTACGGAGTGGCTTACATCGCTAACATACGCTGAAACGGAGAATTTAATAAACATATGCTCGTAAGAGTGCATAATCTCCCTTAACACACACATATACACACACACACGCATACATATACATACACATACACACACACACACACACACACACTCACACACACACACACACACACACACACACACACATGCATGCATGCCTTCTTCTAAAGAATGTTAAGCTTATAACCATTGTACATCTTTTTTTTTTTCTTGTTTCTTTTTAGTTACCTATCTGATAATATAGAATTTTAGGAAATCTCTCAGAATGTAAACCGACCGCAGGGTCCCAAGATACAGGCTCAGCCTAGTTTGGGGTCCGCCGGACACTGCTAAATGTATTTTTCTCTCGTATTTGTTAATAATAAATATTTTCATTTTCATTTCATTTTCATTTTCATTTAAAACATTTAAAAATGTTTTGGCTTCAATATCATAGTGACCTTATGATTCTATGGCTAGATTATATACGAATATATAATTATACGTATACATATTATATTAATGCATATACGAGTAAGTATAACGTATTCTGTAAATTTAATTCGAACCTGGAGCTTAAATCTAGAACTACAAATGAATCTATGATAAGGTATGTGTTAGGCACAGTACGCTACTGAAGAAAGTAACCCCCTTTAGTGCAAGCGCACTAGTAACAGTGGAGTAACTAAGTTTCAATGCAGCTGACTCTACATTAAATGAAAGGTAGACCCTAAGATTCAATAGCTCAAAACATCAATGTCAAACGTTAGGTATCATCAGGGAAGGAGATGCTTTAATAAGTTATCAACACTACTCTAAAAGTTCACAGAGTCCCGAGTCCCGACTACGTGGTAATGAAATTACTTTTATCTCACCCAAAAGCGAGTCGCTAATCACTATACGTGACCCGGAACAATGATATTGTTTTCGCCTGAACCTCATTTCAACTTTTTGGGAACACGATTGGCGCAAACCATGAACATAGATAAAGGCTAAGCACGTGAATTAGGTAAACACAATATCCTGAATATCATCCTAAATATGGATGTGGTTAGAGTTCATTTATTAACATACAAGAATATAAATGATTATAATTAATTACTAATATTAACTAGTATCAATCGATCAAAGTCATCGATCAATCAGCAGATAGAGGACTGATCCCAGAGGTACTGGAGATTTGGACCAAGCATTTCTTTCTGATGTTTGCTTCTTAGATAAATCGTTGTCATTTTAAAAGCAACAATATTTTAAAGTGAAAGTAAGGAACTGAATGTTAAATTAATTCGAAGACAACGTAAATATTCAGATACACAAAACGGCAACGAACCTAACAGGTGCTTGTTTCAAAATCGTGTTATAAACTCATCAAACCTCATTAGCCCTCCTCATCCCATCTTTTACGTATTTCCTTGTCGTGCAAATTAAAATGAGGTAAGATAAAAACGTCTCGCAAATCGGATTAAAAGAAAAATGAAAAATACGTAGCAGGCTACCTCCAGGAATGGAGGTGGAAGTGTATTCGTTGGTAATGTATTCAAGAATCCAGGCGGACTCGGAGTTATTCTCATAAAGACCGCGCGTTATTGTCTCTTTAAGTGAATGTCTCTCGTGTTTTCGCTGAATAATTTATTTAGAGATTTTTTCGCTGAGGTTTGGACAACCTACTGACATTCTGCTAAAATATACAGGTTTAATGACGGTGGACTTGTTACTTTTCATCCGTGGACCTTTTTCACTATCTGCGAATGAGTCGGCTTTTATTTTTGCAAGCGATCTCGAAATAAACTCGTGACGTATGCATGCATCTGCCGTATATGGACGATAGAATACGTCGTATTGTATTGAAGTAGTGACATGGCGCTCGCTACGTTGCACATTTCTCTAAGTCCCAGGAATGACGTCCGTAAGCTCTTTCGATGCAACATTATTGCTGCGATTGCGCTCGTAACCATCTAAATAAAATTTAAATTCCTCGGTGAAACGTGTCAGGAAGGCATTTGTTGGGACATTTCAGTTCCTCGCCTATATCATGTCAGTAACATCTGGCTGCTGCCCGGGGCAGAGGCTTAGCGGCATAAAGCTCTATGTTAACGAAAGCCTAATCTTGCAAAAAGGTTTCGGATTTGCTTTTAACCTGACAAAGGCGATACACTGGAAATCTTTAGTGCATTGCGAATTTAATTTTGAATTCTTTTTATTCTTATAGTGGGTCTGGGTCGTTGTCAAGTTAGAACTAAGTTATCGAGGTTATTCGATAAGAATAGGAACTCGGTTCGGTCTAGCGTCTGTAAAAATATATTTAATTGATCTTCGTTCCAATCTCTGGATATTATCTAGCCAGCGGCTCGTCTCAAACACAGACGTTGTAATACTGACGTATACTTAATCTTCGGTATAAGACAATCTACGATGTTTGGGGTTTGAAGTAGTTGTAGAAAAAATAGAACTTTCGAAAAAAAAGTATAATAAAATTCAAAATTACAAATTAGGACACAAGTTATCGCTATCGATCTCAAAAGTGCCAGAAAAAATGGATGACCGTTTCTTCATCCTCTCATTTTTCTTTTTTTTTTTTTTTTGTCCCGCCCCCGCCGCCGCATTCCCCTCGGAGACCTTGCGTTTCGTGCCAACATGCCCGCCCACGTTGAGAACCTGGGTTTTCAACCAATCTAGTCCATGTTTACTGGTAGGGGGCAAATCTTGCTGAACGAGCGTCGTGTGATGCCAGACGAAGTCCTAATATCGGCGACGCGATGGATCCCATCTGCTCCAGGGATGACCTTGACAATCCTTCCAAGTTTCCACTTTAAAGGGGGTAGGTTATCTTCCTTTATCACAACCATTGTGTTATCCTCCAGTTGGCCCTTGGCTTGTCTCCACTTGCTTCGCTCTTGGAGCTCCGAAACGTATTCCTTTTGCCATCGAGTCCAAAAGTGTTGCTTCAGCTGCTCTATGCGTTGATATCTCGTGAGTCTCGAATAGTTGGCTTCTGTGAGACGTGGTGTCGGAAGAGCTGTGAGTTGTCGTCCGATTATAAAATGACCAGGAGTAAGGGGAAGCAAATCTGTAGGGTCATTGGACATAGGAGTGAGAGGACGGGAATTTAGTATGGCTTCTATTTGGCACAATGTTGTGCTGATCTCTTCGTACGTTAAATGACAGTTACATAAGACTCTGATCAAGTGATGTTTGGAAGATTTGACTCCAGCTTCCCATAAACCGCCAAAATGAGGTGAATATGGTGGCACAAAGTGAAACTGGATACCTATATTGGCTGCAGATTCCGATAAGTCCTTCGCGTTACTTGCAAGAAATCGTTTTAAATCATTGTAGGCTCCTACAAAATTTTTACCATTGTCCGACCAAATGTCGGATGGCAAACCACGGCGGCTAATGAATCGGCGTAAAACCGCCATGTAACCTTCTGCAGACAAGTCACTGCATAGCTCCAAGTGAAGGCATTTAGTTTTAAAGCAAACGAATATGACGATATAAACTTTAGTCAACGGCGCTCCGCGTCCTCGGCGTACAGCTGCTGTTAGTGGACCCGCGTAATCGACACCGACAGACTCAAAAGGAAAGCCTGGCGTCACTCGCGCTGACGGTAAGCTGCCCATGAGCGGTGCTACTGTAGCACCTCGCATTCGCGTGCACAGAATACATTTGTGATAAGTAGATCGAGCCTGTGCCCGACCACCTATAGGCCAATAGACAGACTTCACGTACGACAGTATGGCTTGCGGTAAGGCGTGCAAAAGATGTATGTGAACAAATTCAAAATATAATTTCGTAAAATAATGTTTGTTAGGCAGAATGACAGGATGCTTTACGTCAAAATTGTAAGGTGCGTTATTTAGTCTGCCACCTACACGAATGAGTCCTTCAGAATCCATAAATGGATTTAACTTTGTTAGCGGGTCTTTGTTATTGATAGGTGATTTGCTCTTCATCAAATCATAAGACGGATAGCTTTCAATTTGTGCTAATCTCACAAGAGTGTTCATAGCTATTTGCAATTCGTGGGTACCAAGACCACCTGAGTATTTAGGTTTGTTAATCCTGGCATTATTGACGAACCGTAGAACGTAAGCTGTGACGCGTTTCAATTTAGAAAATTGTGAAAATTTATTTAAATTTAATGCTGACATTGGAGCGATGGCCTCTGTGGCAACGTTCGAGATTACTTCGGCATTAATTTCAGGATTGTTGTCTTGAGAATAGCGATTGATTGGCCACTCTTTCTCTTCGCATTGTAAAAATGGTGGTCCCGTCCACCAAATATGAGCATCAGAAATTGAGCTAGCGTTAAGACCGCGTGACACTATATCTGCAGGGTTTTCTTTGGTAGGTACGTGCCTCCAAGACCAACTGCCTGTAATTTCGAGTATATCGGCTACACGATTTCGTACGAACACTTTCAGCTGGCTTGGTAGCATTCTAAGCCACCCTAGCACTATCATGGAATCAGTCCAGAAAGTACAACTGTCCACTGTCATGCGAAGAGATGCTTGTGCCTTCTTATAGAGTTGAGCTCCAATCAACGCTCCGCACAGCTCCAATCTAGGTATAGTTACGGGTTTAATAGGACCTACTCGGCTTTTCGCCATCAATAACCTGGTAACTATTCCCTCGCTTGTAGTTATGCGTACATATATACATGCTCCGTAAGCAGTTTGAGACGAATCCGTAAATATATGAAATTCCCTTCGTGACGTATTGCCTGTGACGCAACGAGGGATACGCAAATGATTTAGCTCTGGTAGTGATGCTATTATATTTTGCCACTTGTGTGCAATATCTTGGGGAACCTCATCGTCCCAGGATAATTTTGACAACCACAATTGCTGCAATAGAACTTTGCATTGTATAATGACTGGCGATACAAGCCCTAGGGGGTCAAATATTTTAGCAACTGTGGACAGAATGAGTCGTTTAGTTATTTTTTCATCTTTATTGCTGCCTAGATCGATAGTGAAGTATAACTCATCTGTGCTACTTTTCCAACCTAGCCCCAGCGTCTTGGAGTCGTCCAGATTACCTAAATTAAGGTTAGTGGCACCTCCACTTGGTTCGTTAACTAGACTTGGTACGTTAGAACGCCATTTGCGAAGGTTCATTCCTGCACCCTTCAACGTTTCAGATACCCGACTAATAGCATGTTCTGCTTCGTGTATAGTGTCAGATCCTGATAAAAAATCGTCCATATAAAAGTCATTGGCAATAATTTCAGCCAGCTTAGGATCTGCACAGTCAAGCGACAGTTGCTTAAGGCATCGTACGGCAAGAAATGGCGCGCTCGCGGTGCCGTAAGTGACGGTGTTTAATTGGTAGGTACTCAAAGGTTCAGAAGGATCCGTTCTCCATATTATTTGTTGCAAATTTCTATCGTCTGGGTGCACGGCTATCCGTCTGTACATTTTTTCCACGTCGGCAGTATAAACAACCAGGTATTGTCTAAAACGTAATAGTATGGCTATGAGATCATCCTGTATAGTAGGTCCTATCAGCTGTATATCATTTAGTGATACTCCGGTTGACGTTTTCGAGCTAGCGTTAAACACTACACGTAATTTAGTAGTCAAACTCAAAAGCCGAAGTACAATGTGATGCGGTAAAAAGTTACCTAAAGTTTCATTAATAGTGACCTTTGACATATCTCCTAACGCCTCGTACTCTTTCATGAACTCATGGTACATAGCCTTTGAAGAAGGTTGTCGTTCTAGTCTACGCTCTAACGATAGAAAACATTGCTTAGCTCGCTCGTAAGAATCGCCTAAAACGGTAGTCGGTTGTTTTAATGGGTATTTGACCATGAATCTACCGTCAGGCAACCGAGTAGTGTTTTGCACAAAATGATCCTCGCATGCTTTCTCTTCGTTAGAGTAATATGCCGATGCGGGTTTTATTGTTGCTTCGTCCAACTTCCAAAAGCGCGTCAACTCGTCGTCTGAATGGTTCAATTGGACAAAGTTGCAACGTACGCTGTAGGAGTTAGGGTTAGAATAAGTACCAGACACTACCCAGCCTAACTTGGTTTCGTAGATCGTGGGCTTGTTTCGTCCCAACGTCAGTCTACCACTTCCTAGTAAGTCCCAATAAACGTCGGCGCCGAGAAGGAGATCGACAGCAGCCGGTAGGTAGAACTTAGGATCCGCCAGTACTAAGTGTTGAGGTATGTCTAACATTGTTAAATTTACTTCACGTATGGGTAAGTTACTAGTAATTTCTGGAAGTATAAAATAGGATGTTTGCACAAAGTAGTTTTTATCACATAATGATTTTAATTTAGCTTGACATATTTTATTTAATTTCGAATTTGTATTTGTTATTCCTGACACTGACGCGGTTACATTTTTAGCAGGTAAGTTAAGTTTTTTCCACAGGTTCTCCGTCATGAAGCTCGAAGTACTTCCGTTGTCTAGCAAGGCGCGCGCTACGTGAACGGTATTGTCGTGACCGTATATTTCAACTAACGCAGTGGATAACAGCACTTGACCTTGGACTACGGGGTGAGCTGGCAGCGTAACGCCACTGTTGCTGATGTAACTTGGCCCAGCCTCCTGTTCAGACTCGTCAGCAGCGGTTATTTCAAGTACCGGCACCGGCACTGCCACTTGAGCGCTTGACGGAACCCTATCTGTATGTATAAGTGTATTGTGACGCCCCGAACAAGACCTACACGGGCCGCGTCTACAATACTTTGCTATGTGTCCCGGTTTTAAACAATTTAAACATAATTTCATCCCTTGAACCTTTAATGCACGTTCTTTATTAGATAACGCAAGAAAGTTGGGGCATTCGAATATAAAATGCTTTTGTTTGCATAGCGTACACTCAGGTATAAAAGATGGGCTACTCACAGTTTTATATTCGAGGGCGTCGAGTCCTACGAAACACCTTTCCTTTACCCGCGGCGCGGAGAAACGCGGTCGCGTCGCGACGCCGGCGCCGGCGCCGGCGCCGGGCCCGGCCGGCCACGACGCGCGCCTGTCCGCGCTACTCATCGCCATCGTCTCCAACAGGTCCGCGCGATCTCTGAGGAAGTTTATGAGTGCCTCAAAAGTCACCGATTCTACACTAGGTACATATTGTTCCCATTCACGCCTAGTTACGCTATCAAGCTTTTGACAAGTTACATGTATTAATAATGTGTCCCAATGTTGCGTGGGTTCGTTAAGTATACCTAAAGCACGTATATTTTTACACAGAGTATCTATCAAATACCGAATTGCTAACGGCGATTCCTTTTGTATAGGATTAATATTGAATATAGCCGTGACATGATTGTTTACCAAAAGCCTTGTATTATTGTACCTATCACATATTAATTGCCAGGCTATTTGATAGTTATTGCTAGATAACGCTAATGATTGTATTACTAACGCAGCACTACCTTGCAACGAAGCTCGCAAGTAATGGAACTTGTTCACATCATCAATTGAATCGTCTTTATGGATAAGACTGTCAAACGTATCGTGAAACTCAAGCCATGTATCATAAGATCCGTCAAATTTAGGTAAACTAATCGTGGGCAACTTACACTTGACTTGCGAATGCCGCCGCCCACTGCTGGACCATCCGTCGCCTGCACAATCGACCTTTGTGTGCAGGGTTACCAGTTCCTTAGCCGCTGCGACAGAACTGTAGTACAAATCTTCAAAGTCTGACCTTTCGTTTAATAGTTTTTCATCGTCTTCCGTCATAAACTCCAACTTAGACTGAATATCATCGTAAGTACTGTATAAACTTTCCAACTTAGCAATACGAAGTTGAAGTTCCGTAACACGGGCCGCACACAATGATTTATCCGCTAATTCTTGCAAATAACCCGAAAATTTAGTCAATCGTGCCTTTATATGGCCGCGTTTTTTGTTCAATTCCTTTATTTCATTCTCGGACATAATGAACAACAATCGCGAACAGAACCTGCTGTAGGCACCAAAATCACTTTGTTTCACCACTAACACTTACACAATTGACTAGCACTTAACGATTAAACTAAACTTTTATCACAAATCACTAGTTATTTACTACTAATTAAAATGGTTATACAATTAAATAGTTGTTTACAATAAGATGGTCGGCTAGGGAGTGGTAACGAGCCCGGGTCGAGCGACGCAGGCAGTTGCATAGAACAAAAGATGTTTACAATCTCAGCGCTTGCGCCGGTTTTTAGGTATTTAAATCTAGTTTGTTATTGATTTTATTGATGCAACTAATACAACAGTAATATTTTAACGTAGTATAAATGTATTGAAATCGAGATCGCTGTTTAAAATTTTACGTAAGTAGGTACAGGTACCCACGGTAGTACATGTAAGTATGTAAGTTTTAACGAATTTAACACTGAATTTATTGAATACTATTGCAAATAAGGTATAAGAAAAATAGGAATTAGGAAGATTATTAAGGAACGGACTCACTGTTTGCTGTGTCTCGTTAGGTATGTCGTCGTATTCGTACGGTAGATCGAGGTAACTTCGTAGCTGGTGAAGATTATCGCCGCACCGGGATGTTTCTGGCTGCACTCCGCACTTGTTTAACTGTCCAAGGATGTTGGTGATGCAGGAAATATTCCTCCGAGTGCGTTGTCTTCGCTTAACAGCCGTAGTTTTTGTAGCTCGTCCTTAATATATCGCAACTCGCAGATTCGTTTTAATTATTCGGCATCGAAGACCATGTTTGGGGTTTGAAGTAGTTGTAGAAAAAATAGAACTTTCGAAAAAAAAGTATAATAAAATTCAAAATTACAAATTAGGACACAAGTTATCGCTATCGATCTCAAAAGTGCCAGAAAAAATGGATGACCGTTTCTTCATCCTCTCATTTTTCTTCTTTTTTTTTTTTTTGTCCCGCCCCCGCCGCCGCATTCCCCTCGGAGACCTTGCGTTTCGTGCCAACAACGATGATCTAAGCAAATAGACGATATTTCCAATCCATATGGTATATCTTTGCAGCTCTACCACAGGCTCTACTGTACGTACTTTCTGGTTTATGCCATAATGTAATGAGTAATTAGTAATTACCAATGAGAATCACGAAGTGAAGTGATTTGAAGTTTGATCCAAAATGAAATAATATCATATAATTCATAACCAGTTCAACTTGAAAAGCATTTTGTCCCGACTTGTAAGAGTTCATACGTATATGTATAGTAATAGTAATAGTAATAATTTATTCAAAAATACGAGATATATGTACGAGTACTTAGCAAATCCGACCGAGGCATGGCACATCACAATGTCTCGATAGAATGGAAGAAATATCAAATCAATTGGTACATTATTGCCAGTCTACCGACTAGTATCATGCCTAATCCGATAACACGTGAGGATTTCTGATAATTTATATATCAACTGAATTGTCCGGTAATTTAGACTTAATCAACTTCAAAGTACTTTGCATGAGCTTTGTCGCGTCGTGTCCGTTTCATTGCGTTTCTATTCAATTGGGCTTAAAGCTCCCACCGAATGAATGCCACTTTATTGATTTTACTCGTTTTGTATTTTACAGCAGCTGTTTGTTCAATTTTATAGGCGCTTTACCTTTTAGAGGTTAATTAAGGCCTAAAATAAACATTTCCCCGTTGCCTATGTTTTTGATAAGAGTAAATGTAAGTATGTACTTCGGGACAGGAATATTAATTACGTAGACATACTGGCATGTTATGGATTCAAAGCAAAAGAGTAAATTGTAATTTTCCTAGGTATTTGTTGTTTTGTATCAAATTACACTATATGCAAATAAATCTAACAATCCTCCTGGAACAGTATTGTTAAAGCGATACGCTTCTCTTTTGGGAAATCGTGCAAATAAAAAAAACATCTATCTGTTTCGGCTTTGCGATGTCATTTACAGACTTACAAACAGACAGACGTAATAATGAAAATCATGTCAGGCATCATATTATCATTATTGACAAAAGGCAAATAAATGCGATTATTGCAGACGTTAGCTACAAAAGATACGAATAGATAGAGTGATCCGTTTAATTGTGATTGATTCTCACGGTAGTTTCATGTTTAAAAAACCTGTACTTTAGTCAATTGCTTTAAATTCTACGCGCTTTAACATTATGTTGTTATCTATCAAATCCCGAATCTATTCATAAATGTAAATCAATCTCCTACAAAAGATATATTACGCTGACTCCTAGAGGGCAATACGACTTGGTCTTAAAACCAAATATCAACGCAATAAAATAATCGAACAGTTAAACCGAATCCTGTTCTATAAGTGATCACAAACTTTGTGACCATTTAGAACAGGATTCGGGTTTTATAAATACTTCGGCTGTCTATTGGCGCGTTTTATGTCAAACAAAAGAATTCTGATATTTTTCTACCCCGTATGATATAATTCATCTATGTGGTGCGGCTTAATGCAGAGGTTGTCTTGCCATTAACAAGCCAAAGTGGTAAGGCTACACTACACGAGACCCGTCCGAAGGCTCAAGTGGTCCTTTTATGACCACCAATGCATCTGCGCCCTTGAACTAACGTTAGCGGGAATATTCTTACACTTATCGCTATCGTGAAGCCACCATGTGGCGTTATGATTAATATATTTGTTTCCAATCATGCCGGCTTCGGGTTAGGCAGAGATCATAAGAACGTCATAATTTGCCCAAACCCTGGCGTATTCGTCCTGGTTATCATTCATGGACTCCAAACCGTTGTACCAAAATTGACACTAATCAACTATTGAAAGCTAATTAAAGTATTATGCCCAAGGTTGAGAAAATAATATGGTGTAGACCAAGTCACTCGATTCGGCCCATGTTATAATTTTTATCTAAGTACAAACGAATTATACAAACACACATCAAACACAACTAACGTAAGGTTAGGTATGTACAAGCATGCATTGGTTCGAAGTCGCCATCTCTATCTGTAGTCAGAATAACTAAAGCTATCCGGTATTTTCGATCTTCACGCACGCACAGGCATAATTGGCAGGCTTCGTTTAAATAGAATAAACTCTGTGTCCGCACCAAACGTAGTTTTGTTTAACGACATTCGACAAACGACATAATCCCCTTTTGACCACCGAACCTGTCTAATGCAACATGAATTTGAAGCTTGTGCCTCTGCAAACAGAGTCGATCTTGTAGTGCAAGCTTTGTAGTGATTAGATGACATTGCCATTGAAAGGGTTGAGCTTTGTTATAAATTGAGATGAGGCATATACGCGGTGAATTTGAATTAGTATACTATACAGGACCCAATTTTTTTAGACTGTCTGAGCAAAATTAAATCCAACTAAGCGTGTGTTAAAGTAATTATTTTATTCCTGAATTAATTAATTAATATTAAAGTAATAAAAAAATTACGTACACTAACTGTATGGTCACCCTACATTTCATGAGGTGACACGTCGTAAATAATAGGACAGTTAATTGAATAGAAATAGCGTAGAGTGACTGAAAGTACTTGTTTTTTTTTTTCGAGAATGGATGCGTGTTTTGTAGTCTTTGGTATGTGTGGAAGTTAATTTTAGACATCTTTGGTAGTAGAAGGTGCTCAAGCTTTCCCCCATCAAGTCACCCAATATGCTCAAAAAGCAAGCCCGCATATTTAACAAAGTTAAAAACCGGCCAGGTGCGAGTCGGACTCGCGCACGAGGGTTCCGTAGAGATATTTTAACGCTTTTCCCCAGTGTTTTAAGAAGTCCAGTGTTAGCAGAGCCCTGCTCCTAAGCAAAATGTACGCAGTGTGGGGTCATTGTTCTACGAAATCTACAGACATACATAAAAATTAAGATTTTGAGAAGTTTCAGAGTGATTGTGCTATATGAGCTGAGCTACCTTCATACCAAATTTCAAGTTTCTAGGACAACTGGAAGTACCCTTTAGGTTTTTTGGGATGGCAATTTGTATGGAAATAGCCTTTTTAATGACTGTATCTTTTCATTGCGTTCACTTATAAGGTTGATTTTTCACAGCTTCAAGGGACCTATACGTTCTATGCTACCTCCAAGCGTTCCAGAGAAAATGGGTCTTGACAGACAGACAGACAGATTCCTATAAGGGTTCCGTTTTTTTCCTTTTGAGGTACGGAACCCTAAAAAGTAGAATACTTAAGGTTAACAAATTAAAAATCACTTCCTACGTATCATGAAATAAGCGACTCAAAAACTTTTTCGACGGATTTGGATGCGGTTTTCGCAATCATTATAGATTCGATAAATCTTTTCCGGAAGCCGTGTGAAGCCGGGCGGGTCGCTAGTTGTATATAAGTACACCTGAAATTCTTCCATTTCCCACGGAAGTTAGAAAGCCGGTGAAAATATAAGAGCGAAATACTGGCCAGTCGCCCGCGTGCCCGCCGCACACCACCGGCGGAAACGTCTGTGTAGATGCTTTATGCCGGTTGGCACAACTTTTGAAAACGATTCGAATTTCAACAACATGGAAATGAATAGCAGCGTTTCATTTTTTACTTGTGTATATTTCGAGGTAAGACAAGTAGGTGTCCTATTCTATCACGACTACCCTGCCCAGTATTATTAAACTAAAACACATTTTGCCTTTCAGTGATCGTTTTGTTACTAAACTGTAGTCCGATTCGTGCGCTAGTAACCCTATTTTTATTTGAGACGTTGGAGTAAGCACATAATTTATTTTGGTTAAGTATCAACTGTATTACGCAAACTTTTACTTCGATGCGCCGAAGTTAAATGAGGTGCCGATAAAAACGCTCAAAATGCAGATTCAGGTAAACACTTGCATGGTAAATACAAACCGACCTTATTATTAAGAAATATATACCTAATGTTAATTGAGAAACCAGTTAGAAGCAATGACATGAATCATCACATAAATTGTCATAACTATTATGAACTTTGCTTAGCACTATCAAACTGTACTTTGACTAGGTCACCTCTACGTCATGTTCCATGATATATACATTATATAAATATATAATAATAGTTAAGTATGATTGATGATATGAAGATTCTAGGGCAATGGAATCGCTTTAAAGACTTTGCCACACTGCGCGTAGCTTGGAGCAGAAACATGTTGTTCTTGCATGTTTGCACATAACTGTCCCTGATTTTGAAACATAAGTGTCAAAGAGTCCAATCCGTTTGATTGATCCGTGTGATTTGAAATATCTAAAGTGATAAAAAGATAAAAGTTAATTAAAGATAAAACAAAATAATGAAACAAAATTAATTTGAAATCCTTCCGTCCGTGATGACATGGATACCTGGATAAGGCAAAGCAAAAAACCGGGCAAGAGCGTGTCGGACACCCCCAGGATAGGGTTTCTAAGCCATTACGAAAAAGCCCTGGCATAGATACCTAATTTAAAGGTATTTTCATCACACCTATTCGAAACCAGTGTTAGCAGAGTCCTACTCCAAAGCGTACTGTACGAAGTGTGGGGGTCAATTTATATCGGTTACTGACATAGACACACATAATTAACTATTACTCCCAAACCTGTAAAGCCTGCTTATCTCTGATAGTTTTTCTTTTAAATTCACTATATGCACTACTGCTCTGAGTTTTTTCACATTTCCAAATATAACAGTTTCTCTAGTAGAGGGGTGGGGGGGGGACACTGGACTCCAACAAAAATTAGCAATTCAAAACTAAATATTTTGCAAACGAATAACTTCAACGAAAAATGATCTTCGAGCACCCCTAATATTTTTGAAAGACCTATTCAACGATACCCCACACTATGGGGTGGGTGTGAGAAATAAAAAAATATCTCCACTGTACGTGTAGGGGTAATTTTTTTTCAAGATTTTATCCCATCACTTTTTCGGCCTAACTAATATGTATATCTATGCAAAATTACAGCTTTCTAGTACCAATAGTCTCTGAGCTATGCCGCGGACAGACAGACAGACAGACAGACGGACATGACGAAACTATAAGGGTTCCTTTTTTCCATTTTGGCTTCGGAATCCTAAAAATACGGCGCATAATTCGTCCATTAAATTAAAATTTGATTCATTTCACCGTATAAATTCGATAGATATTGCATAACAAAATGATTAAGCAAAGTACGGCAAACATTGTTGACAGCAAAACATTGATGATAACGTCAGCAAGGTAATGAATGTAACTGCTTTGATTGCAATTATTAGCTATGCAAATACGTTGATGTTTTGATATTCAATATTCTTGTTATGATTAGGACACTAATATATTGAAATGACAATTTCTCTGCCTGCTGCGCTGATTTATAAACACTGACTAATTTAATGACTTTCTGTCCATAAAAAACAGTTAAACATTGAGTCATTTAAAAATAGTTGCAGTAGAAACAGTAGCAGATCTATGACATTTAGACTTCGGGAACACGCTCGGGGTAGCGTCCCGGTATATAGTTAGGGTTGTTGGGGTTGTACTCCCAGATGAGGTACTCCGGCTCGTTAAGGTACAGCGGTGGTATCTCCTCGCTCGGCTCTCTCTCCTCGTCCAGCAGCAGCCTGTTGCGTTCCAGCAGCCCGTTGACGCGGGCTTGGGTCGCGTCTGATATGTCTACGAATAAAAATAAGATCAAGAGCGAATCGAACTCGCGCACCGAGTAGCGATAGATAGCTATCATCCAGTAATATTTGTGCTACTTTACATACAGCCAGTTCAATGTAGGATAGACGGACAGGTGGAAAGCGCCATCTATTGTCATAATAGTGGTACTAGTGTAATTTTTTCAGATTTCTGAAAAACTCCTACAACACTCAAAAACTACAAAATATCAAAAATTGCTCCGACTTATCTGCTTTTAAATAATTCCCTGAAATTAAGTGAAGTATTCGGCTTTCGGCATAAACCACTGAAGTTCCCGGTCAAGTCAATTCAATCAAAATCAATCAAACGGCTGGCCAAAGATACATTATTGAATTTAGAAGCGCGTTGTGAATGAAGATCATAAAATCATATTTTCGGGGATTGATATATTATAAATATTATAATGTTTTGTAGCAGTTTTGGAGTTAAAACCTGACTATGGTAAACGAAATACTAAGTATGTGGGAGATATATGTATATCCCTTAGCCTGGTAAATGGTTAACTATAACTACACATAATTTTTCTGTAAAAGGGTTCTTAGCTGCGCAACATTCACTTTCCGTGATTGTGACTGTACCGGGTTAATTAATTTAATTCATTACTGTTTATTAAAGCCTGTTTCATTCAATGAATAATATTTCAATTCGTCCACAATTATCACTCGCAACAAATCAGAGGAGAAAATTGATTACACCGCTACCTAATTTCCTTTCACCAGTATTAAAAATTCAATTTCATAAAGGCAAATGAATGGAAACAATGACAATTAGGTACAGCAGTAGCAAAAATGTTTCAGATCTCTGATTCTCTGGTGATCTGGGCAGTTTACTAAAAGAACTGATTATTACTACTCAAAAGGGCATTCTAAAATGTGCCTCCAAAAATTATTCGGTTTAGTGCCGCTTTCCTTTATTTTGATCTAAGGTATTGTCCAATGAAAGAAGTTTCTTACTCAAATCTGTGTGTGGTCTAGGTATTTGGGAGAACATTAAAAACATATTACATACGTGTTCTTCTCAAATCAATCCTCAGTATGGTCCTATTCTGTTCCACAGCGCGGATGAGAGTTGCCTCAGCCGCGCCGGACAAATCGTTCGCCGCCATGTCTAACCTCGTTAGCCCGCGATTAAGACTAAGAAGGCCCGCCATCTAAAAAGGCAACGGTTTTGTATCAATACCACAATTTCTCCCTTTACACTTTTCATATATTTTAACTAGGGTACAATAAAACTTAGTTGCCAAGTTGAAGTATTGCTATCGAGCCACTATCGAGCTCATTGAGCTAAATATATTGAGATTATGAAACCTATTCAAGCTAGCAAGCTAACTAGTCAAGTTTGACCTGAATATTATTGATAAGGTCTTATCTATAAACCAGTTGTTTACATAAGAAAGTATCTATATTAAACACAAAGTGTCAAATACAAATACAAATCTCTTTATTTGTTGTCTCTGATAAATAATAATTTAAATAAAATCTACATACCTTTTCAGCTGATACTCCATGAAATCCACAAGAGTTTACAATTAATGTTTGCGGCTTCTCTTTGCATCGCACGAAGGCAGCAGCAAACATCGTCGCGCATTCAATCGACATCGGGTTCAGGCTGAAATCTGTTGACGGCAGAATTAGTAATCAACAGTGCGGCACTAGGTCTACAATATGACCTCGAGGCGTTAGATAACTTAGTTACTCACCTAATAGTTCAATAGGCGCAGCAGGTTTCATCTGTAACGCATACGCAATGCCTTGCACTCCTACCTCCTTAAAACGATTGTTTGCGATCCTTACACGCTTAACATTAGTGTGTGTATAAATGAAGCCACCTAGTGCCTTCATTCCGTAGTCACCGATCTTACAATGATTGAAATCCAATTCCTCGATAGACTCTTTCTTTACAAGATGTTGCAAAATGATCTTCACTTTAGAACAGTCTACATTGCTACGATTGATACGGAAAAGCTTCAGATGTCTCAAGTCTTCCAACCCTCGGCATAGAGATTCGCAGTCAGCGACGCTAAATTCGAAGTATCTGGTCAAATAACCTTCTTGCACATTATTAATTCCAAACACCAGAGAAATTTCCTGAAGGTTATAAAGCCTGACCAGCACTGGTTCGAGAGGAATGTGGTCGAATACTTTGGTTACGCTAAATGGGCATGTGTCTTCGACTACATAGTCGTTTGGGATTGCAGGCAAAGGTTGACGGACCATTTGGAGCTGATTCAAACCCAATTCATAAATATAAGGGCTCACCTGCGATTAAAAAAACGTATGAAATCATACCTATGCATACCTAACTACAACAAATATGTATAAGTAACAATTAGGTAAGTCATATTTACGAGAGATGAAAGTTCCACGGCGTCTTCTTCAATGAACACGTCTGGATTTACATTCTCCAAGTAATCCTGGAGACAAGCTGACAAGAACTTTCCTTTCCAAAAAGATACGCCTAGTTCTAATCTCGAAGGGAATTTAAAATAAAAAGACCTTTTCCAGTATTGTTCATCCTAGAACCAAAATAAATATTAACATTGTGTCAAAAATTATATAATAATTAACAGAACATTGACTAAAAACCGTACTTACTCTGATTAGAGGTACGCTGAATTTGAGAGGAATATCTGCAGGAAACAGATCCATGAGCATATCGACATCTTTCTGCAGAATTCTGTTCAGTGGGTTTATGAGATGAAATGCCCTGGAAAGTGCGAGGGCAGCGAAGTAAGTCAGAGGGGCAGGTGTAAAACCGTCATCCCATTCGAAGTCCTCAGCGACAATTTTGCGACCGGCTTCGCCGGCAGACTCTTTCATATAATCTGAGGTTCTGTACGTCTCCCGCGCATTAGTAGATACTACGTATGGTATCTTCATGATTGTATTTATCTTTCAAACTTGTTTATCTCACCACAAACAACGGTAAAATATTAATTATAAGACATTGTATTTGTGAATTATTCGGTTTATGAAATGAATTCCTGTGTGACAATACTATTGAGTTTGACAATTTATGGTGTCATTTGTTAACTTCGTTTTGAAGTTAGTGTTATAGGCTAGGTAGTTAGCATAGAAATATTTAGTTATGAAGGTCATATACATATGTATAACTCTGAATTGTTTTAACCAGTTTTCTAATACATAAGTACATACATTCAAGTGAATATTCTTTTTCGGCCAGGTAATTTATAATCACTTGCCGAACGAAGCGTTTTGTTAGGTACCATGCTCGCTTGGCGTATTCAATAATCACAACTGCCCTGTGGTTTGGGATCTCACAGACCCTTAACCCTGATGTTTAATGCGTAATTAAAACAATGTTAAATTCGAATGTACCTACATTAAAGTTCCGTGTCAAACATTGCGATGTTCTTAATCATAAGAAACAATGTATCTTGGTTAGTTTTGACGGGCAGTTTTCAATTCATGAGACAGTGTTTCGTATACTAAAACATTTTTGTAGACTGTATTAAACAAATGGTTTGATCGAATTTATTTAAAGATTAAAAGTAACGCCTAGTATTTAAATCTTTATAAACAACATTTGAAGTTAAAACTTAAAAGTAATTTATTTTCATTTCAATGCTCATAAAGCCGACTTGCACTGACCTGGGATAGACACAAACCCGGGATTAACTTATTTGTGTCGTCTGACGTTACTATAACCTTAGTGTCTTAGGTCGGTATAAGTCGGCCTAACGTCTAAGATAAATTTTTACAACCCTCAGATATGCTCTTATTCCATAGATACCCAACACTATCTGTGGGTGAGGAGCTTATCTGGGGATTAAAATATCGGCCCTAAGAAGCATAATTATATGATTTTATTTAACTTGCAATGTTTGTATGTAAGTAATGTACGTTCGGGTTAAATCTTACAAGCTAGATTTGACTCACTTCCAGTGGTCGGATTGACTTGAAATTTGGTATGGATATGTAAATTGGATAACAGTAAAAATACAGTCAACAAACAGCACAGTCCGCCAAAAAAAGCTTCTATTAACTTTTTTTACAATATTTTATTATGTTGCACTTGTTCCGGTGGCTGTATCAAAATCTTGCAAGTTAAATGCGACCCACTTTCAGTGGTCGGGTTGACTTGAAATTTAGTATGGATATGTAAGCTGAATGACAATATAAGTACAGACAACATAAAGCGTAGAAAAGCATGATTTTTTATCAAAAAAAAAACTTATTTAGTCCATTTTCAACGACATTTGATTATTATCACGTGAATAAGTAAAATATTACTAGAGTAGTGTCACCTCTCTTTCGTTTTTTACCTGAAGGGCAGAGATGGAACGACAAACATTTGGCAAATATGGCCAAGTGAAAAGAGCTAATATAACATTGTCTACCGTATGTCTGTCTCTTAACAAACAAAAACACTATCTACCGATAAGCTTATCTAAATACAAATCTGATACTGTACCATAATATCTCTATTGCCATCGTACAATATGTATGTCAAATAATAAAATTTTTATATCTTATAGGACGTGTAACGTTATTTTTATTTTTTGGATGCCTGACGTTTTGCACGTTTCAATGATGTTCGGAGATTAGCTGCGGCGAGAGTTGCGTCAGGCTTCTAGTTCCGTTTGTGATGTGTCTACTCTTGCATAGATGTTTGGTTTTTCTCCTGCTTACCAGTAAAGTTGTATACCTATGTTCAATTTCAAAGTAAATTCTTGTATTTCCACCTACTTAGATTAAAATAAACCCACAACCATACATTTTTCAACAGCACTAGATAAGTGTACTTAACTTATCATTCCATGTCCATGTAAATGTATACTTAAATAAAATACTCATTATCTTTCGTCTATCTTTTCAGAAACATATGGCTAGCAGACATAGGTTGTTAATGTAAAAACAAAGCGAATTCGAATCTCTCGAGAAGTCCATAAACAAACTTACAGCTTGCACGCCCATGACATTATCGTTTCTTTGTATTAGTAGCACAAAGTTCGATTATATTATTACAAAGTTTACAAACTTTACAATTCAGATGGAGAAATAACAATCTAAAATCGGTCGCCACTAATGCCTCTAGCATTAGTACAAGATTTCTTCACAACTGCGAGCATCATGAAGACAGTCGCGTCATCAAAAGCGGCACTTTAAAGTTGTACAATAATGTAAATATGGCTTCGGTAGTTTCCGTAAGCTGTCGGGGACGCTCGGATCAAAACAACGCTATCAAGATTGTTTGGTTCTGTGGTTGGTGGAGCTGACTTAGTTACTTCATTGTCATTATTACAAGTTGTACATTTATCTACCGGCGCTGTGCGCACGAGTGTCATTTGTTTTGATTATTTTATCTACTGCACAGCAATTAATACCTACTGAGTTCAAAGTCTAATTTTAAATATGGATACTACTAACAAAAACGCATCTAAAATCGGAAATCAGTCGCCACCTGCGAGTTACAATCCCTGGAATTTGCTTTTTAGACCAAGGAATCGTACCGAAAGTGAGACTAGCACTAACAGCATCCCACAAAATTATCAACCAGGTAAGCGACTCAGTCTAATAACTATTATTAATTAAATACCTAAATTCTTTAATTTGTATACGTTTATGCTGTTGAGGTGCTGTAATGATACATTAAATACTTGAAATCTTTAATTTTTATACGTTTACACTGTTAAGGTGATGTAATGACAATTGTTATTTCTTGGCAGAATATAATCATTTTAATTAGTGTGACTGCATAACTCATAAACTTTAATAACATATCTATGCCATCTGTTCCGTTATTCAGTACTATATTATTTTCATTTTTATTATCTATTTTTAAAAAGCCAAACTCATTTATAATTCAAGTGTAATGCTTAAATTTGTACACATAAAATTCGTAATAGTAGTAACATCAGGTAGCGAAGGATATAATGTAAAATGTAAACATGGTACTAAATTAGCATGTTTTTTAAATGTAGTCAACCTTGAGTCTTAAGTTAAGCAGCCGGTTAAAGGAGTTCGTTCAGTAGTTAAAAGAGATTGTAAACCAGTTCTTCGCGCAAAGCCATACAAACACACATGACTTGTCCAAGAGCCCAAGGATTCCAGTACTTACCATCAGTACCCGAGTAGGTACGTCATACTTACTGGCAATGGCCTTTATAAATTGGAAACCTTTTGAATGTTACTTCAATATTTCATTGACATATTATTTCAACGGTTGCCCTCGGAAAGCAAAAATAAGTAAATACCTATTGTATAGATAGGAATTTAATTTTTCTTTTTATAATTGGGTTCGGTGCTAGGTAGTTATTCTGTTCTTCAACAATTAATGCATTTTTAGACAGCGTGGCTCGAACGCTCGGATCTTTACAAAATAGGTAGGTACCTAATTAACGTAATAATACTTACGTTAATAAAAAAGTTTGTCAGGTACAATATAAACTTAGGAACTAGTGTTAGTATTACCTACAAATCAACAGTAAAAATTAAATAAAACAAAATCACTGTATTTGTAAAAAACTCATCATTTACAAAAAATTCAAAATGTACAAAAAAGTATGCCCTTTGTAATGTTTACGATCACATTCTACTCCAGGTAGACTGTCCTCTGCAGCTGACTTTAGCATTCTACTTAGCTATTTAACAAAAGTTTTACTTAGTAGCAAATTCCTCGCATCATTAAGTGTCCTCTGCAGCTGACTTTAGCATTCCACTTAGCTATTTAACAAAAGTTTTACTTAGTAGCAAATTCCGCGCATCATTGAGTTCACGTTTCCCTTAAATTAAAAATATAATATTTTCTGCAAAAAAATTAAAACCATAAACATAGGAAAAGTTTCCTAACTGTAGGTTCAAAATTGAACAATTTATCACTAGACATAATGGGAACAGGATATTGACCGCGATTACCTAAAAGGTTAGGGTTAGGGGTTAGGGCAGTTTCCCGTGATCATGATGCATGTAACTGCGTCGAAATATCGGGAGCTCATCAAACCTATAAGGTAATGTGTCTAAACCGCGAATCATATCAAACTGTTAATTTATCACTAATTCCTACTTTAAACAGTTTATTATAAAAACACGCAGTTCTTCATACTTCCTATCTGTACTGGCTATGAGTGCATAATCTATTAAACTCGAATCTGTTAATGTAAACAAAAAGTATTTGGGATCTTTCGGTAATCACCAGGGGGCAAGAACTGTTTACAAATTCTTTAAAATTAAAGATAAAACTAATTGGTTTATCATATCACCGTAACATTATACAAAACACATATGCGCAGAAGTCTCGTGCTTATTATTAAACGGTTAATGATTTCCTTATTATTTACTCACAATCCCATATGGTAATGTTTCGTTGTAAGGGGTATTTTGTTTATTTAGCAATGATTTTTCTACGTTATTTAATTTAAAACTGCTTGATGCAGGTTCCCAGTACGGAGATTTGCAGAGGCAGACTAGCAAATCAAATGAGGAGTACCTGTATATGATGTAAGTTTTAGTTAGTTCCCTTCCGACAATTATTTTTCTAAAAGCGGGCACCGCGCCCACGATGTGAGTGATTGCTAAGTATCCATCACGTTGCTATGTTCCCCTCCCCCCCCCCTCCCCCCCCCTCCCCCCCCCCCAATATTACATATGTGTAGAACATTTAATTTTCCAGTCCAGTAAATATTACGATTAAAAATAAAAACCGGACATGTGCGAGTACGCGCACGAGGGTTCCGTAGAAAAATGTGTGGGGTCAACTTATATTGGTATGCGAAATCTACATACAGACATAAAAAAAATCAGATTTTGATACTTTTATAAGTGGTTGTGCTATAAGAGCTACCTTCATACCAAATTTCAAGTTTCTAGGACAACTGGAAGTACCCTTTAGGTTTTCGGATTTCGGCAATTTGTATTGAAATTCCCTTTTTAATGACTGTATCTTTTGATTACGTTGACTTAGAAGGTTGATATTTTCACAGCTTCAAGGGACCGCAGGCTTGAGTATTAGATATTAATTTCAGCATGCTACCTCGACGAGTACCAGAGAAAAAGGGTCTTGACGTCTGTCTAGACAGACAGACGGACAACAAAGTGATCTTATAAGGTTTCCGTTTTTTCCTTTTGAGGTACATACGGAACCCTAAAAAACACAAATTATCTTAATTACTTTTAAATTGAAGTCCAGGATAATAACAAGACGGAGGTAAAAAGAACTAAAATATCCAGTGGACCGGCATCAAGACCGTGGAACAGCTGTGTTCAGGCTTGTACTGACTGCCGACCTTAAATAATGGAAAATAATTGAAGAAAAACAAGAGAAATATTTAATGTAAAGATTACAATCCCATCTGCTAATATATCTGAATAACACTGATTAAACTTTAAGAGAGCCAAGTTGTTCCACAAACATGTATTTAGGCATCACGTGATCATAATTGATCATAATTGAAATGGCCGTAACCGTATTCTAGATCCCACTGATCTATCGCAAGAATTACGACCTAAGCTGCAATACATAACTACCATACGCAAGTTATTTTACCACGAGTTACAGCATTCATTGAAAATTCTGCAACAACGACAACCGTTGTATACCTAGAGAAAATAAAAACAAAACTCAAAACACCATAAGTGGCACAAGGAGTGAATTTAAAGCGGGCGATTGAGCAACTTGAGCATATTAGCAATAATGGTAGAACAGAAGGTCAGCCAGTCGCCAAGGCGTTGCAGCAGTTGGCAGTATCGCTGTCTCGGCCGCGTGTTAGACCTGGTGGGTTGAGGGATAGAGAAGGCAGCAGCTACGGTGACTAGGCTGTGTCGAAACCTTGGTTGCACCGCGACGCCGGCGGCCCGGAGCTCACGCAGTTCTTTCGAACCACACTCGAATAAACAATGTTGTGCGAATAACCGAAAGTGACAGTGAAAAAGATACACGTGGTGTTATGTGATAAGTAAATTAAACTTTTGCTGGATGGTACAACGGAAACAGTGGACGGCTTCGGTCAGTAAACTTGTGCTTTAAGCTACGTAAGCCCCAAGGGGCTACTTTATGAAAATGTACATTTATTATTTATTAACTTTGAATGGTGATAATGACAAATTTGCACTCAATAAATACAGTAACAACTACCGTACTCGGAGATATCGATAAAATATTGTTAACCGTATACCTATTAGCGGCGAATTTACATTACATTAGACTAATCTGCTTGCTGAAGTACCTACACTACAGTCACTTAAAGGGTTGCACTTATGAATCTGTAAGGCTATAACGTGCTTGACTAACGTGACTGTAGGTAGGTATTGTCGTTTGCTTCATATCAGGTCAGTTAAACTTAAAATACTTTTGATTCCTCACGTACGAAGAGGTGGCAAAGTTTAAAGTCGCTTTGTTTATTTACTATTTTTATGGTCTTGCTAACAAAGCTATCGCAAAGGTCGATGCGTGTCACAGGCTCAATGCCATGCAAACCAGTTTACGAGTTATGGTTAACATCCTCCGTTGCTTCATTCTCATTAACATTTCTTGTGGATATTTTGTAATGAAAAGACGTTGGAAGTTTTTTAAGTTAACATAATTCATCATCAAGTTAATATGTTTCTTTGAATAAAGAACTTGTGTTGAGGTATTTATATAAAAAAAATATATATATGAAGTTCCCAGAAAGCTTACCAGTGAGACACCAGTTACAAGATGAAAAGATAAGTATAGGTACTTTGTACAATGTATTCGTAACATTATCTAACTAAATAAATAGGTTATCTTAGATCAAAGACCGCCAATAACTTGTTGTGAACCTTAATATTATTTTTATACATCAGTGAATTATCCTATAAGGTCATCTCAGTGACCTCCTCACCGTTATATCGTTAATGTACAATTTATATATATAACTAGATAAGTACAACTGAAAACGTCTGCTAGTCTTTAATTTAGGAACGCCTCGACCACTCAATAAATATCATTTGTAATCGCTATCAGTATCTTTGTATCTATTTACTTTCATAAAACTTTGCCACACTCCCGTCGTTACATTTCTTCTGTAACCGCGGCCTACTTCGCCTGGCTTTCGAAAAAAATATCTGAATGTTTATTCCCAAATCCCAAATAGATTTGATTATCGAATTTCAATTAAGATGATTAAAGGCAGAGGGAAGAGACACACAAAATCTCCAATAACTGTAATTTGCTACGTAAGTTTTTCGTTTTCACCCTTAAAAAAGCCTAATAATAAAATAATTGTGTAGTATAACAGTGCTGACTGAAATAAGTGAAATTTAACAATAAAATTGCATCGAATCAAACCCTAGAACGTTAACTCCTGCCAGTATGGACGAAAATGGGGGAGCGGTAGGAATTTGCCCAGAATATTTCAGAAATGAGCATGAATTCTTTTTAAATAAATAGATTCATTACACCTAATTACTTTTTTAAGAAATCTTAAAAAGTAAGAAAGCCTAGTTATTGTTCATTATTGTGTAAGGAAGATTATGAAATTTCACATTTTTTGGTTAGTAGATGCAGCAGTACCTAGCATGGTTACAAGCGGAAAAATAGGCATGACTTTATATATATTATTTCTCTACTTTCCTTTTGTTAAAATGGATGATTTCGAGGAAAACTAAATTTACTACTAATGTCTGACAGATCGTGATTATGTTTTTTCTGATGGGAAATTTGTAACGTTATAAATGTATAACATCATGGTTGCAAAACTAATCATTTGACAAAAAATTACATAGGATAAGTATTAAAATATTTAACTCGATGAACTTAAAAAATCATGATCTGAACTTTAACATTGAACTGAACCTGTATCAAACTGAACTGAATTATCGAACTGAATCTGTATGAACCAATTTCACAATACAAACACCCTGAATGTCACAGTCAATAGTTTGGGCAATAATGTAAATATGCCCACCAATTTAGAGGTCGTGAGCTAAGGTCTCACCACGTAACCTCGCACACGCCGAGATAAGCTAAAACAAATAAAGTAACTCCAACACGGCAAAAACTGTCTGAGTTGAATAACGAACACTCATTGACAAACATCTGACAGGTAATTTGGTATTACCTAAAACGTAATAATACGTAGTTAGTAGTCCAACAATAGCTCTATCGAAATACCGTGAGTTACACATTGAGCTAAGTACTTTTCATCTGTTTTGATTATTTCTGAACATACAATAATATCTACCTACGCGTTGATTTTTGTTATAAGGATGCAAGAGTAGGGTATTTCATTGCTAAACCATTTTTAACACACTCATGCATCAAGAACTAATGTTTTCGACCTTTTCGTACCGTGTTAATCAGAGCCATCACGATTGATGATCTTACGTCAACTGCTTAAAATCAATAAAATCGTTACACGGCAGAAAATTACACACCTCAATCTTACTTGATAGGTGACAGAAAAGGTGTTGTTATACGGCGTGGGAGGGAACTAAGATTTACACAGAGAAATAACATAGTCCACTCCCTCGCTTAAATAAATCGACGGGGGTTTGGTCCAGCGAGTTTTATACGACGGACAAAATTACAGCTAATTCGTATCGGGAGGAAAAACTCAATATTACGCTGTCAAGCGTAAACACGACAGATAACGTTCTATTTTTCCTCGAAATGTGATCATGGACAGGTTCACTTTATTTCTTAATTAACCCGAAGGTGTTTCCCAGTAAGCCTACAGGATAGACGGCTTTACTAGGCGATATAAACTTGACAGATTCGATAAAACTTTGTTAAAAGGAGGTCCTTTTGAGTTAGCCGCCGCGCTTCGTGCGAGCTAATCGCCGATCGTGCTCGTTTCAATTTAATGCGGAATGGAGCCACTGAACAGGATAACGACGAGAGCCTAATTTGACCAAAATCCAAATAATGTATTGTAAGTTTCCAATTCGTGGATCCAAGATGAATTGGCTCGTTCGTTGTGGATACCCGTGCCACATTATGCGATAAGAATGTGATTGATTTGATTGACGAGGGATCCCGATTGCCAAATATTTTCACACACGTGGCCCCATCCAATTCGTTGGAGCATCCGTCAGGGCTAAAGAAGCAATTTGGTGTCTAATCTAATATTACCGATAAAATATGATTTCCTACCTGAACTATAAATCGCCAATTCTAGAATTCATTATTGTTTGAGCAGGATAACAAGCTTTATTATTAGAGATGTAAGATAAATTTAATAACCGGCATAAATTATTAATTTCATGAAGATAAATATAGCATATCTTTTGTAACCTGTTTTTTTTTATCTAATATTTTAACTACACCAAATGTGACTATGTCAGCCCTGTTTTTAATTTAATATTAAGATAAGCGGCAAAACCAATTCATATAATAGACCCTATGCAATATGTATTTAGAATGTGTACACAGTAGCTAATATAACATAATAAAAGCAATTTACAATGACATTAAATCTAAGCTTAAACTAAATAAACTACAACTTAAAACTAAATTAAATTTAAATAAGGCCCCCGTGACATAGTGCCCAAAAGGCTGGCAGCGTTGCCTCGCTGAATAGCGATGCTGATTCTTTGAGAGAGAAAAGTGCCAGCCCTTTGGTCACAAGTTGCATCAACTAAGCGCTTTTGTAACTCAGAAATAAGCTTGTTTTTACTAATTTATATAATATATATATCTCTACTTGTAATGTGAAATGCATGTTATCAACATATCGCTATGTTTAGACATGTAATGTTCGGGATAAATTTTAATTGCCACCAATTAGACGCTCGTCACTTTATCGTAGTTTCAAAGGACAGTGAAGGTTAAATGAGCTTGTATTTACAGCCAAGTTAATACTGAACGGACTTAATATGTATAAAACTTATCTTCGCCTTGATAAACTTTTGTGACAACATGTAGGTTAAAACTCAATAAAGATTAATAAATATTAAAATTACTGATCTCTAATTAACATGATCACAGAGTCACGGTTAAAACCACGTTAAAACCAAGAATTACCAAAACATAATGTCCCTGTGCCCGATACTGGCCTAATAGTTGGCACCTTCAACCTTATGTCATACCGATAGAGGTTACAGACGGGTGTTTACTACTGGGCATTAGGGTATCGAGCATTGGTACGTTTACCTTATGTTATGAAACAGAGAATAATTCTGTCTAATTTTCCAACGAAAATGCTGTAACAACAGAATTCCCTACTAATTTACTTACAATAATTATACCCTATTAAAGTAACCGCTCTTTTTCTATTGCAGGTGGCGTTCTTAGCCGCACGCGCACCGACAGCTTGAGAAACGTTCAACCGAAGACGCAACTACGATCATTTTAGTAGTAACGCTATTTTTAACGTATCATATGGAAATGTTTGTACACGAGTGGAATACAGCGTGAAATAATAATGTTGGACCAGGTTGCGTTCGTGCCCACGTGGTTTCTGATGGCGTGGCTGGGGGCTTGCATACTGTTCAGCCCTTTTGCAATATTTTTTGTGGTGTGTCTGCCGCAACTGCCGCTTCTAGTCGTAAGAAGGCTCTGTCATGTACCTTTTGAGTACATTTGACACGACGCTCGTTGTCTCTGCGATGAAAGCGAGTGCGATGCAAATCAATTGGATTCTTTACAGTTGTCATGGGTTTGGAAGTGATAGTTATAGTTAAGCGTATATATTTGTATAGTTATTTAAGAGTGTAAAAATTTTGAATAGGTTAAGCACAATACATTATGAATAAAAATATTTCTAATTTTTTAAATTGTGGCTTTAATTGAACGCTAGTTTATTCAGACAAAACGGTTGTTAAAACCAATAAGAATCCTCGTCAGCTTTGAAATAAATACTAGCTAAAACGGTAGGTACTTTACTTACATCCAATAATTCGAGGAAACCCTTCTTCTTATGAGAATGTTGGTAGTAATTTCAGTTTAATATTAGTTACCCGACGTGAAGCCGTGATAGCCTAGTGACGGCCTCTCAAGCAGAGTGTCGTGGGTTCAAACCCCGGCTCGCACCTCTGAGTTTTTCGGAATTTATGTGCGAAATTACATTTCTAATTTATCATGAGCATTTCGGTGAAGGAAAACATCGTGAGGAAACCTGCACACTCCTGCGAATGTGTGAAGTTCCCAATCCGCACTGGGCCCGCGTGGGAACTATAGCCCAAGTCCTCTCATTCTGAGAGGAGGCCTGTGCCCAGCAGTGGGACGTAAATAGGCTGATGATGATGATGATGATGACCCGACATTATTAAACGCGCCAAGTTTAAGGACAGTTGCACTATAGAGGTCTCCATATAAATATATTACCCCAAACCCCATTTGATGCCGCACTAATTTAAAATTTTATGAACCTGATTTTTAAGCTTCAAAATTAAAGAAGCTTATAACTTCCTTGAAATGTAAGTATTCCAGTACAGATTAAAGTGCATTAAATTTTTTTTTTCAGTCTCAAACTCTTAAAACTGTGACCTGGCACCAAAAATTTTGATTTTTCGAAGTTAAACAAAGTTGAAATCTCGAAAACCATGCAACTTTTACTAAGATCATGTAGTACGCTAGTGCGACGGATCTTGGGCTGGTCTACCTCTGGTGGCACTGTGACATATCACTTTTGGGACAACCTGTAGGTATGCATTTGCCAGATTATTTAGCAAAACTACGATTGATATTAATCACATAAACTTTCCATTGATTGAAGTTATTCACGCTCCAATAATTTAATTCTGTTGATTACTATGAACGGCCGTGACTTTATGTCAACGCCTAACTGGAATAGAAAATGATTATTCTAATTTAAATTCCAGTTCTAGAACATTTTCTAGTTACTAGTTTGGGGAATAGGGCTTCTTGCGTAGGGACGTTTATTTGCCACTAGATTAGGTCCACCGTAAGTACAATGGTACTACGAGTACTGACTTTTTTTAGTTATCATGTTACTTATGTTTTTTAGTTACTTATGTAATTTAGTTGGAAGGTGGAAACTATTTGAATCTAATTTTAACCCCCGACAAAAAAGAGAGAGAGAGAGAGAAACATTTATTCACATACATTCGACATATACAGAAAGATGAAACAGTACATTTATAGGAATAGAATACAATGAAACAAATAGCTATATTATTTAACAATACAATTATAGACAATTACAATTAGAGGGGTTTTTTTAATCGAATGCTAGTTTAATCGAGATGGTTCTTAGCTAAGTTTCATTAAAATAGGTTCACCTGTTTTTGAAATATTGAACTTTGAAATGACAATGTCGGGGGTTTTTCAGCTTTTGTAATATTGAAGTAGAGCTAAGGATACGAGCAGCGATAGACCATTTCGTTAAATAACCTTTATTCAATTAAAAACTTCTCAATCTAAAAGGAAAACAATAAACAAATAAATTTATACTCTGGATAGATCTCGACTCGTAAATACTTATCTGCTGTCCAACCGCAAAAAAACATATTGCAGTCAGCGTTAGACATTATAGGTAGGTAGAGGAACAAGTGTCCAAAACAAGAAAACTCGGTTGTCATTGTTTATCTACGTACGAGTACAAAATAATTGATGCTGCGTAAACAAAACATTAAAACACATTAAAATTGAACTAATAATGACTAAACATATCTAGAATCTGAACAAGTTTCTGATACATATTTACTTAAACAGTAGGTATGTAAGTTAAGCACCTTTTCGGACAAGAATCGAGGTGTTATTTATCAATGTTAACTCCTAACCCATCGTCGCACGAAGATCCGTCTTGGATATTTACCGAAAATAACGCAATTCCCTCCTTCCCAGATCGAATTTCGGGTTAGGCTAAGCTGTGTTCGGAGCGCAACTTTTCGCCGATTTGTTGTGACGGATAGCAAATATGTTATACTCACGTGTGTCTAACTGAATGAATAATATTAATAGTACCTACGTCGTAGCGTGGAAACGAAACGAGCCGAATAGTAGTTATGCAGGCTTTTACTCTGAAATAGACATCAGATAATAGCTGTGTATCATCTCTTAAACGAGGTTGCCACGTAGGAGGTGGTAAGATTTAAGAAAAACCTATTCCACATCAATAAACATTCTTTGTGCTGACAATCGGATTCTGTAGTGATATCGTACAGTACCTGACGATAAACATTCGAGGCACCGCGAAAACATCGCTGTCACAAATCGATATAAATTAAGATCTATACAGCAGGCTGAGCGCCGGGAAACCAAAACAAAAACCTATCCCGTCAGTTTGGGTAAAGCTGGGCTTAACTCTTCCGCTAGCTTTTATTTTTTGATGTGTTACTCCATTTTGCTTAGCCGCGAGCTCGTAGGTTTATTTTATTAACATTTAGGTTTAGGCTAGGCATCCAAGAACTACTTACAACGTAGAGTACTTAGTGCCGATCTTTTTGAGAGCGACCTTGTTCATTCAAATCAGTGTCGTTTCACTGAACTTCTGTAGACTGTCTTACCCTTACCACTTACCAATCTACCTTTCTTGCTACATCTAGGGATATCCAAAAGTTCCAATAATTTTCAACACAGGACACTTGTTTTCAGTTCATCTCATTTCAGTCTGGTCTGTGGAAATGTATAATTATTATCCATGCTTTAGTAACGTATGAGTGAATTGGACCACATGAACAAAGGAAATGCATCGCAATTTGCCCAATTCCATAATAATAGTAATATAATTTTATGTGCATAATGATTATTTCAATTATAGTGAAATAAAACGGATCACTCACGTATACAAGACATGGCGAGTCGAGTAGTCGTGCGAGCTGAGCCGCGGTGCGCAGTGTGCGTTTCGCTGCCGCTGGGTCGTGCGCTTCCAGAGGAAAGACTACGAATTAGTCCGAAACAGTTAAACTCGACTTATATACGTGAGTGATCCGTTTTATTTCACTATGATTGAGTCTCACGGTAGTTTTATTGAATTGAAAAGATTATTTCACGAGTCTGACTCTGCTCGTAGCCACATTCATGACATTGAGCCAGAGAGATTTGCGTACAATTTCTACGATACATTAGTGATACGGATCTATTGATGCCAAAATAGAAATAGAAATAGAAATAGGAAAATATTTATTCAACGTACACAAGTGACAAATATAATAAAAAACAATTAAAATAAGTGAACAAAGACGTTGAACAGGATCCCTCTCAGCATTGTGAAATAATCATATAAGTACCAGTATAAAATAATATACCTACCTATATGTATTGTAGGACTGAATACCTCTAGAAACGAGTTGGCTAACCTATCCCAAACACAGGAAGTAAAGAAAAATTGTAAGTAATAAACAAGTATTTGTGGCGTCTAATACACCCCTTGCAATAAATAGCTTTGTATATTTAAACCTACTTCTGATGCCAACTTTAATAACGACGATGTTCTAATCTGAGCACTCGTTAACGACATTGACAAAGAGACGTATCAAATTAGTTTTTGAGCACCTTGAGCGCTTCTATTATCTGGGGGTACGGTAGTGCCCCCGCCAAGACGAGACAAGCGAAGCGCAAGGGCACTCACTACTTTACGACCTTTTCTCGAAGCGTTTCGTCGTTTTTTTGAACCCCCATAAATTGGGTTTGGATTATACCAGATAAACCAAATTCTGGGGATATAATGTCAATATAGGCTTATTAAAGTTAATATATTATTGTCTAACTATACACGCCCTAACTCGTCAAGCCCTAACTTCACAAACTCTACATCTTAGTCAAAATATTTGGCTTGAACGTTTCGCTGCCATCACATGGGCGTAAGAGGTGAAAAATGTACCTATTCAATATTCATTTTATTTTCTGACATTAGTTCTTGTAGTTGATATTTTGACTAAGGTGTTGAGTTTGTGAAGTTAGGGCTTGTAGTGTTAGGGTGTGTTGAATTAGAAGCTTAGCTCTACATGAGCGTGCGAGCCGTATTTATGGTCTCGTCTTGGCAACATTTCACATCAAAATGTTTTGGTTGGGATATAATTTTCTGATATAGTTGGTGCTGCTATCTATGAAAGATACCCTGAAATCGTTAGCCTTACAGTGTTTCGTCGACTCTTTCTCATAAGTTCGCGTTAGTTTTAACTCAAATATGTAGATGGCGTTATCATCGTTGCTATTTAAAATAAATAAATTCGTCAGTTCATACCAAGTTCCTACACACTTTAAGTAGTCCTATCTTGATGCTCTCCTTTTTTAAACATCATGATTGTGTTTAGTGATGACGCCGCCGTCAAACGGTGACAAACATTATTAAGCAAAGATGCCGAATTAATATTCAGGACCAACCACTTTAATTTAAGAATTATTTTTGTCGCCGAAATAGGCACATAAAAAGAGAGAGTAAAATTGTTCGATGCACATTGCATATTTGCTGATACCGTGCGCAACAGAGATGCATTGATCGATGTTTTGAATACGAATACGAATATCAAAGAGACTATTAGCATACGTAACTGTCGTCTGGGGGCGATTTTTGATATCACACAAATATTATGGTGTTTAACTGTGTATTGTTCCAAAACTAACACTATTTTATTTTATAGCAAGTAAAATGTATTGGAGCTGATCACCAATGCATCTATAGGTATTCGATCATACCCGAACACAGAAATTTAAACGCCCTTGATTTGAATTAGAAACATAACTAATAATAAATACGATAGATGGCGCGAGCACTGGCATGTTCCGTTTCCGGTGTCAATTTAGTTAGTTAGTAACGATCTGTTGCATTGCGCCTTGTCTCGCCTTCGTCGAACTTGCCCAACGAGGCGGCGAAGCTCACGGTCAAAGGAAAATATTTTTTAAATATTCCGATGCCATTGACCAGCGTCTTTCGTCAATTAGGTGATACCATGTGCTTTGGAAGTGGACATTTTGGGTTCTATCGCACTCACAGAAACTACCTAGGGCGTATCAACTGACTTTCTATTATTATCAGTGAACTTCATCCTACTAGGTTAATACCTAGATAATAAAAAGTCTTAATTAACCTGCGTGTGTTCTGAGCGACAAAGCGAGTCGTGTCCTCTCATTCTATACGACTTGGTTTTCACCCCAATAGATACCATGATCCTGCCTTCTCCTTTTAGAACAATGATAGTCTTCCCTAAATTTCACTGCTTGGCCTTTCCAGAACAAACTTGACGTTAAGTGTTCCTACCATATTTTTTGCAAGACTATAATTATTTCTACGAAACCGAATAGGGTATGTACTTAATAAAAACTTAAGTAGGTACCTCAAATCATTTGCTTTATACATTCACATATAAACCTCTACTGTCTCTATAAAAATATACGAAGGTAAAGTTCTAAATGGGACTAATTGTAATTGATAAGCTTTATGATTGAGAGTTTACTAGGACAAAGCACCGCCGCTGGGCGTGCCGCTGCATTCGCCAGCAAGGACGCGGCCGCAGACCTAGAGGTCTAGAAGTGACCTCTCAAATACTCCTACTAATGCTTACAGATGTCAGATGAGCCTTTGATATTGATGACATTTGCATCTAAAATATTTTTGAGGTAAGTTTAAATTACAGGTGACCAAAGGGCTGGCGAGTTCCTCGGCCAACGCATAGGCATTGCTAAACAAAGAGGCAACGCCGCCAGCCTTTTAGGCTTTTGCCCCGAGGTAGTGGCCTCGGGGACGTTTTCCATTTAAGGTTCTAGATTTTACTATCATTATTATTCATTTTGTTTTTGTTTGTTTTGTTGTAATAAATATCTCACTTTTTAAGGGTTCCGTACCTCAAAAAGAAAAAACGGGACCCTTATAGGATCACTTTGTTGTCCGTCTGTATGTCTGTCTGTCTGCTGTCAAGGCCTTTTTTCTCTGGAACGCGGTCAGGTAGCATGCTGAAATTAATATCAAATACTCAAACCTGCGGTCCCTTAAAGCCGTGAAAATAATCAACCTTCTAAGTCAACGCAATCAAAAGATACAGTCATTAAAATATGTATTTCCATACAAATTGCCGATTTCCAAAAACCTAAAGGGTAAGTAAGTCTTTCGCGAGTATAAGCCAGCGCTGTCTGAAAGACCAACATTCCTAAGAAAAATGCAAGGCAAGAAATTTGACAGGAAGCAATTTTTTCAAAAATAAAATCTCATTGAATTAACACGTTCGCCGGGCGGTAGGTAAGCGACTATAGCCATTATAACAATACTTATAATTTGTATGGTTTACCGCCAGCGAAAGCCAATCTGTTTTTCTTTCTTTCAGAGAATAACACCCTAGGACTAAGAGTGAGCGCTTGACACTTCTAGCGGCCCACGCGCCGCGGCGCAGGCAGCGCGGGCGCACCACCGCGGTGCCATTCAACAACCACTCGCCGAAGCGCGCGCAACATGACCCCGCGGCTCCCTCTGCGACTGCACGTGAGTGACAACCTTTATTGTACATTACATCATTGAAAAATACACTTAAGCGCCCTTTACAACTATTTCCGTAATATGAAATGTAATTAAATATTGTATCGACTTAAATGTGCTCTCTATCTCTACATATTGCTAGCTTTACTTTTGCGAAACAATGTATAACTTAACACTTCAGTGAAGTACTTTTTAATTTGACTAAAGGTATAAGGTACTCTTATTATGCCCTAATGCGTTCTTCATAGATTGAAAATAATGGTGATATCGTTTAGGTAGTAGGTTAAACTGAAGGGTGTTATAGCTAAATAGCTAATAATAAATAACAAAAAAATCCTAGTTGTATTTTTAGTTATTTTTTTTTACTTTATTCATGTGCATCTTTCTGTTTCGTCGTAATTAAATTGACATACTGAACTGATCTCTAAAATCGCCTGAACCTGAAAGTAACCTACTTAGTCGGTAGGGACTTGAATTTATAAGCGAGTTAGTTTTCCTAAAAAAGGCAACAAAGTAAAATTTGACAAATAAATACATCCTGAAAATAATATAGTACTTCATGCAACTGTTACAGTAATAAGGCCTAATAATGTAGGGTTATTATACATTACTTTATCTACACACATTATATATACTCTAAGATGTGGGTTCAGAAGCCGAAGGCATAACAAACCTGTCACAAATTTGACTGTTTTTAGGGTTCCGTACCTCAAAAGGAAAAAACGGAACCCTTATTTGATCACTTTGTTGTCCGTCTGTCTGTCTGTCTGTCTGTCAAGACCCTTTTTCTCTGGAACGCGTGGAGGTAGCATGTTGAAATTAATATCAAATACTCAAGCTTGCGGTCCCTTAAAGCCGTGAAAAAATCAACCTTCTAAGTCAACGCAATCAAAAGATACAGTCATTACAAAACCAATTTCCATACAAATTGCCGATTTTAAAAAACCTAAAGGGTACTTCCAGATGTCCTAGAAACTTGAAATTTGGTATGAAGGTAGCTCTTATAGCACAACCACTCGGAAAAGTCTCAAAATCTTAAAATTTTATGTCTGTCTGTAGATTTCACAAACCAATATAAGTTGATCCCACACTGCGTACATTTTGCTTAGGAGCAGGGCTCTGCTAACACTGGACTTCTTAAAACACTGGGGAAAAGCGTTAAAATCTTTCTACGGGACCCCCGTGCGCGAGTCCGACTCGCACTTGGCAGGTTTTTTTTTTATTAATGACTAGACTAACATGCTGAGCTGACGTTTCGTATCGTAGGCCTATTTAAATTGTATTGGTTTTTGAAGATGTTTCAAATTTGAAACTCATAACGTTATCTAATTCGATCTCGTAATGACATTACGTTACTAAAATTTTCATAGTAAAACTGGTTGTCGAAATGCTAATTTCCTACGGCTTCTGAACGCATTATTATAGAGGACTTATGATATGTGTGTAAATAAAAATATTTAGGTCAGTTGTTTCGAAGTACTCATAGACAGTGGCGCCGCTGTCATGCGTTTTTCACCTGCTTACATTCTACTTAATATCATAACATAAACTTAACAGTTTCCAGGTGATATAGTTTATACGTCACAATAACACAGGCTACTTTTTATCCCGGAAAATTGCGTAGTTCCCATGGGATAACGATAACCGAATTTTACCTACTGAATATTGTATTATCTTCGCGTTTCAGTTGTTTCCTCTTTTAGCTCACGTGAAAAGTGATAATTTATTGTGCTGTCGCGAATACAGAAACATGTAACAGGAAGTGCAGTGATACTTTTAGGGGGAAATACAGTTTCTTCCCAAACCAATAATTACATTATATTTCCTTGCCAATCGTTTCTATTGCGCCAGTATAAACTTGTTCCTAGAATTTTAGCTTTTACTAATCGACCTTAGAACTATTTCCTGTTCTAATTTCACATATACCAATTCAGGTGCGAAATATGCATATGCTTACATAATATATTTGACGACCGAATAACCTAGTGGTTAGAGACCCTGACTATGAAGCTTGAGGTCCCGGGTTCAAATCCCGGTCGGGGCAGATGTTTGTATGATGAATATGAATGTTTGTTCTCGGGTCTTGGATGTTTAATATGTATATAAGTATGTATTTATCTATATAAGTATGTTTATCCGTTGTCTAGTACCCATAGTACAGGCTTTGCCTAGTTTGGGACTAGGTCAATTGGTGTCAAATTGTCCCGTGGTATTTATTATTTTATATACATGTTGTTACTCATAGGTATTTTAAAGACACTAACATTCAAATTTGCGCAGGTTACACTATTAGTATCATCAGTGAATTCTGTTCAGTTACTCATGGACCTTAATAATGTAATATCACAGGGTTCGTAAATGGTCAGTTTATGTTGACGATTGTACCTACATTGTCGCTGTGGATGCATTTTTTTTTATTTAACCAAGAGCGTTTATGTTTAGCATTCAAACCATTGACAATAAGTATTAATATATCTCAGTATTCCCGAACCAGTTCGAATCCCGGTCTGGGCAGATGTTTGTATGATGAATACGAATGTTTGTTCTCGGGTTTTGGATGTTTAATATGTATATAAGTATGTATTTATGTATATAAGTATGTTTATCCGTTGTCTAGTATCCATAGTACAGGCTTTGCCTAGTTTGGGACTAGGTCAATTGGTGTCAATTTGTCCCATGTTATTTATTTATTTATTTATTAGGTACTTCATGACGGCATTGTGTGAAAAACATCGTCAGCATCATAATATTATAATTATTAATATCTGCAAGTAATAGGCATATTTAAAGCACCATAATGCAGCAAGTGACAAAACATTCTTTCCGCTTCTGTTTTTTCTATCTTCGGTATGTCTGACAAGTTTTTATGGTCTATTGTCTGAAGTAGTGCAAATATCGTATGCCGTAGTGGTGATAATCAGCGTATCAATTACTAACTTAAACGGTTTCTTTGCTTACAGTCTTCATTGATTTTATAAAAAATAAAAACATGATTATTTTTCTTGGGTGGAGCTTAATACTTCGAAGCTGGCTGTAAAGCGCAAAAAAGGCAGTAAAGAAAATGCCATTAAAATGTGTTCATGAAAAAAGTTAAAATGGTACCTGTTGTTTTTAGGGTTCCGTACTTCAAAAAGAAAAAACGGAACCCTTATAGGATCACTTTGTTGTCCGTCTGTCTGTCTGTCATGAACTTTTTCTCTGGAATGCGTAGAGGTAGCATGCTGAAATTAATATGAAATACTCAAGCCTACGGTTCCTTAAAGCTGTAAAAAAATCAATCTTCTAAGTCAACGAAATCAAAAGATACAGTCATTAACATGCTATTTCCATACAAATTGCCGTAATCCGAAAACCTAAAGGGTACTTCCAGGTGTCCTAGAAACTTGTGGTATGAACGTAGCTCTTTTAGCACAACCACTCGGAAAAGTCTCAAAATTTAAAATTATTATGTCTGTCTGTAGATTTCGCAGACCAATATAAGTTGACCCCACACTGCGTACATTTCGCTTAGGAGCAGGGCTCTGCTAACACTGGACTTCTTAAAACACTGGGGAAAAGCGTTAAAATCTTTTTATGGAAAACTCGTGCGCGAGTCCGACTCGCACTTGGCCGGTTTTTTTATTATCGGCCCGTTTTTAAATACCTCTAAGGAAAAAGTTAAAATGTGTGATCGTTTTATATCTAGAATAATAAAATTATGATTAGTCTTTCTAATCATATCGGGATCATAATATCAATTCCTCCTTAAGTACCGATCTACCTCATGATTATCCATTGTTTTATAAAAGTTCTGAAAAACATACGAAAGTTTTCTTTCCATAATCTGTTCTCAACGACATTATTATTGTACATTATTTAACAAATGCAAAATTATAACAAAATGTATAGTTAACCATCCTCCTGAGACTGCTGGAGAATGTACTCGATGACATTGCATAATGTACGAGTACATAGATAGATAGGGAGCTTCGTGCTTTTAGATGCAACGCTGTGCTTGCAGCAGACTGCAGCACGGCGTGGTTCATTGACCCCACAGCCTTAACAGAGAATGCACAATGATGCACAGACCTTGTTGTAAATGTTACGCCATTTATCATTCTTTCTCTTCGACTACATTGAACTAAGAATTTAAATGTTAATCCTTTACATTTTATTAAATATTTTATTCGGTCATTAAAATTTATTCCTCAACCTTGTCGAATGGCATCTTTAAGCATAAATAAAAGTAATCATGCAATATGCCAAAGAATGCGCCGGTAAAGAGACGTGCTGCGTGCGTGCGTGATGCGTGCCTTGCGTAAATATTATTGAAATCAATTTAATTAATTAACCTTTGGCTTAAACCTAGGTTCCATTAGGTACGCATTCATTAATTTCACAATGCCATATATGTAAGACTTAACCATTTAGGATAATGGCTTAGGTGGTTTAGGATAATTGGTACAGCGAGCTTCATTAATATCCGGTATTATGAGAAAAAACATAGGCATTCTGGGATTTGGACATTAGATACCAGGGGATCGATTTTTGAATCTCACTTGGTGACTAAATTCTCACCCATGACATTGATATCAGTATTTGCCAAAAGCCTTATTTTTGAATGTCACACCCGTCTACTAACATGCAGCTAATTTGTGTTCCTGTCGTAGACAAGCGAGTCAACATAGATAGTGGATTGAGGCTAGCTGTCACTGCCAGTGGTCAAGAAGTCACTCAGTGATTTCGTTCACGAGTGGGTGAGGGCATTCGTATTTGGTATCATGGGCATGAGAATTTTAGACACACAGATTAAAAAATACGAACTTTTTAGAAATCACTGAATTTTGTTACCAGGTGAGAATCAAAAATCGACCCCCCGGTCGTTTTAAGATTTAGACGTAAGTATTGGAAGAATTGTAAAATTAAACAAGTCGTCATGAACCCTCACCGAAATATTTAAGACACTGGCTGTAAAAGAGAAAAACCGCAAAAAACTGTTTTTGTAAAATTAAAACTAAAGATGAAGTTTTTATTATGACAACACTTTATTGTCAGTCAGTAACAACACACAAAATAAAAAGAGGTTTTACGCTTTGCACATTACATGCAATAGATATATTTACTTAGAATATGTTAAACTACAATATCAATGAACCATAGAGTATCGCACGGTCTGCGGTCAGTTCGATGGGACCTTGGCATTTCAATTTGTCATGCAGTTGGAGACGTTTGTTCGGGGACATTATAGTGGAATAGCATGATACTATTTATAAAGTGAGACTAATCGGAACTATCGAGTGCTGTCAGAAAATAGTCTATTAACTTCATCGAAGAAGATTAATGTTCCGGGTAATACCCCCGGGTAATACACATGGATTGTCCTGAAAAGTTTAGTACTTAATAAGAAAAAAATTCAGTACACCTACCTACACCCTCACCAAATAGACACTTTTTTGCGAAGTAAGTCATCGATAAAATAGGAGAGCAAATTAAAAAAAAATGTGCGGTTTAAAAGCAGTTTTTTTACTTGCAGTACCTACCGACGGTCGATAAGTTACCGAGTAACACAATATATAGGATCTATTTTGTATGATATACCTAGAAGTTGGACAGCACAGGAGTTATAGTATGTCTTCTCATTTTCCTCGAGAAAAATTTAATAGAAATCTGGAGTGAAATCGAATACCTCAAAAAAAAACTTCTAATTACAATTCAAAGTCGTTGTTGCTTGTGCAAACTCTCAAGATCATCAAGATGTAGGTTATGCATGTTGTGTTTAAAATTGTTAAGACACGTGAGATTATCGTGACAATAATTATGTTTCCTACTCCCACGAGCGCTGAGTTGCGAAACCTTAACAAAGTAACAAATAATGTGGGCATTTAACCACAATGTTTAAATGCTTGTCGATACATAAACGCGAATGAAACTAATTATAGGAGCAAAAAATAAAAATCCCAAGTCGAATCAAACTATACATGTCAAATTCAAAATATTATTGTTGTTCCGATTCTTTTAATTTTATACCAGTATAACTAAATCAAAGTAACTAAGTGAGTCGAGTAGGTTCGAATTTAAATATGGCGAGTGTTTTTTTAATACCTACCTTCTCATAATAATTTAATCCTTGAAATCAAGCGAAGCCTACCAATCACGTACAGTGTGGGATGCCGATTAATCTATTTTAATTGTTTTATACCTGATGAATGGATGTATGTTGGCAGCTCAAAAGTAACACAAACGTTTGTTTTTATTGCAAACCATACATGCTTTCAGGCAATGACATCATAACCATACATACTTTCAGGCATGAATGACATCATCATATTGATTTACCAATTTTAAATGATATCAAAGATGGCTCCACACCTCCATCTTTGCACAAGCACTGAGCGCTAAAACTGTTTGTTCTCGGATTTCGACGCAACACCGTAAATATTGGACGTTTTCATATTTCGCAACGCGGCCGAGTTTCCAGGATTCCTTTGTTTATTTAACGGGTATTTAATTGGCCGAATAAGTCTTCGGTCGTGGCCATTCGAGATCCGGAAGTCGGCGTACAATGGCGCGCCTTGGCCGCACCTACCCTCAAGGCCTAAGAAATGGAACGTGGCACAAAAAAGGACAAGTGCCTAGTGTAATATTTATGACATGACGGGTTCAGTATGTTTAAAGCCTCGGCCAATAGCTTGTAAATGAACACCGGCACAAAATGAGACATCAAGTGATAAATATTTAGTAAAAGACACTGGCTTATGCTTCGTTTATTTCAGCTTTAAAAAGAAGAATACAATCTTGACATGTCTTTTTATTTAAAAACGCTTTTTAAAAATAAGTAACCATTACGTATAAACTGTAACAATATAAATAATTAAATCTCGTTTTTATTTAATTGTTACTTGCTGTTACTTATTTTTAAAAAGAGTTTTTTAATAAAAGGACAGGTCAGGATTGTTACCTTCTTTTTACAAGTTCTGAGTTTGGCTTTCTAAAGATTCGAATAGTTAAAGAACCCAATTATAGTTAAACCATTTGAATCGTAATAGAATGAAGGTTTTTTTACACTAAATACAAATTTAATTGGTTTAACTGCACATCATGTAGTCAAATCTTGCAAACGTTTTAACTCCAAAAGCGACAACTCCACAGGAAAATTCCTTATACTATTTCTAGAATTTTGATCAACAAATTAAACTACGCGATTTTTTTTCATCGCTCTGAACTCTACATGCCAACATTTAATAAGGTCATCCAAGTAATGATTGAAATAGAATCAAATTAGCTTTCATACAACAATAGATTGCACGCTCTAAAAAACGTGGTACAAAGTTATAATGACAATAATCGTAAAAAATAAATACCCACACAGCTGCATGTCGAGTCAGGAAAGTGTGTTTTATTTTTTTAACCGACTTCAAAAAAGGAGGAGGTTCTACGTTCCACTGTATGTATTTTTTTATGTATGTACATCGATTACTCCGCCAATAGTAAACCGATTTTCAAAATTCTTTTTTTATTCGAAAGGGTGTACTCCTGAGGTAGTCCCATTGTCACCAAATCATGATCTGATGATGGGATCCCAGGGAAATCGAGGGCAACCCTCAAATTTTATAGGCACGTATTATGTGTTTCATATATTTTCTAAAGCTATTCAAGTATTTGCGTCTGGTAGTCATCATCTCATGTTGATGAGCTGATGATAGAAGGTACAACTCCTTAACGGTTAGGAGTTGGAGGATATTTCTGAAAATGTTAAATCAACGTAAAATTGTGAAATAAAAATCTTTTAACAAAAAAGTAAAACCGCCTTAAAAAAACGTCAAATAAAATGCATTTATTTCGGGCAACAGAAACTTTTGTTTTACGTTTTTTTTCTAAGGTTTTTTTTGAAGGCGGTTTTTTGATTTAATGAGCCAATGCAATATTAAAATGCATGCCCACATAGCCTACACTTATGGTATGATTGTACGGTAGGTACGCAAAAACATACATATTTATTTACAGGTGTTGCTCCATATTCAACGAAATCATGAATTATTTATGCTGGTGGCAATGCATTTTTTTAAAGCGACCACAAACTATAGGTACTTATCTCTCATGATTGCTCATGGTTATTATGTAGCGATTACTTTATCCTTGCTTTTTTTAAGCAAAATGCAAGCGTTTCAAATGTTCTGTGAATGGCAGGCACTTAGAAAGAACTAAATCAAGCGGCCTATTAAATAGTCTAATAAATATTAATAGCTTTTGCTTCCTATCCCACGGGAATTGGACAAAATCCTTCATTATGTCATAAAGGGAACCTCCATTCAAGCTTTTTCCAGGTCTAATATTTTGCGCTGAGCGTTTTAGAGTCAGTCAGTCAAGACTTTTCTTAGATAAATACCTAACGTAATATGTACCTAACTATTATTTAGAATTATAATTTCATTTATTCTGGATTTCGAAACTGTACACTCGTGAGCAGGCGAAAAATACAAGGTAGTTTAATTATACCTTCCTACCACTTACCTGACATAAATAATACCTAACATAAATAAGGGAGAACACTTGTCTAGTGTAACTCTAGCATAAGGTCATGAGTAAGAGTTAGGCTTTTGTTACTTAAGTCCAACAAGTCCAAGTGTTTATGAAACAAAAACCGCCTTCGAAAAAACCTTAGAAAAAAAGCATAAAATATGAAGCCTAGCACTAGCAGAAATATGAAGTCGCTGCGGTGCGAGCGGAATATTCTTTGAATGAAGCCTTTTTTGAAGTCGGTTAAAAATATAGGTACAATTACTATATCAGTGCACGTCACGTGGCTGGTAGCCGAGTTATACATATTTCTAGACGGGCAAGAATCGTTGACGCAGTGTTCAAGGCAAATCCTAATTGCTGCTATTTAATGAGATTCAATAAACTACTTGCCGTCATAAACGGGGAAAATTATAGACTAAAACTGTTTACTAGTAAAGAAATATACAGGAGCTAGTTGTGGTCACGATTGCGTAGAAAAACTAGGGAGAAGATTACAGTGGTTGATGTAATTGTAGGCCAAGATGATGTACCGAAACTCGATGTTCAAGTATTTATGTACCATTAGACAGTTTATATCGTGATCCACCATAGGACGTTTTCACAGTAAATATTACAATGGTTTTCCTTGTCAGGCATTGCCATGTTGTTAAGAGATTCACTTTAAAAAGGTACCCAGAGGGTCAGCAACTTTTTGCGGAAAAAAAATCAGGGTGAGGGATAGAAGTATGTTGAATTAAACGAAACAAAATCACGTTAAGTAATATTAATTTATTCCGTTGTACTACTTCACATTCATTAATTTAATATCTTAAGTATTTTTATTTTAAGTATTATTAAGTAGGTGAACATAGAAGCAGTAAACTGTTACCTTTTTTGTGTTACAACTAGCCGCCGCTAAAGGGGTCAGTCTGCAAATCAGCGCTGGGTTCATGTCACCATGTAACCTAGCATATGCTGAGACTGGTACTGTTACGTATATTATTTTATACCCCCTACCCTACTTGATTGCTTAGACAATATTTTTAAATTCAGATCACTTGGCTGTATGGCTGTCGTGACCTTTGTCCTTTATTACGGTGCGGTATTAGAAAAATGAAGCTTCGAGTGTTGCAAGGTGTTAAATTTGTCGTTCGTTTTCTATTTCTTTTTTTCAGTCAGGATTGCTCTTAAAATTCAGCACGCACCTGAATTTAATCTCAAAAATTGGGAAGTACATTGTTTCTAAAATTTAGGTAAATCTGTTGTCGTTTTGCAAATCTAGTACTCGACTTTTTCACCGGGTGTCATTGTCCTGGCAACTGCCCATGACGTGTCGATTTTGCTTCTAGCTTACGCCGTGGATGGCTGTATTTTTCATATAATCCTACATTTGGATTACAAGTAAGTTCGTTTCTGATCCTTTATTATAAAATAGTTGTCTTCGTGACGTGTGTGAAGTATTTCTTCATGATTGTGGTTTTTTTCCAGACCCCGGACTATCCGACTGTCTCGCGTCGAGTCACGCGTGCCCATGTCGGTTCCAAATTTAAAACAAGCCTGGTAAGGTCTTTATTTTCACTAGATCGTGATCGATCTCCTGTTTGTTTATTCGTGATACTAATGGGTCCGATCATTTCAGATGTAAAAAGGTGTCCCAAAGCCCCGGTTTGGTTGACGAGCTCACCTCAGCGGCTTGGTCTCCCGCACGCTGGAACTCCATTCCCAAATCGGTAAATGAACCCTTCATTTGCTATGCACTTGACGCGGTAGGAGCCTATAATTAACCTGCTATTAATTGTCCAATTTATTGTTGCAGGGGTTTTTTTTTTTAGCCTAGTGCTAGTGTATTTTACACAAACCCAAGTCTTTCTTCCTGGTCTCCGGTCCGAGAGTGGCTCTTCAGGGTCGTGACGGCTTCTGCGATCCGTCCTGAGGCTGCGTGCGTGGCTGGTGGTGTCTCTGGCCCGTCACCTCATCATTCGGCAGAAACCGGTGAAGGATTTCCTTTTTTTTTCTTATTTTTCTCCAATTAACTTCGGTCGGCCTCCGATATGGTCGTGGCGCCCTTTTGGCTCATTTTGTAGCTTTTATTTTTTTTAAAACACTGATAGCAAAAGTCATCTCTCCGCTACCCTGAACGCCCACGTTCCCTCATTTGAGATAAGTAGTTTCTTTGTTAACCATTGACCTAAGCCGAGGCAGGGTTCTCTACAACATCTGAAAAATATATGTTCTACTGTAAAGACTTGTTTCACTCAACCCTTTCCTTTAACTAACCGTTGCTATCCCGCCGACTCTTACAGTCCAGGTAGAAACGCAACAGTGGCGCCCAACGTGGGGCTTAGTTTCAGGAAGCTTGTTATGTCAGATTGCTATAGCATGGAGGTCACTTTTGCTAAACTTAATTAAATTTAAAACCTGTATTATTAAACTGGTTTGTGCAAAATTCATTTAAATTTAAAACTTAATTTAAATGTGTATTTAAAATTAAACTTATCTTGGTCTATTTGCTAAGGCAAATTATTGCACATCTACTTGTGTGTTATTATTGTTTTGATGTGATTTAAGCATTGTTTATATTATATTTGGGAACTTACTTCTGTTTAAGACAGTACTTGTTGCTAATTTGCATATTTTATTACAACCTTAAGGTATATAAAGTACCACCCTCTTAACTAAAATACATAACCAATTTCAATAACAATTTAATGTAATGTTGTTTACTTTAATCATTGCAAGCTGAGCATTATTTTACAGGTCATTTTTATTGCATTTTGGCACTATTCTGGTGTATTCTCATTAATTAGTGATTGTGTTAAAAACCTATTTAAAGTCAGGCAATATTTAACTTGCCGGTTATATAGTTCAAAACATTCAAAACTTATTTAAATTCTAACTTACTTGTGCTTCATACCATTTCACAGGATTTGCCTGTGTATTGCAAATTTATTGTGACAGTACAGTGAACTCATATTTATCAAAGTATAATTAAAAAATAATTTTGCTGGGTTCCTCCAGTAGGCGAATTAACTTACATACTTACATAAAAGGGGTTACATCTTATCTCATACTTACTTTATTTATAGTGGTTAAATGATTAATAAGTTTTTATATCGGCTGCACTTATAAATTTACTTGGTGGGTATATCTACTACCTTCCACTTAAAACAAAATATTATATTGAAACACTTGAAAGATGTTTCTGAATTAATGGTCTAACTCATAACTAATTGCTTATTGTTGTTTTACTGGTACAGTTGGCCACAATATTTAGTGACATTGTCAACATTGCTTCCTTTGGACTGTTTTAAATTTTATTAATTTGAGTCATTAACACTTGCAAGGAACATTTTGATGGTACAGTTGGCCAACATATTTCGTGTTAAAATTGTTGTTATGGTTTTTTTCCTTGTCTGGCCTTTAAGTTCATATCATTTGTTTGAACATTTAGTTTCATAACTTAGTACAGTCGGCCATATAGTCCTTCTGACAACAGTGATACAGTGAGTGAAATTTAGTGTAAATACTTGTGCTTTATGGTGACATTACACAAGCTTAATAGCATTCCTTGTTAGGTACAGTCAGCTAAACTTTTTTGTGACCTTTGACTTATTTAATTCAACTTAATTTAGCTTAGTGGTTTACCACTGCTGGTTGTTGTAAAACTTTATTGGTTGAAAAAAAAGTACAGTCAGCCGAGATTATTTATGAACAAGTGATTTATTTGGTTTAATTTGATAAGCCTAGTGTTCTGATACTACTAGTTTAACTTAACATCATATTGGTATTTATTTCAAATACAATCAGCCAAAGTTTTTTCTGTAACTTTTCTCAAATTTTTATTTTTAAGTGAACCACTTGTATTAAACGTTTATAAACATGGAGGAACGCCCCATTGCATTTAATTTATTGCATAAGGATGAATTGGAGTATGAGATTTTATTGAGGAATGAGAAGCCGGCAGGCGATGTTAACGCCATGCGAACTCAAATTCGTAAGTTAAGTAAGGATATTCCTTCTGACGAGGTTATGTTTGAGGGCAATCACAAAAGTGAACTGTTATGTATTTCTAACAAATTGGACGAGCTTATGGGGATGACTATTGCTACCGCGAAACCGACAACCTTAAAATTATTAAATCGAATTCAAGCTTTGGCTTATCATGTGTTTCACCGCCTCACCCGTATAATACCTGAGGAATCGGATGTTGCTTTGCACACCGACCTTTCGGAGAGACTCAACGTTATTTTAGCGAAGTTAGACAAAATGTTTACATTGTTTAAATCTAGCTCCAGCAAATACGAGGTACCGGAGGAAGCTTGTACTGCGGGTAACGTCGGTGAGTCGTCGTCTAAATTGCCAGCCGTTCATTCTTTAAACTTAAAATTTAATGGTAAGTCCTGTGTTAAGGCTTTCCTGCAGCGATTGGAGGAGCTCCGTGAGTCACGTGGTATACGCACGGACCGTTTGCTCGCTTCGGCAATTGAATTATTCGAAGGAGATGCGCTTTTGTGGTTCCGTGGAATTAAGGATGATGTGTTTTCTTGGGATCAGTTGAAATCTGCTATGCTCGCTGAATACCTACCGTTTGATTACGACCGGCGCCTTTTAAAAGAGATTCGCAACAGGACGCAGGGACCGAATGAGTCAATTTCTACGTTCGTTAGCGTTATGCTTAATTACTTCTCGAGGCTAACGCAACCGCTTACAGAAAAAGAAAAATTCGACATTGTTTACATTAATGTTCGTCCCGAATATTCGATCCCGTTGGCGCTTTATTCTGTGTCGACTTTAAAGGATTTGAAACATCATTGCCGTGTCCTTGAAGAGAGCTGGCAGCGTGCTCATTCATTTGTGGAACCACCTAAACCTTCTTCCAATTCGCTCGCTGTAGATTTGTGTTGTAAATCGTTCCCCAAACCTAAAGTAGATGCTGCTTCGCCTAAGCAGTTTTGCCCGCGTTGTAGGACCAGTGAACATTCTTTGCGAAATTGCCGTTCACAAGCTATAATTTGTTTTAAGTGTGGGAAGGAGGGAGTTAGGAGTACTTCCTGTCCCAATTGTTCTAAGCCTTCGGGTACTGGTACAAATAATTCAAAAAACTAGTAAACCCGAACCGTCAGAATAATTCTTCGAGTACTTATGATCATAAACCTAAGCACTCTTCTAATAACGTAGGTATTTCTAATAATTCTTTTAATAAGCAGGGTAATTCTAAAATACTTAATGCTTTTGTTTCTCCAAGCGTTTCGGCGGTTCGGAACGTTATTGATCGCTTTGACGATCGTCCCCACATTTCGGTGGAAATTTTTGAAAACCCGTTTGTTGGTTTATTGGATTCTGGGTCGTCCATTTCTATTTTGGGGTCTGACCTGGTTGATTTGTTTTCGTCTCTGGGCGCTACTTTGGATGGTTGTGATGATTTTCATTACATCGCCACCGCCAATGATTCCCAGGCAAGGATAAGTGGTTGTTTATTTTTACCAGTTAAGGTTCGTGACTTGACACACGTAATAAAATTTTACGTTATACCGGATGTGACTACGCCTCTTATTTTTGGGGTGGATTTTTGGAAAGCTTTTAATATAGCTCCCAATTTATTTACGGAATACTGTGGTAATCAGGACACTATTGCCGGGAACTATGTTTCCGAGGTTCGTTTGCATTCCTTTGATCGGTTAAATCCCGACCAACGTGTAATAGCTGATGATATGATTTCTAAATTTAAAGGTATTTCTTTTGAAAATAAGGGATTAGGTCGTACGGATCTACTTGCTCACACTATCGATACTGGTGACTGTTCCCCTATCAAGCAGCGCTATTACCCTATTTCACCTCATCGCTTAACTGAATTGAATAGGCAACTAGACGAAATGTTAGAGCAGGATGTCGTCGAGCCTAGCACGAGTGCTTGGAATAACCCTACTCTTTTCACTCCAAAATCTAATGGCGAATTGCGTTTTTGTATTGACAGTCGGAAGTTGAACGCCGTGAGTAAGCGTGATGCGTATCCGCTACCTTATATTTCTGGTATCCTCGATCAACTTCGCGATGCCAGGTTTTTGTCGTCGATCGATCTAAAAAGTGCATTTTGGCAAATTCCTCTTGACGCTACTTCTAGGGAGCGTACCGCGTTTACCGTTCCTGGTCGCGGTTTATTTCAATTTAAAGTGATGTGTTTCGGATTGACGGGAGCGCCAGCTACCCAACAAAGGTTGATGGATAAACTGTTTGGACCGGAATTTAATGGCCGTCTATTTGTCTATTTAGATGATATTGTAGTGGTTAGTAAGACTTTTGGAGACCATATATCGTTACTTACGCGTGTCCTAGACCGTTTGAGATCGGCAAATTTAACTATTAACTTTTCTAAATCTCAATTTTTTCGAACCGAGTTGAAATATCTTGGCTACTTAGTTGACGAACATGGTTTGCGTACTGACCCTTCAAAGGTTCAGTCGATCGTTAGTTATCCTACTCCGACTAATCGGAAGGAAGTTAAAATGTTTTTGGGGACTGCCTCGTATTACCGTAGGTTTATAAAAATTTTTAGTGCTATAGCAGCTCCGCTTAATGCGTTGACTAGTACCCGTAAAAATGCTCCTGCGTTCTCATGGACGAAGGAAGCTGATGAATCTTTCCGCGAACTGAAGACCGCGTTAATTACTGCTCCAGTTTTGGCTTGTCCAGATTTTTCCAGACCTTTCTCCTTGCACTGCGACGCATCAGGTTTTGGTATTGGTGGAACGCTGACCCAAGTTTCAGTAGATGGCAGCGAACACCCGATTGCGTTTGCAAGTCGCTCATTGAACCGGGCAGAGCGCAACTACTCTGCTACGGAAAGAGAAGCTCTGGCTGTCGTTTTTTCCGTGGAACATTTCCGTCCATACTTGGAAGGTGGCCCACCGTTTAAAGTGATTACCGATCATTCTAGTTTAAAGTGGTTTTTCAATCTAACAAATCCTACTGGTAGATTAGCACGTTGGGGTTGTCGTTTGTCGCCTTACGATTTCGAAGTTGTCCATCGCAAAGGCAAAGAAAACGTTGTGCCGGACGCTTTATCGCGTACCGTTCCTATCTTAGAAATTCGTCCAACTAATTGCGACTGGTACAATCAAGTCTTTCGTAAGTGCGAACAATTCCCGACTTCTTGTCCAAATTTTAGTATTAAACATAGTAAATTATTTCGCTATTCGAAAAATAAATTCCGATTTCCTAGTGATTTTGATTGGAAGGAAGTGATCCCTTCTGATAGGCGAATTGAAATATTAAAGAATTGTCATAGTAACGACGTTTCACATTTAGGAGTTTTTAAAACTTATAAACATTTATCCTCACATTATTACTGGCCGAACATGTACCAAGATGTGGTCGATTATGTTCGTGATTGCGACGAGTGTGCTGCGTATAAACATTCGCAGGCTCCACCTTCAGGGATTATGGGGAGTCCGAAGATTTGTTCTCGCCCTTTCGAGGTTTTAAGCATGGATTTGGTAGGTCCGTTGCCCCGGTCTGGGGCCGGATACACTTTTATTTTGTCTGTTGTTTGCTGCTTTTCTAAGTACGTCTTGTTGTTCCCTTTGCGACGTGCTGTTGGCAAGAGCATCTCCCAGCGGTTGGAGGATGAAGTATTTCTCAAGCACGGTGTGCCGCGCACAGTTATTGCGGATAACGCTACGCAATTTACTGGAAGTGAGCTGACTGCCCTATTTCAGAAATATGACATTCCCCAAGTACATTACACTGCACGTTACTGTCCACAGGTCAATACCGTGGAAAGATATAACAAATCTGTCATGACAGCAGTGTCAATTCTAGTAAAAGAAGACCATCGTTCCTGGGACACCACCTTGTCAAAAGTACAGTTTTCGCTAAACACCACTGTCAATGAGTCTACTCGATTTACCCCTTACTTCTTAGTTCACGGACGTGAAGCGATTCCTAACGGTAGTATTTTTGGTAATCAGAAAACGTCACAGGTGGATCTAACGCTCGCCTCGCGCGATGACTACGCCACCAAGTTAGGTTGTTTGCACGATGTGTTTCAGAGAGTCCAGTCTGCTCTATCGAAGGCTCACGAAAAGGGTGCTCGCCAGTACAACAAAGGTCGTAAGGTCGTAGAATATCAGGTGGGTGATGTTGTTTGGAAAAAGACGTTTCCGCAAAGTGATGCGAGTAAATTTTTTATGGCGAAACTTGCGCCAAAATTTCTGAAGTGTCGTGTTGTTTGTAAGCACTCGCCTCTAGTGTATGAATTGGAGAGCGTAGATAGTGGTAAGAACTTGGGATCTTGGCACATCCAAAATCTCAAGGCTGATTAGGTTAGGAATTTAATTTGCCCAACGGGTATAGTTTCCGTTGTGGTCCCTGGACGTGCACCCCGTTGTTCAGTACAACTCGCTGCACCGCCAGTGTCCCAACGAGGAAGCAAAACGCTAGAATGTATCGCGTGAAGCTTCATCTAGCATTGCTTATACTTTTGTTAAGATACTTAGCGTACAGTCTGCCGTTAATTAACACGACTGACTGATAAGACGCGTGGGTTCGGATCGGTGGTGGTTTGCAATCTAGTTTGTTAAGTTATTTGCAAAATCCATTTTACATTTTACATGGTTGTTTTATAACTTATACAATTTTTATTTTTTACAACTCTTGTGCTTTTGCACGGTTCTCTTTTGTTTTGAAGTTTAGGGTGTTCCTGTAGTCCTTGGACGTACAGCCAGCGCCGACCACGTTCCGCTGTGCCGCCAAGGTCTCAGTGAGTTTTTTTTGTGTGTTGTAGAGCTGGGGGCCAGCTTAAAATTTTGCTGACTCAAAATTTTCTTCGAGTGGGGAGGTACTGTTACGTATATTATTTTATACCCCCTACCCTACTTGATTGCTTAGACAATATTTTTAAATTCAGATCACTTGGCTGTATGGCTGTCGTGACCTTTGTCCTTTATTACGGTGCGGTATTAGAAAAATGAAGCTTCGAGTGTTGCAAGGTGTTAAATTTGTCGTTCGTTTTCTATTTCTTTTTTTCAGTCAGGATTGCTCTTAAAATTCAGCACGCACCTGAATTTAATCTCAAAAATTGGGAAGTACATTGTTTCTAAAATTTAGGTAAATCTGTTGTCGTTTTGCAAATCTAGTACTCGACTTTTTCACCGGGTGTCATTGTCCTGGCAACTGCCCATGACGTGTCGATTTTGCTTCTAGCTTACGCCGTGGATGGCTGTATTTTTCATATAATCCTACATTTGGATTACAAGTAAGTTCGTTTCTGATCCTTTATTATAAAATAGTTGTCTTCGTGACGTGTGTGAAGTATTTCTTCATGATTGTGGTTTTTTTCCAGACCCCGGACTATCCGACTGTCTCGCGTCGAGTCACGCGTGCCCATGTCGGTTCCAAATTTAAAACAAGCCTGGTAAGGTCTTTATTTTCACTAGATCGTGATCGATCTCCTGTTTGTTTATTCGTGATACTAATGGGTCCGATCATTTCAGATGTAAAAAGGTGTCCCAAAGCCCCGGTTTGGTTGACGAGCTCACCTCAGCGGCTTGGTCTCCCGCACGCTGGAACTCCATTCCCAAATCGGTAAATGAACCCTTCATTTGCTATGCACTTGACGCGGTAGGAGCCTATAATTAACCTGCTATTAATTGTCCAATTTATTGTTGCAGGGGTTTTTTTTTTTAGCCTAGTGCTAGTGTATTTTACACAAACCCAAGTCTTTCTTCCTGGTCTCCGGTCCGAGAGTGGCTCTTCAGGGTCGTGACGGCTTCTGCGATCCGTCCTGAGGCTGCGTGCGTGGCTGGTGGTGTCTCTGGCCCGTCACCTCATCATTCGGCAGAAACCGGTGAAGGATTTCCTTTTTTTTTCTTATTTTTCTCCAATTAACTTCGGTCGGCCTCCGATATGGTCGTGGCGCCCTTTTGGCTCATTTTGTAGCTTTTATTTTTTTTAAAACACTGATAGCAAAAGTCATCTCTCCGCTACCCTGAACGCCCACGTTCCCTCATTTGAGATAAGTAGTTTCTTTGTTAACCATTGACCTAAGCCGAGGCAGGGTTCTCTACAACATCTGAAAAATATATGTTCTACTGTAAAGACTTGTTTCACTCAACCCTTTCCTTTAACTAACCGTTGCTATCCCGCCGACTCTTACAGTCCAGGTAGAAACGCAACAGTACCCATGGCCGGAACGTGGCTAGTTTCTTTTTTTTAATGTGTTTTTTATATAATTCCTGTAGTTAGGTATGTTGTGGCAATAATTTTTTATTTTTTTTTACCGTCGAACAAATTGATCCTGATCCTGATCCATCCTGGAACTTTTTCAAAATAAACAACACAGTGAATTCGCGTTTCCTCGTTATAATGATAATGTTTATGGGTAAAATAATCCTTGATTGGCCAGAAATCAATTTCTCGACTTTAAATAGGTACATTATTATAAAATTCAAGGACGGCCAGTAATTATTTACCTATTTATTTTTAAAAGCAACATCTTATACAGCCAAGAAAGACGGAGGCATAATTTTGCGTCAGCATCTTATGAAATCGTGATAAGTTTAATGTAACATTAGTCATACATTACACAAAAACAAGCTCTACAATCTGAGAGGGGAAAGCCTGCTGTGGCGTTTTATCATCATGCCAGCCGAAAGACGTCCACTGCTGGACATAGGCCTCCCCCTAGGCTTTCCACTCAGACTGGTCTTGTGCTTTCCTCGTCTACCGCGATCCCGCGATCTTTCTCTATCTTGTTGGAGGCTTACCGACGAAATACACAATACCTAATACACAATCACTCGTGCCTATGCTAGAAACACAACAAGCTTAACATACAAAGAACGCCTACTCGTATCTTTGTATGTTTGAAAGGTAGTGAACATGTAGGAAACTAAGCACACATAACTATGTGTGCTTAGTTTCCTACATGTTCACTACCTTTTCGATACACCGGTTGTCTGGACTCGGACTGACCCAATTGTCGATAAACTGATAAAACCACCTATAGACTCTGCAGTCTATAGGTGGTTTTATCAGTTTATCGATGGATATGTACTGTAGTCACTGTTGACTACAGTACATATCTACCAGCACTGTGTATTAGTTAATCCGTCGGTAAAGTCCACCAATAGGAATACTTTATCTTCCTAGCCTTCAGCACAGCTATCGTATTGGTGCACCGATTTTACCTGTCACAGCACTGGTAGATGCGCAGCCTTAGCGGACAGATTAATAAAAAAAAGTGTTATCATTCCAGTTGGCATGGCTGGTGTTGGCGCTGTCGTCAGCCGAGCCGGCACCCGAGCCCGGCCGCGTGCCGAGGGTGTACAACGCGCTCATCACCTCCAACCAAAACCTGGAGCCCAGCAAGGCCTACCCGGTGTACCAGCCCGTGATACACGACTTCGGATTCCCTTACTCGCCCGTCTTCTACGGCGATTACCCTATCAGTAATGTATGTAACTAGCTTACACCCGCATCTTCGCTCCCGTGGCTAATAGAAATTTCGCAAAATCCCTGCTTTAGTATCCCTTTTTTACGTCATAAGAAATAGATTTCCTAAATATTTGTGCATCATGTTATCCAAAAATATGTATAATGATTTCAGGGCCTGTTTCCGATCCCGGCTGCATCTCCCAAGGGCCAGCAGCCCCCGCCGGCGCCCCCTGCGCCCGCTCCAGAGTCTCCTCCAGCCCCTTCAGAAGCTCCGCCAGAAGAAAAGACACCAGACAAAGAAGAGAGCCCACCACCGCCGCCCGAGTCAAAACCTGAATCCGACGTCGAACCCTCGTCCGCACCACCTCCGCCGCCCAGCACGGAGTCTCCCATACCGTTAAACGAATTCGGGCTACCTCCACATGTCCTCCCATTAGGACGCATAGATCCAGCTTACAACGGCTTCACGCAAGTGGGGCCATTAACGTACTCGTATCCGTTCAGGTTCTACGATCCGTACGATCCATTTGCGTTTAACCCGTACGCGAGCTTGCCGCCTCTATATCGGCCGTCGCTGGTGAACGCTTTGGGACCGCAGAGTCCCGCCGTGGGGCCAGTCCGGGCCGCTGCGCCCGCGCCGGCCGCCGCGCAAACCGCCGCGCCGGCCCGCGGCGACGTCCCGCCCACCGAGCCCAGCGACCTAAACCTACTCAACTACTCGTCTAAAGACCCCGCTATACCTAACGTTCCCCCACCCCCACTCCCCGCCGGTGGACTCAAAACTGACAATTCAGAATAATGGTGTGATAATGACGTTAAGTCTTTTCATAAGTGAAGTGTTAAAATTATTTTATCTAATTTCTAAGTTTAACCACAATATAATACGAGTAGGTAAGGTAATTATGGTTACTTAAATCGACGATCATTCTCTTCTACTTATAGAATAGATTAAACATATCAACGAGTATATACGTAATATTGAATGACTTGATGAGGCATGACAAAGTTCCTGGTGATATTTTATGTATTTTTAATTATTAATTGTACAAGGTGTTGTTGATGACAGTATTTTTATAACCTATATAAACTGGACTATTTATAAAAGAAAATATCCCATTTGACGTGTGGCTTCATTTCTACGGGAACGTACCACTCATAGTAATAGAATTTGGTGTAGTTATTTGAGTAGTTGTAAATGACGGTGCAGATGCAGAAATTGAATTTGTAGGCGTGGTAGCGGTACTGGTCGCCGAAGCGGCTGCGCGCGCGCACGTAGATGCAGCGCGGCGGATAGTCCACTTTCAGCCAGCCCTATAGGTACACCACACCACATTAGAGAGGCTCTATCCATTCGGATAGTTTACTACAATAGATTAACTCGTTTATACTTTAGGTGTAGTAAGGGTCATTTTTATGAAGTTCGGCCCAGCTGCGCGCTGAGGTTGATTTATTACATTCGCGGAATGACTTTGTATTATACCTATTAATTTTACGTTTACCACGTTTTACCATAATTATGACTCTTTCGTAAAACGCAGTCTAAGCTATCCTATCGATTTTTTTTACGTTGGCGGTTTAAGGAGTCAGATATCGTATCGTATTTATCACAAACTTTTACTTTAGGTAGGCCGTAAATGCGCAGAGGCCCGAGTACGAATATTCGAAACCTTGCGTAACATAATCGAGAAGTAAACGTTACTTATTATGACGTTATCGAGAAATTCGTATGACGTTTGGAACAGCGCCCGCCCGTGAGCGTATTTGGAACTAAAATTTAGCATGGGGTTTCTCGATTTCGATACGATAACGAACGTAACGTTACACAGGATTCGTAAACTTCGTGCTCGGCCTACAGATGCTATTTTAGATCCTCGAAAATTTAGATATGCAAACTTACCCTTAAAACAATCCTTGAACCAATGTCGTCGTATAGTTTAGTTGTTTTAGCAACTAATTGCTGGTGCTTCGTTGTACACCTTCCAAAGAAATATTCACTATGAACATCATCTGCAAAAGTACGTACATTACAGTTAAAGTTACCTACCTAAAAAATGTCCCAGTACGTAACACTGCGCCGATAGTGCCACAAGGTGCTACCTTAATCTTATACCATAGCAATAACAATGACAAGTAAGGCATTAAATATTGGTACTAAGTTGTCAAATATTAGACCGGTATAATAAGAAAAGTGGGTAAGTACCTACACTTAGAATGGTGAAAAACTAGTACGAGTTTAGCCCATTATACTTTCATCAAAGGCCATATTGTCCTAAGAGTGGGCGCCGACAATGGGAACAACTCTTTCTACCGCCATAATTATTAAAAGTGACCGAAATCCGAAAATTAGACAAAAAAGGATACTACTTATTGTACGTGGAAGACATAAAATTTAAAGCATTCGATAGAACCATTTAGAAAATGAAAATATTTATTATTAGCAAATACGAGAGAAAAATACATTTAGCAGTGTCCGGCGGACCCCAAACTAGGCTTAGCCTATATCTTGGGACCCTGTGACTCACAGGTTTATATTCCGAGAGATTTCCTAAAATTCTATATTATCAGATGGTAACTTAAAAGAAACAAGAAAAAAAAGATGTACAATGATTATAAGCTTAACATACTTTAAAAAAAGAAGGCATGCAAAGGAATCTGAAAGAATGAGTCCAAGAAGGCGTCGCCTTTGTTAATGAAGTTGAATATTTCTTCGTTCACTGGTAGGTAAGTACTTGGTTAATGACAAAATCAAGAGAAGCCACGCCTTTGGGGAAAAAAATCCTCAGTCCCAAAAAGAAAACCAACCTGCCACCGTTTCTTTCATATTCGTGAACACAACATTGTGAAGCGCTGTTTTTGATTTGTATGTTTCGCCTCGTATCAGAGATACTGTAACAGTAATAAGTATGTATAAGCTGATTAAAATGGTTAAACTAAAGAAGTACCTAACACAGAATGTTGTACTTACATCATAAAAATTGTACAATGTCAAGTTAAGAGAATTTGTATTGAAATCGTCAAGAGATTAAAAATAACATTTTAAATATGTACTGAATAAGCTGAGTTCAATATAAAATCTGATACTTACGAATGGTTGTGAAAATGGCACTTAAGCTGACCAGCATGGTAAGTAAATTAGCACTTTACTTAACGACGTTGACACAAAACTGGTCCAGAATATGATCTGAGCACTAGATGCATCTCACAATGGAAGAAGACATAAACAAAGGAAAGTTTACAATGGAAAGCAACGATCTCGAAATGATAACAGTTGTATTGAAACTTTGTTGTGATCTGAACATGTTTTTAAAATCATGATTCCTTTTTTTACACAACAGATAATGAAATAAATACATTACCCTCCTTTTCGTTTCGCAATTCCGTACAAATTTGTAGGTATATAAATAGTTGGCTATCACGGGCACAGGAATCGAGTCTCGAAGATTTTTCTCACTTTTCCAGAGTGTTTCAAGTCGTCCAGTGTCAGCCGAGCCTTGCTCCTTTGGTGTAAGGGCATGGCATGACACACGTAATGTCCATGATTCGGGTTCGATTCCCGGGGTTAGCTATATTTTTCTGTTTTTAGGGTTCGGTACCTCAAAAGGAAAAAACGGAACCCTCATAGGATCACTTTGTTGTCCGTCTTTCTGCCTGCCTGTCCGTCTGTCTGTCTGTCTATCTGTTTGTCTGTTAAGACCCTTTTTCTCTGGAACGCGTAGAGGTAGTATGCTGAAATTAATATCAAATACTCAAGCCTGCAGTCCCTTAAAGCTGTGAAAAAATCAAACTTCTAAGTCAACGCAATCAAAAGATACAATCATTAAAAAGGTTGTTTGTTCCATACAAACTGCCGTAACCTGAAAACCTAAAGGGTACTTCCAGTTGTCCTAGAAACTTGAAATTTGGTATAAAGGTAGCTCTTCTAGCACAACCACTCATAAAATTATCAAAATCTTAAATTCTCATGTCTGTCTGTAGATTTCACAGACCAATATAAAATGACCCCATACTGCGTACATTTTACTCAGGAGCATGGCTCTGCTAACACTGGGGAAAAGCGTTAAAATCTTTGTACGGAACCCTCGTGCGCGAGTCTGACTCGCACTTGTGCGGTTTTTTTCTGTGTATTACATGTTACATTGAGTTGCGAAGGGTTGCGGCGGGTGTCTATGGCCAGTGGTGATCACTTACCAATGACCCACTTGCTCGTTTGCTTTGCTTGTCGTATAAAATAAAACAGTTTTTTCAGTGTATTCATGTTTCAATGAGTACCTATTTGAAAATAAAATAATTGATACTCAACGAGATAACCGTAAAAAGCACAAAAATATATTCCAAGTGTGACCTTGAGAGAAGTAGCTAAGCAACCGAAACGGTTCAATGATCTGCACAAGCTCTTATATCCAATAACAATAGAGCCGTGCTTAGATCATTGTGAACGCGTCGGTTGCTTAGCTACTTTTGCTGCAGACTACATTAGTTCCATTATCGGATAAGAGATGGCACTGTGTGTCTATCTGTATATTCTACATTTAAGAACTGTATGTAGAACACAAACATTGTTATAATGATGACACGGAACCATCGGTGTCAATAGAAAAACACTAACTGTTTATTTAAATAAATTATTTCTGTGTAAAAAACATACGATAATATCCTTTTATGAATACTTAGACAAAACCTATTTTCAAGGTCAGATGTGGGTGACTATACGTTTATTTGGTTGCTACATACGAGTACCCACTCGACGGCATAATGTTAATTAATATTACTTTGCCGATACCGTATCAAACACCGATGTTGACATGTTTCGACTCTACACCACAGGATGCTTATTTTTTTCGTCTCTGTACTCTGTATTTAATTCATTGAAAGATGTGAAAATAAAACGACATATTATATTCTCAAAAAGTTGTCATTGTTAACTACATAATACATCATTCTGGAGCGCTAAAGTCGACACGAATGTTACATACAAATTTCATTATGACTAAAAAAAAACATAAGATAATCCTCTAAAGCCTCGTTTTATGGTTTAGCACAACAATAATGAAGTCGGTACGGTGCGGTACGAATATTCTTTGTATAAAGCACCAACTTCTTATAATTTGTGCTAGACCATAAAACTGATGACTTTAGAGGACTTTTTTGTGTCTTTTTTTATTTGAAGTCGGCCTTACTTTTTGTAAAAATATTTTTTTTTCACAATTTTACGTTTTAAATAAAAAGAGTATTTTCGGAGGCCATTTGTCATCAGTTCCACTTCAACTAATGTTACTTTCCAAGAGCAAATTACGAGTTAGGTGCAATAAAAAGTACCCAAATCTCGATAGGTGTCCCTATAATATTTGTAGAGTTCCCTCAATTTCTCTAGGATCCCACGATCAGATCCTGCCCTGATGGTAATGGGACCAACTAGAAAGTATACCCTTTACTCGGCCAGCAATTGTCTACTTCCAAAGCAATATTGTACTATTGCAGTCGTTGAATAGGTACACACAAAGAATCACGTCCCAGTTCACATTAGTAGGGACATAGATAAAATCACCTTACGCCCTACCTACACCTGAATATACTTGTAATAAACGTCTTATAGAGCTCATAATCATAACTCTTAGAACAACTGCGCAATGCGTTTTGCAGAATAAACCAAAAGTTGCCTTAACTGAATAAAACGAGTTGAACGCAGGATCTTTTCTTTAATGACTGATTCTAAGTTATACTTGGGTATTTGAGCATGCATGTTTTGATCAAAAAAGATACAAGATAATTGAAATAATAAAAATTATGATTGGGGGCACAGCCTGTATCAAGTAATGAATATTAGTAAAGTTGCCAGTGCATTTAGTTAAATCTGAGCTTCTGATAAAGGAAAAACAATGTGTGACGTACACCAGTATGTGCCTGTATGGAAATCGGCTAACATGCTTTTTTTGTCGAGTACTGTTTTGATCTTTGCTTCATTACTTCACTTCGGTTTCCAGGTTAGTATCTTGAACAGTCGATGATTTTTTAAGGTTCCGCATCTCAATAGGAAAAAACGGAACCCTTATAGGATCACTTTGTTGTCCGTCTGTCTGTCTGTCAAGACCCTTTTTCTCTGGAAAGCGTGGGGGTAGCATGCTGAAATTAATACCAAATACTCAAGCCTGTGGTCCCTTGAAGCTGTGAAAAAATCAACCTTCTAAGTCAACGCAATCAAAATGTACAGTCATTAAAAAGGCTATTTATATTAGACGACCGGATAGCCTAGTGGTTAGAGACCCTAACTATGAAGCTAGAGGTCCCGGGTTCAAATCCCGGTCGGGGCAGATGTTTGTATGATGAATATGAATGTTTGTTCTCGAGTCTTGGATGTTTAATATGTATATAAGTATGTTTATCCGTTGCCAGTACCCATAGTACAGGCTTTGCCTAGTTTGGGACTAGGTCAATTGGTGTCAAATTGTCCCGTGATATTTATTTATTTATTTCCATACAAACTGCCGAAATCCGAAAACCTAAAGGGTACTTCCAGTTGTCCAAGAAACTTGGAATTTGGTATGAAGGTAGATCTTATAGCACAACCACTCAGAAAATTCTCAAAATCTCAAATTTTTATGTCTGTCTGTAGATTTCGCAGACCAATATAAGTTGAGCCCACACTGCGTACATTTTGGTAAGAAGCAGGGCTCTGCTAACACTGGACTTCTTAAAACACTGGGGAAAAGCGTTAAAATCTTTCTACGGAACCCTCGTGCGCGAGTCCGACTCGCACTTGGCCGGTTTTTTACTTTTTACTACCTAAGTAACTTAATTATGCGCAAGTATAATATATTTGTAAACACATGGACTATTCACGGATACGTGATTTTATTATTCGCAAAATCTGGGGACAGTAGAACAGATATGCATTTGTTTACATTAATAGATCTGGATTATTTTCAATATAATGAGATGATGCGTTTTCTTCACAGGATTGTCCAAGTCAAATTACTACACAGGGAATAAAAGTAACGTGGCCTGCGAGCTCTTCTGCAGAGAACGTTACGTCAAACCCGCTTTGCTACAAATACGAAAAACTTATAACAAGAAATTGCAACGGTACAGAATGGGAACCCAGCCTCAGACAACTAGAACCTTGCCTACAAATATCTAATTACTTTGATTTATCAAAATGCCCACCAGGACATCAATCAATCTCACCAGAGAGTGACTATTGCTATCAAATAAATTCACCATCTGCATGGGATTATCCGTGTTACAAAAGTGGAAGTGCATCGGTCATTACTGATTTAAATGACGACGACCTTTTGTCATTACTGGATTTTTTAAATGCTACTAATAATTTCAAATACTTTTGGTTGCCTGCGCAAAGGATCAAGCTCTACAATCCGGTCGTCTGGTACATTCCAGGACCTAACTGGGGAAGGGTAGTAGAAATTAGAAATAACGATATTTTGCGTATGCGAACGTCGCTATCTAAGAATTGCTTGCAGTTAGACGTCGAACAAAGAACTATAAGAACAGAACAATGCAGCAAGAGCTTTCCAAGTTTATGTTTTTATGTAAATAATTTGCGTTATCCTGCCAGTTGTCCTGATGGCTATCATGGGTTTAGTTTTATGCCTGACGATGGCACTTGCTTCGGCATTGAAAAATCTGATACTGGCTTAACGTATGAAGAATTTGTCTACAATAAATGTTCCAAACCTATGGGTGGCAATGAATTAGAGAGATTCGTATTTTCACAAATTGCGAGATTAAGCGGTTTAAACGATTTATGGTGCTGGTTTCAAGTAGATTCGTCGGATGGTACCATTCCGTCCAGTCTACAGTTAAGTAATGATCACAATGACAACACTTCTGTCGTTTCCGAAGTAATGGTTGAATCAATGCAAGGTATTATAAACAGCTCTGGTACATTAATTTTAAGAAAAACATCGACATTGTTGCCGTGTATGGCTTGTGAAATGGAAATTACATTCAAACAATCAGAATTCATATTGGAGTACCATGAGACTGAAAATAAGATATATCTTACGGTTTATTATCCTACAGGCTTGTGGAAGTTTGATGTTAATGATACAGGTGTTCAATGTTTTTCGAATGCAAAAGGTTTCGTTAAAGTAGTTGATGTTAATGATGAACCGTTTTTTGAAGTCAAAATATCACGGCAAACCAGTGAAATACATTCAAATGACACAGAAAAAATTGTATATGAAATCGATCCTGTGACGTACAGAGCGGCTCAATATTGGTGCGAAGGGCATACCAAAAACAATTCATTGGTAAAAACTGAAAAGTTAATTGTAAGTCCTAACTCTAACGAAGAACATGTATTTGCTATTGTTATAAAAAAAAATCACTATACAATTGATGATAATGAGCCTGATATGTCTGATTTGATTTCAAATGTTACTGAAATATTTGACGCTAACACAGTCTTGGTCATGGATATATTAGATTTTTCTATTGGTCACATGCTAATATTGTTGCACTTGCATGTTCCGATCAGTAATAATTTCGACGATAAAGCTAGTAACGTAGAAGACACATTTTTAAAATTAAAAGAAACAGCAGAGGTAGAATTTCCTAAATATAATTATACGTTAATTAATATTTCAAGTTCAATTTACTGTTTGCCTACAACCAGCAACGACGCTTTTGCTTTGGATTGGGAAATGACTCCTATTGGCCATATTGCCGCTCCTCAGCAGTTTTGTTTACAAGCTAACGGTTTGCCAGTTAAAAGACATTGCTACGGATCTTACTTATTAGGCAGTTCATGGGGTAACGTTGAAGGAACTTGTGATACTAATTATGTACCATCCTCAACAACGAAATTTTTGTTTGATTTTGTTAAAGGCAATATGCCTGATGATGATACCTCGAGCTTTTTAACAAACGGACTTGAATTTGTCCTCAGTGACGTAGGTGTTATTATTCCAGCAGATATATATTACTTATCAATGTCATTACAACATGTATTGCGTTTAGCGAAAAGTAATCAGTCTCTTGATATGGGAGATATCCAAAATATTGCTTGGGTTATGGATAGGGTCATGTCATTAGACCAAAGTTATTTATGGCTGTCGCAGACCCTCAATTCAACAAATGTAATTTTAGACTCTGTTAACGACATAATTGAACATCTAATAGACGAACATACAAAAGCTCAAAAATTTATATACAAATCTTATTTGTTAGCAGTGGAATCACAATTTGTTGTACAGGTTTCTTATCCCGAACATAATAATATTACAGGCATAGTTTTAATGAAAAATACAGATTCTGTGGACTTTACTACCATGACCATACTACCGTTGTTTAAGAACACAACACTGAGTGATGTACTTTCTATTGATAATTTGGAGGTTGCGACCTGGTTGCCAAATCAAATTCTCGATTCTTTGGAAAAAACTTCCAACTCCTCGACCCTAGACTCGAATGATGATGAAGAACTACACGTCGTTATAAGTGTTTTTTATAATGATGCAGTTTTTCCAGAACTGGAGAGGACAAAGCACAAAATAAACAGTCGCGTGATAGGCATCTCCATTCCTGGATACTCGTCTAATCTAAAGCATTCTATTCCACTTATATTTAGAAACATAAATATTAGCGCAAGTGAAGACAAGTTTTGCGGGTATTGGAATTTCCAAACTGAAGACACAAAGATTATTCCTGGTTCATGGGAAAAGAAAGGATGTTTTTCTCTTAATTCCACCAGTAGCATCACTGTCTGTGAATGCTACCATTTAACACATTTCGGTCAGCTACTTAATACTTTCGGGAATTCAGGGTATGGTAATGAGAACATAGGAACACATCATAAAAGGGCTTTGAATATAATCACAGTGATAGGAAGTTTTCTGTCAATAACGGGCATAATAGGAATTTGGATTACAGCCTCAGTGTTTTCGTCTTGGAGGAAAAAAGCGGGAACAAAAGTACTTCTGCATTTGTCGACAGCAATTGCATTGCCTCTCGTGTTCATTGTCGTGTTTAATTTAGATGATACAATTTTCATTGAACATGAAGGGGAGTATAAGGTTGCCGAGGGCATGGCGGCGATTTGTATTATATTAGGAAGTTTACTGCACTACTCTATTCTCGCAAGTTTTATGTGGATGCTTATAACAGCAATTTTACAATTCGTCAGATATGTGCGAGTCTTGGGCGTGTGTAGGCCGTCAAGGTTTATGATAAAAAGTACACTTGTAGGGTGGGGTGCGCCTGCAATACCGATAGCTGTCCTTTTGTTAATAGATAAAGAAAATTACATTCCAGAATCGTACCATACCAGCTTTGGTAAAGGTCTGATTTGCTATCCGAAGGGTTTCACTTTAATAATGAGTGTTATTGTGCCAATTTGTACCATTTTGGCTGTTAATGTTATTCTTTTTATAATTGTCATGTATTCCATATACCGAAGCCCGGACGATAAAATGAGGTCTACTGATATTGACCTCGTTGGCGCACAATTCAGGCTATCTATATTTTTATTTTTCTTACTAGGCCTGACTTGGATATTTGGAATACTGTCTTTTACGAATAATTTATTATGGTCCTATTTATTCTGTTTAACATCTACTCTGCAAGGATTCGTCTTATTTGTTTACTTTGTAGTTTGTGATCCAAACACTAGAAATTTATGGATTTCTTTGATGACTCCAAGTTTTCGTATTTCTACACAAAGAGAAAGTATTACAAGTATAAGCAGTGGTTAGCTATTACAAAGTTTACAAATATTCTATCACTAAGTAAAATGTTACATGTCTACCTATTGATTCTTACTCAGGCAAACATGAATCAACGTAAGGTTAAGAATGACAGTGTACACAAAGTAGCAAGAAACAACAACAACTGCAGCGTAGTATGCAAACAGTTATTTGTAAACATCAACAAGTTTGATTGGAAATGCTAAAAAAAATTCACTTGTTACTGATTTTTCACTAAGCAGTGCTCGTTGTTATTGTTCGCAATTTGAAAAATATTTGCTACATATTGTAATTTGTAAGCCATGGTGGATTTTGTGGCTCATCCTACGACTTGGTGTATAATTTTATTTTTTGGTATGATTTTCGCAGTTTTTAAATTCTTCTAGCTTAATTAAATTAACCCTTTGTTGATAGTTGATTTTTTTTTTTTATAAATAAACGAGTGTTCTAAATATGCATGGTTTTAGTGAATGGTTATGATTCATGGAAAGCGATACCGGCCAACCAAGCCTTGTACGCGGCTCGGAGCAACCTTGTGGGCATCGAGAGAAGTCGGCGCCCAGTGGTGCCAGATGACCAGCTGCCCAGAAGTAAGTGAACAAATATGTATCAGTAATTCGGCCCTTGTGTTAAAAATGATTCATTTAATAACATACGTAGGCATACCTTTTATGATTTCCCGGCAAAAATCCAAATTACAAAAATAATTGCTTGAATCATAAATTTTGTACTTATTAACTCAAGTAAGAAAAAAATCTGTTATTCACTAGTTTACATAGACCGCGGTATGGTACTACCTACACTAATATTTTGGCTATTGACTTGATTAACATATTTTAATTTTACTCTAGCAATGAACAATACATCTGATACGGTACAATAAAAACTAAAATAAAGGTGAAAAATTTTAAAAGTCGCAATACTGTCACCTTAGTCATAATTTTAATTTTGCGGCGTTTGGCAACTTTGGCGTAAAAACGCTTGGCCCGTGGGGACCCAAAGCTCGATTTTTTTAAAGATTTTAAGGCGCTTCCCTGAACCAGACGCTGAAATGGCTGCTTTTTACAGCCCTTCTGTAAATTATTTAAACGATAAAAACAAAATATATAAATACATTAAGTACCTATCTATAACATCTTAACTTGTTTTTCTGTTTCATATTATTTTTTTCCTATTTAATACTTATGGTATCTGCATCACAAGTAAGTCAAGTTGCAATTAATATTCTGTTACTACATCATAATCATAATTTACTTTGACTTGTGACATACACCAATGTATAGAAAATTTAATAGGCTAGGATTTCTATGTTTAACATTATTAAAATACCTTTTTATAGTCATTATCATCATCATCGGCCTATTTACGCCCCACTGCTGGGCACCAGGCCTTTATTTAGAATGTTTTAAATTTTTTAAATAAGTAATCGGTGCGAATTTAAAAAAAAAAATATTTTTTTCGAAAAGACGCGTTATTTGTGATAACACTGTGTAAAATGAAGTTAGACCGATATTTAATAGATGTCGTCACTAAAACGAAGTTGTTTAGTAGAAGTGAGGTGGGGTGAGGAAGGCGCGAAGCGTTCAAGGTCATCCTCTCAGGGAAGCGTCTTAAGAAAAAAAAATACCGGTGACCAAACGGCTGACACGTTCCTTTGCCAACGTATTGGTATTGCCATACAAAGAGTCAGCTTTTCGGTCCTCTGTGACTTCGACTAGCCCCTCAGATATTTCATTATTTTGACTTGTTTTTTTTTCACAGATACCCTACATAGCATCTACAAATTCGGCTGGTGTACCCGTGACTCCACAGTCTCACAGTTTTTGCGCAAAAAAACCAATTACACATTACCGGATTTTAAATCTGCTGACACAAAATTCATCTACGTATGTTCAGTTTTCATGGGAGTGATTGAAACATCTGATCTTACACAGAAACAGAGCATGGAATTGTTTTTTTTTACAAATGTGTACTTCGGATTCTGCTATAGCTATCGCGAGAAATGTTCGATCGATGCTATATCGATATGATTGATTCAATTAGTCAAAATTCAATGGCAGAATCTAAGTTTTCTGCTGTAACTCAGATTTATCAACTATTTAACTTTATAATAGCAGGTAATATGTAGGTATAAGCCATCAATCTGAACTATATTTTCAGCTATTGGAAACATCGAGGCAGACTATCCGGTTCAAATTGCAATGTATCGTCGTGAAAGTGTACGTCGCAAAGAAGTTCCAGTTCCGAAGAAGTCGTATACCATTCTACTATTGCCAGGGGCATTTGGTTTACCTCATGATGAACACAATAGATAGGGTTGCGATCCACGAATTCTATTTCCCGACCAAATTTAAACTACCAGCCACGTTTCTATTTGAATTTTATCATCCTACTGTGGTATAAATACATTTACACAAAATTAACTTTCCTTTCATAGACTTTTTTCATGTTGACACTTTTCTTTATGTCTTTTTTAACACCGATGAGAACTTTAATGGCTTTGCCGCACTGCCACACTAGGCGTCCGACCAATTGATGTGGTGAAGCATGATCTTTGGAAGGATGTGTGACATAAATAAAATCTCTGGCTCATTTTTCAATTTATTTATTTCCATTTTTGTGAGACGATTAAAGTTTTTAAAATTGGTAACCTAAATGATTACTTGATGTTCCCGTATCAGAACAAGACCCCAAGCCCTCTCCTTATGATGATCAAGCACTATAAATCGTATGACAAAGAATTTAACACAAGCCCTGGTTAAAAGTACCAAATTAGGCTGGCTGCTGGTGCTCAACTACGAACGGAATAGAGACATTAGCATTACGGAGCCCGCCACTACGTAAATTCCATAGTTACAATTTTCACTCGAGACGCGTCTATGGAATTTAGTGATGCCCGTAATGATTCCGTTCTGCTGTGTGTCTAAATTAAGAGATCGTATAAATGTATGATTTCATTCCCAATACAATGAGGGTGGTCCATAGAAGTACAAATCCCAGTTCATGCCACCTTCCATATCTTCCGGGACGTACCACTCAAAGTAGAAGTACTTGTATCTCTCGTGCGAGTGGCAATACGTGATACGGGGCACGCACATTTGAAAATTGTAGGATGTACTTCGAAACAGATCTTCCGGGTGTGATGTGGCTCTGAGTATAATGCAAGTGGGAATTCGTGGGACGTCTATCCAACTCTGAAATGGTGAAATAAAAAAAGTCATTTTACCAACAACTTATGACAAACATATAACTACTTTTCTTATATATGATAAGGAAGTTAAATGAGCAAGTGGGTCACCTGATGATAAGTGATCAAATGATCACCTTTGCCCATAGGCACCTGCAACCCCGGAGGCATTGCAGATTCGTTGCTAAAGAAAAAGAAGGATAAGATGAAATGTCGCTCTCTTTTCATCGATAATCATTTTCAAACAACCGATCTACTCAGTTTTAACTGTTAACTGTTCATTTGATTTCTTAAATTTAATTGCGCTATTAAATTGACTATGGAACTTATTCTGTTTTTTTTCTTTCATTTAAAGAAATAGTACGACGATCGAATAGCCTAGTGGTTAGAGACACTGACTATGAAGCTTGAGGTCCCGGGTTCGATCCCCGGTCGGGGCAAATGTTTGTGTGATGAATACGAATGTTTGTTCTCGGGTCTTGGACTTTTGATATGTATTTAAGTACGTATTCATCTATGTAAGTATGCTTATCCGTTGTCTAGTACCCATAGTACAGGCTATGCCTAGTTTGGGACTAGGTCAATTGGTGTCAAATGTCCCATGTTATTTGAGTAGGTACCTAACATTAGAAAAAGCTAACTTTGATGTTACAGAGACAATATTTATTGTGTTCTTATTATAAAAGCCAGTTTTGATCTCCAAGAAAAATCATGCAAATTGTATTAAAAAGGCGAGGCCGTAATGCGATCGAGTTTGAGTTGGGCGATCGAACGCAGCAGTCTATGGCAACTTGCACGAGTTTTTTTGCAGGTCTAAACTCGGCTTAAAATACCTACTCGTATAATAATTTTTCCAAGAACTTCCATGTGGTCAAGATGTGAATGCGAGTAAAAAACGTAGCCTTCCTCTCTCCTACATTTCCCGAAGTAGTATTCACTATGTGTCACTTCTAAAAAAAAGAATGAAGAAAACATTCATGGAATGTGAAATTACTACAGTATCAAAATATCACATTAGCTTAATAATACATTAACGTCAAAAGTAGCTTGACATTGTAGTAGGTACCCTGTCGCTCTCGCTCTACAGTCGGATACAAAACGCCACACTTGATTGACAAGTGTGTCATTGCTGTACACTGTACCTATTAAATCAATAATTAATAATATTGCAATAAAATGGGCAGGACTATAGCATTTGTAATTTATCATGAGCTTTTCGGTGAAAGAAAACATCGTGAGGAAACCTGCACACACCTGCGAAGCAATTCAATGATGTGTGTGAAGTTCCCAATCCGCACTGGGCCCGTGTGGGAACTATAGCCCAAGCCCTCTCATTCTGAGAGGCCTGGCCCAGCAGTGGGACGTGAAAAAGGCTAGTGATGTGATGTGGGCAGGACTAAATTAATTAATTAGCAATGCATAAAAACTGAATCCTATGTGATGAGGGTAGGTACGTACCCGGCACTACATGCGAATTTTGAATTTGCCAGTCTTGTATACTCGTGAAATACTGCCAGGCGACGCATAATGTCCCTACAATAAAATAATAAACATCAGGCACGAGAAGCATCAAATAAAATTTATCAAAAAATAATGTACAACCGCACTCTTCCGTTCTGATCATTTAAAAACCGCCTTCAAAAAAAACCTCAGAAAAAAAAAACATAAAATTATCCCCAAAAAACCATAAGTTTTATGGCCTAGCAGAAATATGAAGTCGGTGCTTCATTCCAAGAATATTCCGCTAGCACCGTACCGACTTCATATTTCTGCTAGGCCATAAAACTCATGGCTTTTTGGGGATTATTTTATGTTTTCTTTTCTGAGGTTTTTTTTGAAGACGGTTTTACTTTTTGTTAAAAGATTTTTTATTTCACAATTTTTAGTTACGTTAATATTTAAAATATTATCCTCCAACTCCTAAGTGTTAATGAGTTGTACCTTCCATCATCACCTCATCAACACGAGATGATGACTACCAGACGCAAGTACTTGAATAGCTTTCGAAAATATATGAAGCACATGATACGTCCCTATAAAATTTGAGGGTTGCCCTCGATTTCCCTGGGATCCCATCATCAGATCCTGACTTGGTGACAATGGGACCAACTAGAAAGTATACCCTTTCAAACAGAAAAAGAATTTTTGAAATTGGTCCCGCCGTCTTCGAGTAATCAGGGAACATACATAAAAAAATAAAATAAAAATATTCCGACGAATTGAGAACCTCCTCCTTTTTTTGAAGTCGGTTAAAAAGAAATGTTGAACCTACTGGTATCTACTAAATATATATAACTTTATAAGTATAATATAAAATGTTTTTTATAAATTTACTAGTAGCTACATTAATTAGAACTTTACTAACCGTAGTTCAGCAGCAGTAAAACAACGGTTCTCGCAATTCTGACACCATTGAACATATTTCTAAATAAGCCTTTCTTCGCTCTGGATTTTAATACTTAGATAAAATAACGACATTGTTAGGTTCTCCGTGAAATCAACAAGTATACTAAACATACCTGTATCCGATGCGGCATTTATATCTAAACGCAGTGAGATACACTAATGAGTAATGTAAATAGCCAACGATCATACAATCGTGTTAGTGTTCAGAACATTCTGATCAAGTGATCACAAATAACAATTGAAAACTACTAAGTTTTTTAGTCTTTTTAGGCTTACTTCTTGTGAGTACCTAACACGTACAAGCTACAAAATTTTGTTCATTTGATCATCAATGACTGAAAAACTCGATTGTTGTTTATTTCTTTGTTTCGGATGCCAGTCATTCCATCTGTCACAGCATCCCGCCTGTAGTCACAACAGATCGCAGTAAAATTCGGCTCATAACATTTTGAAGTATTACGCGTTCAGAAGATTACCAAGACGCTTCTCTGGTCGAATAAGCCGTAAAAACCAGTTTTTACTAATGGATTTTCATAAATTCAGTATTATTATAACGCTAAGTGAGTAATTTTTTTATGTGTTATGATTATGAAGCGAGCTCTGGTCTTAAAATAACGGATTACTTCTCATAACAATTTGTATGGAAAGAGACCCGATATTTTTGCATCACCAGTTCATGCTCGAAAGTCTGTGGGTGTGTTAAGAGATTTCTCGGTGTGCCACGACGACTTCAGCTTGAAACCACCAGATGGAATACTTCGGGAAGGCACATTTACGTGGTTGGCGTTCGTTCAATACGTCCATGGCAAGTTTTTCTGTATTATAAGATTATAACTAAGTTACATTATCATCACTATAACTCTGAGCTGATTTATTCTGTTTCTTATTTTTGTTTTTCGACTTGGAATTTTCTAACGACCACAAACAAGTAACAAATAAGTTGCTGCTGCAGTAACTACGGGCATGCCGCATCAGAACAAAGCACCTCGTCTGGTGCTGATACACCCGCAGTTCGTGGTGGGAGCAGCCACAGACCTTTTGCATTTGCCGAAGAACTATAAACTGTAAGTTTTAAATGAGAAAACTGAATTCAATGTGCTCATTTCCCGCGCAATGCGTGGCATAAAAAGAACCAGAGACTGGTTTTTAGGCCACAAAGTATTTAGATTCTCCTGCACAGTATTTCTTCATAAAATTTAGCATACTGACACAAACCCTTACTGCAGAGGTAACATCATGTTCGGCGACTATGAGCGTGACGAGGAAGACTGCGGGCTGGCCGGGCTGCAGCTGAAGATGGGCGAGCGCTGCGCACGCGCCTACCTCGAGATGCCGTACACCGACGTCACCCCGCACCCGGAGTACTCCAGGTTACACATTAGTTTCTGAATATTCAAGTCCAGACTAAAAATCTTGAGCAATATTTAAGTCGGAAGTCAGGAGTCATCAGCAGTTGTGATAAAATCATACAGCTCACTGTGCAACAACCGCAAAAAGCGCATTTGAGATTATTTTGGAAATTTAATTTTCCCAGCGAGCTTTGCAAAGAGCTACTAGCATTCAGAGGCCCGAGTAGGAATATGCGAACCCTGCGTAACGTTATCGAGATTTTTTTATGACGTTTGGAACAGCGCCCGCCCGTGAGCGTATTTGAAACTAAAATTTTGTACGAAGTTTCTCGATTTCGATACGATAAACAACAGGGATCGAATATTCGTACTCGGATCTATGTTCCTGGCAATAAAAATAATGAAATTTTATTTTCAGGTTCGGCGTAGGCAACAGCTTATCACTTGTTAAGCTTCTACGTTCTATAAAATCGGGTAAGAGTCTGTTAAATGTTAAATAACTTAAGTTTCGATTAGTAATCAAAGGAAAATTTCTTTTAGCCTACACAATACCAATATGTTTGCCATCTTTGACGGAACGTATAAGGAAGCGCAAGAACAAAATCGTTTTTATGGTTGACTACATTAGCTGTAAGTGTTTGCGTTTACTATTTTGTATGTTGGTATATTTTTCTATTGCTTTTACTTCACCTAAGTTAACAACTTATTTAGGAATAAGCATTAAGTACTTATTTTATTTCAAGCTGTACCGAAAGATTTTGATGCCGAGAGGTTGGGTAAGAAAACTATGAAGCTGTACACGCACAAGGAATGTCGGAAGCATCGCAAGAAAACGGTAAGTGCTTTGAATTTATCATTACTTAGGTACTACATACTACATTCAACTATCGTTAGATGCCGTTCATGTCATGTCAATTTGAGTGTATTACTCGTAAGTAGCGTCTAAATGAATGCAGTTTCTAGTCCTAATTCCTTCGTGCTTTTTAGCAATATTGCGCCGAAGGTAACAGGGGGCGGTTAAAATTTTCCCTTAATAGTGCAATCGCATGAGTCAGCGAAATGACTACCTTTAAAATACCTCAATCAATGAAACAGCGATATGTACTCTATCATACATAGTTCGTTAACGTCTCTGCCATTGGTTTTTTCCCTGATATTTATCTCATAACGCACTTAACTTCTAAAACTTCCATAAAAGGAAGCCGATCTAATCACGAAACAAGACAATAGAATACGTAACAGTAACACTGACCTTAAGAGCGTATGATGTAGGTATCACTCAAATAACATGATTTCATTTTGCATTTCGGATAAAGTGGTAATAGGTATGAAGCCATATGCTACAAGTATATGCTATAAGTAATCGCTAGTCCATATATTTTCTCGGTATATTTATAGCTATTCCAACAACAATTCAGAAATCTTAAATTTTTCAGAAACGCGCTATCAGAACCCTTTAGAAAATGGTCATAATAAATGAAGACTCAAACGGGAAAAGCGTGAATATAGAGCGAATCTGTACAAATCCTAAGAGTCACGGAGACAGTTCCGTCCTCACCATAAAGACCGCGTAGAGCCTGCAACATCGTAGGGCCCCGAAATATCGAAACAAGCGTTCCGATTTGTCACTCTTCATTCTTCTACGTTCATCTTTTCTTTTGTTTACTAAAAGAGCCCAAGTTTTATTTTGCTCCCGAACCCCTGCCTGATCTAAGACGGCCCTGCGTGGATGGTGGTAACCTAGTATAGCAGGCAGTCATTAGACTTTTTTTTTATACGACGAGGAAGGCAAACGAGCAAGTGGGTCACCTGATGGTAAATGATCACCACTGCCCATAAACATCCGCAACCCCGGAGGGTTCGCAGATGCGTTGCCAACTTAGAGAGCTAAGATAAAATGCCTCATGTGCCCCTGATTACACCGGTTGTCTTACTATCCACACCGGAACACAAGAGTGCAAGCACTACTGCTTAGTAGCAGGATTAGGGAGTAAGATGGTCACAAGGTGCACAAGGTCCTACCACCTGCAAATTTCTTTGTATTCAGAGGCTGGGCAGCGAGGGCGTGACCCACGTACTGTGCAGTTCAGGCTGCGGCGTGCGGCCTGGCGCGCCCATCGTCAGCCACAACCTGGACGGTCAGTTCGAAATAATCGGCTTGTCAGCCGGCAGTGCTCCTTGCTCGCGCAGCTCTATGCGCCGAAGACTCAACAGGTACGGATACTGACTGGGAACGGCGCCGACGGTCAAGACGGTTACTATAGCTGATACCCATCCAAAACCCGTAGCCTGCGACGCTGACCAACCGCGCCGTTGTAATACTTGACTGTAAAAGGGCTTGTTTTATCTTATTTTTTATCAAGGTCGTAGGTAGGTTTTAGTTATGTCCCACTGAAAAGTAATCATAGTTATTGCCATTAGCATTAAGCCAAGTGTAGATTTCATTTAAGGCTCAGATTTATTTTTACTTCAACCCCTGAACAAGTACTAAGGTGCTGTTGTTCTTCTATATTGCATAATTTTGCTTCTATATGAACCCGTCATAGTAATAAGATGAATACTATTTGCGTTTCATGATAGTTACTTTAAAAAAATCACGTTTTGCAATACAAACTTAAACCTGTTTCCTCTTAAAGGTAGATTATTTCTTATTTTTATTCGTTTTGACCGATAACGTCGTTAACTCGTCAACCTGAAGGTTGCATCCAAATTCATTCAGCTGTTTTCACTTGATGGGCAGCAAAATAATCATACATACAGACAAACAGACAATTTTTTTTTAAATCGTCAATATTATTATTGTGATCTGTTATCGATCCCCCCTAAACAGTTTTTTCGTAAATATCCGACCGTCTTCTGTTTTATTAACCCCCGACGAATAATAAGTTTGACCTGTGCATCTGTGTATCTGTCTGTGGCATCATAGCTCCCAAGCGGATTGACCGATTTAGATGCGGTTTTTTTTTAATCAAAAGCTAGTGTAATCGAGATGGTTCTTAGCCAAGTTTCATTAAAATCGGTTCTCCCGTTTATGAAATATTGAACTTTGAAATGAAAATGTCGGGGGTTTTTCAACTTTTCTAAGTTTGTTAGGTTATTTTAATGGATAACATACTAGACAGATAATCTAGACCCGGGGTTGCGGGTGTCTATGGGCCGTGGTGATCACTTACCATCAGGTGACCCACTTGCTCGTTTGCCTTCCTCGTCGTATATAAAAAAAAAAAAAAATGCCTTCAAGTGTTATTATTTCTCCTCAGTTTTACTGAATACTTAATTATTTTATATTTAACAGTGAACCGCCTGTCTACATCGACATCTACCCTTACCTCACCTGGATTGTCAATGTGATCACAGCACACACCATACCACTGGCCTACCCTCAAAACTTTCAGTTGGTCGATGGGCAATCAGGTAAGATCATGCGCCGCAACCTTTGAAAAATACTTCACGCAGAGGTACTTTTTAGGTAATTAAAAATTATTTTGCTAGTGTCGTGCAAAGTACTAGGTACCTACACTAAAAGTTTGGCGCAATCAGTATTTCTCTGTTTATGTATGGTACATGTATACACCATAATTTATATAATAAACGACGTTTCAGGACTTGGTGTTCATCGTAGCGGATATCTAAGAACGCGTAAGGTGCAGAAAAAAGGTTGGCGCAGTCGCACATACGTTACCGGCAACTTCTGCTACAAGACTCTTCGCAAGCAGAGGCGCAAGTCTTCCATGTTCTACTCGGAGAAGTTTGAAGTCAATGCCAACCCAGCCGCCAAGCTGCACATTAACATGAAGGTTCGCTTTTCGATGAAGGAATATGACTGTAACACATGTTTTAAAACAATCGAATGTTAAAGTTAACCTCACATTATTTTTTTCATTGGGTATACCATTTAAATAAATGGTTTTCAGATGATATTTGGTACATGAAATTGAGTCATTTTGAGCACCGATGGTTTTTATCAGAGGCAATAAATAAGTACCCTATACTGAAGGAACTGATTCTGAACCTAAGTGACGAACCATCGACAAATGTCACATGCACATGGCAAATGTGCGATTATTAAATCGCTATACAATCTCGGCATGCAAAAAATGACCTAATTTTCTTATTTTTTTTTCAGATATCAGCAGGTATTGAAACCACGATTGTGTGCGCGCGGCTCCTGCTGCCGAACCGCCTCACCACGCCGAAGATCTATGGCGTCGGAGGATACAACATCACAGTCACGTTCACCACACACTGGTTCCCTTATAACTTCGAATTTTACCTCGGACTGGCCGGCAAAAACACTTCCTCGAAAGATTTCGCCACATGGCTTTCAGAACGAAAACCTGGGTTCTGGTGATATGAATTGTGATAAAAATGGAAGCTGTGGTTTATTTATCAGTGTCGGTTGTACAATTTTTTACATCAGTTCTTTGTTAAAATGCAGTATATTTCTTAAATCAAGTAACTGCCATTTACGCCCCGAGATAATGTAATTAAATTAAAGTCTAAGCGACAGCTAACAGACATAAATCCAAGTTCAAAGGGAAGTATTTCATGGATGATCTTTATATCCGTGTTGAATAGATAAATCTAGGTACTTACCGAGTCCTATTTGAATTTGTAGTCTTGTACAAACCGTGTAATCATTAAACGGTATTTATCTAGAATGAGAACTTTGCTTTACACTGTAAAACAATAGTTCTACCACAATACAATACATTATAGCAAAAATATGGAACTGTTGTTTTCTTTATCCTCGTTTTGACCGTGACTGATCACGCTCCGTGATGACATTAATACCTGTTTTTGTCTTACTAGTTAAATTCAAGGAACTACTTACTGTAATGTTATACAGTAATGACATTTAAACACCTACGGTTTTTATTACAATGCATCATAAAGCTTTGATATGGTAAAACGCCTACATTTAACATGTGATAAAGTCACTTAACTTGAGCCTAATCTATCATCACTCTTACGAAAACAGAATCAAGCCATCTGCGTGTGACGATTAAAAGCCTACATGTTGATTATGGAGAGATTATTGAGTATTGAGAGACCGAACACATAGGTTACTATCTTATATTGTATGTATTATAGAACAAACAAAGAACATGCACAAGTACTTGCATAGCATATTTTGTTTCTAAAAAAACGCTCCAAAACAACAAAAAGGTTTAGCAAAATAATTTGAAGACTGCGACATCAAAATATTTATTCGTACGTCCGAAAGATAGAAAACGACCAAATGACAATAAGTGAAAATTATCTTTATAAAAATAACTTTATTATCACATATCACAAATTAAATTTAAGCTGACTCTACAGATATCGTGTCCTCGTCATTTAATCCTTGGTCCTGGTTGGCGGCGCCAGGGAAAGACGATGGTGGAGAAGGCGTTGGCGTTGGTGACTGAGAGAAAGGAGGGAATTGCGGGAACTGAGGAATCTGTGGAAAGGAAGGTCCTTGTTCAGAACCTTGGGGGATTTGGGGAATTTGAGGGATTTGTGGGAATGATGGTCCTTGTTCTGTTCCTGGTGGGAATTGAGGTATTTGAGGAAATGATGGTCCCTGTTCAGATCCTTGGGGGTATTGCGGGATTTGCGGGAACGACGGTCCTTGGGGGAATTGAGGTATTTGAGGGAACGACGGTCCCTGTTCGGATCCTTGAGGAAACTGTGGAAATTGAGGAAAAGACGGACTCTGTCCTGATCCCTGGGGAATATCGGGCAAAGATGGTGCTTCTCCTGATCCTTGAGGAATTTGAGGGCGAGAAGGTGTCTGTTCAGGTCCCTGGGGAAACTGCGGGTTCTGCGGGAAAGAAGGCTGCGATCCAGGCTGCTGAGGAACTTGGGGTATGGCCGGAAAATCTTGCAAAGTTTGAGGGAAGTTGGGGAATCTGCTTGGTACGCTGGGGCGAGAGTCTGCAGGCGCGGAAGATTGTTGTTTATCTTGGTTTGGGAACTCTGCTGAGTCTATTACAGCAGTGTCGGCATCTCCAGCTGGTTGTTGCGTTGGAGCACTGGGCGTTGGTTGCTGTTGTGGGAACCCTGGCGCGCTGACTCCCGGTTGGGAAGGGAAACTGGGAACCACCGGCTGTAGTGTTGGGAAACTTGGAGTTCCTACGATAGTCGGCACTGACGAAACTGGTGCAATAGAAGCGGCGCTGGGGTAAAAAGAGTTAAAAGGAAAGGAAGAGAAGTAGGCGGAGCCACCGGGAATCGTGTAGTAAGTTTGCTGTGGGGCAAAACTGCTAAACTGTGGCAGTTGGTACGCGAAATGAGGCTGGAATCCTACAGAATAAGACGCTGGTGACTGAAAATAACAGAAAAAAATATGCCATTAAATATAGCATGGAATATTTTACAAACAATAGATTTTTAATCTACTTAATATTTTTATATGAGTCTGATGTGAGTCGATAATTGTTATTCATAATTAAGTCGAATTTACTACAATATTTATAAGTAAACATTACTTTAATAAATTTACGATCAATTAATACTTAAATAATTTTTAATATGATGTTAGTCTCAATATTTCAAAATAACAATAACCGTTGATGGTTTCACTTTTTTATTGAATAAGTTTCAATTCAATTATTACTTCATAAATATTATAGTGGTACTCACAGAATTGATGTACTGCGTAGTGGAATACCCGAAGCTCTTTGTCTGCGCTGGTATGACGGTCTTGTACACTGAAGTGAGGGGCAGCACCGCGCCCCCCGCCGCCACTGCGACCAGTGCGCTCAAAATCGCCACGAGGACCTAAGCATATAAAAACTTAATCACATCCAGGATCATCTTTTATAATGGCTGCTCTCATGCACTCTCGGCCAGGTACTCAGAGCATTCACTATACAGGGTCTGATCAATCCAAATAGGTCAGTAGGGAGAAATCAGAACCTATAAGAGATGAAACCATGGTGTTGATTTTAGATTGAATAAAAATAGCATTCAAATCATAGTGAAATAAACGGATCTATAATTGAGGTTATGAGTGTAAATTGAGTCTCACGGCAGTTTCATGTTAAAAATGGCATTTAATTTTAACTCATTCATAACCGGGAATCGAAGCCGGTTAAAATCTCTCTAATTCGTTGTTATTTTTGATGACTATTTTATTAGTTAAAAAAATTATAAAGTCGAAAAACCAGTACGGGATAAAAGAAACGAGACAGAGCGAGATGGCGCTCTACAACACCATTTTGACACGTTTCTCCCAAACAACGCATTATTTCTCCGGATTTTTAAAGCATTTCGATTCTTTGATCTTGGGAATCGCGAAAAACTTGAGAAAATATGATATTGGGTGTGTAAGTTTTATATATTAAGCAAAATAAAATCGCAAGTTCGAATGTCGAGCCAAAAGCGAGTGATCTATTGTCTATGCCAGTATTGCCGTTCAGGGATAAAGAAAGCCATTCATTATCCTGCATTGCAGTCTACGGAAATTTTAAATTTTATCTAGGTATGAAATTTTTTATTGAATTGATAACATAAAGCAAAAAATACGTGTCCAATATTTTTTTTTTCGATAATCTGTCTGACGGACTAATTAGAAATATTACTTTTTTATCCAGAGGACACATTCATATTGCTACAGAGATTCCTAATATTCCACGCGGGCGGAGCCGCGGGTGCTCTCTAGTTTATATTAAATTTGAAATTGACGCCATGGTTCCTAAGAACAGATTTCCCTATCTCTTATAGTTTCTAACTTCTCCCTATTGCCGCATTTCGAATAATCACCCTGTATACTTAATGCGCTAATGCAGCCTCACTCGCAGCACAGTATATATATTAGCCTAAATATATACTGTGCTCGAGCGCTACTGTAAATTTTCGATAGTAAATGAAAACTAACTTGACACTTCGACGCTAAAACAGCCATGAATAATCCGAGAGAATAACACCCTAGTGCTTTGTACCTAAATGATGTTAAATTTAACGTGTAGACGTGCGTTCGAATAAAATTTGATACTGAACACTGTAACATTTAAGCGACTTACATTTATGCGACATATCTAAACTGTATTTTTCACAACATTATTCCTATCATTATCCTGTCTTTAAACATAGCGTTATGCTTCTTAAACGTCACGCGCTTCTTCGCACGTTTTTTTATTAAAAGTGAAATAATCTAAGACCGTTCGAGTCATTATACTTAAAGAGCTTTATAGGTTTGTGAAACTTTATTCACGAGATTCACGAGGTGATGATATCGTCCGCATTTCGCTCTATAATTTTTGAAAATCCCTTTTTGAATTTTCCACATTGAAATGAAGAACACTGGCTCCACTTTACGCTAGACAGCACAATCATACGTATCACCACACATACACATGACTAACCGTTAATTAAAGCCAAAAATATTAAACTAAAACAATGATTCACTGAGAACAAGATCAAGTCACGTAAATGTGCGACCAAGGCCCGTACCTTCATTTCGGAGCTAGAGAGGCGTCACCTCTGTAATACGCAGGTAATTCTTTTGACGAGTCCTTATATACCGAAACACACCCCGCCCACGGCGCAGAAAGAAAGCAACTAGATAAGACCTCCAGCGGACATATTTACGGGTACGGCGGACTGCAGAAAATTAGTGCAGTGCAAAAATGGGGCAGAACTGGTTGGTATGTACCTGACTGGGATGTGGGTTGTATTTTTTGTAATCTCTTAGATAGCTTGCAAAATAGGTTTTGTTTTTTATTCAATGAAGCTTAAAAGCTATGAAAACGATAATAGTCACTAGCGATATTATTTTTATTTGTTTATTTAAATTTTGTATTAGCTTACGCAATGGATTGCGGTCAGCGCAACATGTATATTTCTTCCAAGTAAGTATCCCTATAAACAGCCATCTCCGCCAAACACTGGTTTACCTACTGCAGCATTTGAAGACGATAATAATTATTGAATCGGTTATTAGTGATGATCTATCGTGCAATGCTGTACGGCTAATAAAACTTCTTTAAAGGACCCGACAAGACGTCTCGGCTGCGGTACAATAACAACCAGTTCTGTGGGAATTGTGCAGATAGTTTTGTAAGACTGTTAGTATTCTATCAGTTTGGTTAGGATTGCGTCAAGACACTGAAATGATTGCATTTTTTAAGAAATAGTCGATTTATATTCTAATGTCATTATTGGCCTAATTTATTCTGCTCGTAAGATATAATAAATGGTTGACAAACCAAGGAATTGCACGTGTATTATTTCATATTTTCTAGGTCATCTAAAAACACACTTTTTTAGTTCTGATCATGTCATCGTAATTCGGTGATAACTGATAACATAATAAAAAAAACACAAATACACAATAGTGGCATATAATACGTTACGAAGTATTTTCAAACATTTAAATTATTTTCTGGATCACTGGACCAGAGGGTCGAGCACGACTTTTTGAATCCTGCGTAACGTTACGGTTATCGTATCGAGATCGAGAAACCTCATACTAAATTTTAGTTCCAAATACGCTCACGGGCGGGCGCTGTTCCAAACGTCATACAAACTCGATAACGTTTACTATTAGATTTTACGTGACGCAGGTTTCGAATATTCGTACTCGGGCCTCTGAATTGCTAACGACTGGATTCCATGCAACGGACACCGGAGCAGAGGTAGACCAAGAAGGAGAAGGCGGGACCATGTGGAGCGTTTTTGGCCGGACTGCCGAGATTTGGCTAAAACCAGAGACGAGTGGAAGGAGAAAGGGGAGGCTTTTGTCAAGCATTGGAACACCGTATAGGCTATATAAAAAAATATGTATGTACATGTTTATTTATTCACTACAGTTACAGGACCACGGTTTTTTTTTTTGGTTTTTTTTATAGATAAACGTAAAATTATAAATACACAGTATTATTGAAACCATCAATAAGAGGAGTTCGGAAATAAACCGAGTAAAGATCTCATAAACGCTTTTTATTTTCTTTTATATTTTCTTAAATACAAAAAAAACCTCTTAATTACCCAAGTCTGCTTACTTATTTATAACCTGTTTATAACTTATACAGGATTGTTGGTAATATTTTACCTTCCTGTGGTGAGCGTATAGTAGGGTTCACTATTTGTACCCAGTAATGTTTTATGGACGCAAAAACTCTTTTTAAATTGACAATATCTCAGTAACTAAGTAGGTAAGTATTGATTTTTGACAGTGTTAGGTACATGACTTTTCAGTACAAATAAGCCTTGGTAAGTATACACTTCCTCATAAATAATACATACTTGTCTTGTATTGAATAGTAACATTCGGCACCAACTCTTATAGATAAAAAAACTGTGGTGCAATAATTTGCATCGAAATAAGTTCATGATCTGAATAGAGTTTTTTTTTAATCAATTATTAGGTAATATACGTGAAAGATTAATGCACATAAAAAACCAGTAAAATATTGCTAGTCCCGAGAATCGAACCCGGTTCCTTGACATTCCTAGCTAGCTGTGGTGTAGCGGTAACGCACGTGACACGGAAAGTGAAGGATTCGGGTTTGATTCCCGGGGTTAGCAATATTTTTTTGTTTTTTTTTTTCAGTGTATTTCAATAAGTATTTAAAAAGTACCTATGTTATTGAAATAAGTTGCCAGTAGATATATTGGTAGTAAAGTGCGAATGTTTTTCGTTTGTTTCCCCCGCTCGCGCAGCCAACAACAATGAAACAACTTCATAAATCATGATTTCGAGTCGAGCATGCTGAAGAATTTCGTCTTCACAATTTTGCCGAAGATATGGGGTACTGCGGGGTCGAACGGATGCCGGCCTCCCATGGGCTTTACCGCCCAATAGTTCCGAAACAACTGCGCCAACTGCTGAAGCACTTTCAACTGGGACGTCTCTCCTGCCTCCTTGAACGATTCTAAAAACAGATATAACTACTTACTAATCGCACGTCTTCAGCTTATTTATATACCACTGCTGGCGACAGGCTTCTTCTCATAGCGGTACCAGCGCGGATAGGAAGCTCAGTTTATCGAAAAGCTCATGCGGTAAATTACAAATGCTTGAACTCACGAGCCTCTGCTTTTGAGGCCATATGTCAATAAACCACTGAGCTACCTTGGTTTTTTAAAATTGGGAAACTTGGTGATGGTAGCTGTCATCTAATCTACAATGCCAAATTTCAAGTTAATTCAACCACTGAAAGTTGGTGTAATTTGGCTTGCAAGATTTGACCTATTAAACTACTAATCACCTACCCTATTTTCATTATTGATTGGAAAAGTAAAAGAATCAGGGAAAAAACAGGGGGCGTTTGATTGTGTCGGTGCAAGTTAAATTAATCGCTTGTAAAAAAATTACTGCTTCTCTTGACTCGGGTCGGAGTACTCGAAGAATTTTCTTCGAAATTGCCATTGCTGCCAGCGTCCGTCTAAACAGAATAAAGATTATTAATGATAAGTTAGTAATGCAATACTTTCCTAACCACTCAATTGCTTTTGGCAACTAGAGTTGCCTGTCAACGCTCATATTTTGTTATAAATAGAGTTCAACTCAAAATTCAAAGCAAGCGAGTGGTTAAAATGATGTAACACATACCATAGCCAAGTTTTGTAACAATATTTGTTCAATAAGATTTGTTTCAGTTGGGAATGAAAAAACATAACAAACAAAACACAATAGACACATTGATAAACATGTGAAATTACTATGTAAAGTTATCATTATCGAAAACTATAAAATGTTACACGTTTTTTTCTCGAACGCTCCCGCCTCGAAAGACTCAGGTGCACGAGAAACAACGACTTTAATACTTTTTATTGATAAATATGATGACCTGATAAGATCGGTAATATAAATATGGTTTAAATCAACAATAAACAAACAACTTATTTATAAAATTCCACTGGATACAAGATCACGTATTTACTAAACAAATGGTAAATGCCCTGCGAATCTGCTGTGAATCGTAAATAAATTAAAAGAAACAAATAGCGACGTTGAAAACTGCCAATTGGTATTATTCCAACATTTAACTATTTGTATCACAAAATCAAATTTGCGTAACTGTACAATGGTGAGGAGATCGCGTTGATACGGATCGCAGGTGACATTTTCGTATGTTCATACAAGAAAAGCCACTGGCCTCACGCGGTCCACAGCTGACATTTGGGCGATACAAACTCGTTCGAATGCTTTGAATACTATCGACGTTTGGACGATAATATATTATATTGAGGTCGGCCGATACATTAATCATCTTTGAGGAACAATTAAATAGCTTTTGCTGAATATTGTTACTACGAAAAGTAGACAAGCTGAATATTGGAAACTTTTAATTCAGTTTCTGACGATAAATGGTTCAAAGAATTGTGGCTTTTTGCCGAGTTGGCTCGTAAATGCTGTTCAGAATTCATTAATTGAGTTCTGCTACGTTTTATGCTTTTAAGTATACCTAGCTGAAACTATTTTAATGATCTAAAAGGTAATAAACGCATCTGCAAAGCCCCGGTGATCACTTACCATCAGATGACCCACTTGCTCGTTTGTCTTCCTTATCTGTTTTTTGAAGTAAATGAACAATCTTCTACTTCTCATCTCTTTCTCTTTTTACTCAGAGGTGTTACAAAACCTACATATTTTTTCTACCACATCTTCTCAGAGTAAATTTATACTTACATACTTCCTCTTTCGTCAGTTTAAAACAAGAAACCGCTTTATCTCTTACTGGCCACACAAATCGATTCATTGACAAATAAACCACTATTAGGTAGTCTGACATTTAATTTAGAGGTTATATTTAAAGCGATAAAAATTCTCAATACACAATCACTGAAAAGTAAGAAAAGTATTTTTGTCAGAAATGAAATGGTCTTAACAAATGGAAAGTGTACGTGAAACAAATAAACTTTACTGTGATGAAAATAACATGTCAGGTAAACGACGGATAGACTCGGAAGTTTTTTGTTATGAATGTGACACGTGAATTACAACAGATTTGGGCTGCCGCTGAAAGTAAAATATTGTCGTTAGTTTGTATTTACTCTTATTAGATGTGTTTGACTCCTATCGCTTATTTTTCTTCAATTACAGCCACGGATTCATCAGCGCAGACCCAAGACCTCGCAAAACCAAAGAAAAAACGTAAGTTCAGTAATGAGTAAACATGAAATAACAACGGTCTATTATTTCATGAAAAACTTCATAGGGAAATAAATTGCTAAACGTCAAAGCAATAAGTCAAGTAGTTTCATAAAAAAGTGATCGTTTGCGCTTGTTTCTAAATCAATTTGATAGCATGCCGTAAAAGCGACACTGCGCGGATATAAAGCAGCCATCCATCACCACAGCTCAGTAATTTCGATATCAAAACATGGGGACTTTTATTAATGAGTACGCGGGAGGAAAAGATTTTCCGCCCCCGCGCGTTTTCCTTTCAGAGAGCGCTTCAGTAGCCCGGCGACCGCCGCGGGGAGCACGACGCAACCCGCTCACACACTCTTTGTTTATTGTTTACTTGTTTACAATTAGACGGCCACGTCATTCGTTGATCAAAGGACGTAGGACAACACACCGCACACACGCCACGTACGTGACACAATTCATTGGTAACTCTGTGCTGCTTTCGTGTATGTTACGTGAGCCACTCGTCGAGATTAAGTGATGCCGGTGCAAGCACATTGTTATGCTTCGACCCGCTCCCCCCCCCCCCCCCATGCTACTAAAATTTGTGTTTTTGTAGAAACAACTAGTTTTTAATGTGGTCACACTGGCCATTCTATTGTCAACTTTATAAATTGTGTATTCATTGTTTGCACTTTCAAATTTAATTCAAGCTAGTTCACTCACATCATTACAAGTATCAGAAACAAATTTAAGTATCTCATGTAAAAGTCACAATGTTATATTAATAATTCATCTGTCTTGTTCAAACACTATTTCTTGTAAATCAGTGCCAAAAGGCAAGCCAAGGAATTCTTTCTAATTTACTTCATCTGGTTGAGATTTAATTACCTACTTTTTTCTGTTTCAATATGTCACTGTCGTGGGATAAGTGAGCCGAATAAACAGAGTTAATTCGGATAAACTACTGCTAGTTGCTGGCACAGCCTTGAATAACATTTTAATTGGATTTACGAGATAATACGATGAGAAATGGATAAAAACCCTAAATTAATAAATTAATCTAAGTATTCATACATAGTGTAAAGTAAAGTAAAGTAATTTACTTGCATAATTACACACCCAAAAATGTTACTCAATGTTAGTGCAGATTTTCCATAAGTCATTAATTTATTCTTCATGACATCAGTAATTTTTTTTGCTTTTGACTTGTACGCCAATAGAATAAGATCCATAGAAAGCGTTGTATTAAGGAATTAATTTCCAGGTAGCTGGAAATTGTTTTAGTACCTTCACTTGATCCTAATCCTAATTGCGAGTAATCTGAGTTTTCGCAATCCCAGGAGGTGTGCATAACTTTTGGGAGCCAAATAACCGCTAATAAGTATATAGTCATAGCAGGCTAAGCGAACAAGAGTGGCCCCCAAGAAGGATTTGGTCATTCTTTCAGGTGGTGTACTGGCAAGCCCTAAGAACACTAAGCTTCATATTAGTCCTCGTTCTTCTTTTGTTTTCGAGTAGTTAAGGACAATGTAAAAAATCAGGGTATAATATAAAGTGTTATATCAGGTAAACTGTTTAGGTTAGAATAACCAAACAAAATCATCATTAATAAAAATAGAATAGACCACAAAATGCATATTTTTAATCAACACCATGTCCTTAAACTTCTTAAAAAAAACACTGGTTTTATTTTTGTTTTATTTAGTTTTTTTTTCACTTTTCGCAGAGGCGCGCATACCTGCAAAAAAAAACGTGATGTAGTGGGTATCGTAGCTTGTCACGGTATTTTTTTTTGCAAATTCCGCCTCCGCGAAAAGTAAAAAAAAAAAAAAACTGGTTTTTCCTGAACGATGGTGAAAACCGTATCAAAATCCGCTTGGTTAGTTTTTGAGTTAATCGCGTTCAAACAGATGAGGCGGAGGACGTTGTTTTATATAATTATTTACTTACATATACTTTCTACATCAAATTTTGTTTGCACCAATTGTTTCGTTTATTGTTAGTAAAATCATTAGAGCTACCGTTCCCATTATTGTTAAAGTATTCAATAAACGGGAACGATAATATTAATCAACATTTGTTTTTACGGTATCGTAGCCCTTTTATCCCGCTGCATCAAGCATAATGCAAGCGTGGTTTGTCAGTTATCGAGCTCATTAGTGCGCCCGTCCCACGCACTGAACCAAAATATCTGTATAAAGTAACCCAGTTTTGTATTATGTCGCTTCCAAAACAAGCAACATTAGTTGGGCCATTATTGATGAAATGAAAACACTTAGAAATAAGCCATTGTACTATTCTAGTGTATTTTCTAGTTATAATGTATAATGCGGTTCTTGCAGTATGAATGAGCTCGCTCGACGATTTAAAGTACCTACAAAATTACTCCACTTGCAAAGCCTCTACGAGAGTAGTTCTAAAACTATTCTTTAGTTATATACCCAGCCTGGCCCCTGTTTCACCAACTTAACAATTGTCAGTTTACAATGACAATTCGAACTATATTTTTCTTTGCCAATATGAAGCGCGTTAAAACAAAAGTTCTTCAAATCAGCAACTGACACCGAATTGTCATTGAAAACTGACACTTGTAACGTTGGTGAAATAGGGGCCTGGACGCAGTATAATTATTATTTCAAATAAGTACTTTTCGTTGCGGCGATTAGTCTTCACTATTATACAGGGCAACACCTTTTTGCGTTACACGCAGACCACGCAGTAGGTATTCAAACCCACATACGTCAGCTAAATTTTATAGGCCCCTTAACTACGCAGTGACCTTTCGTCCTGGCGTTTCCGAAGCGAAGTTACGCAAGATTTACTCCTAAGAGTGGGATAGGTTTTCGCTCGTCTCGTCAAGAGTCCACTAGTATGCATATTACATGCGTTAAAAGATGTGCCCCTTTAATGTTTGTTATTGTCGTGTGCAGCAGCGCATCGCATGGCGGACGAAACGGCGGCGGACTGCCTGTTCGAGCGGCTGCGCCAACACCAGCAGCGAGCGCCCGACTCGACTGAAGTGGCGCGAGCCATCACAGCGCGCATCAATGCTCGGCTCACCTCGCATGGTGAGTACTTTCCACGATACTGACAAAGTGAGCCGCGAGTGTCGTACCGAAAGTGACTGCCTCGCGAGGCTGCTCGCTCAGTCATTAGCCTGCTAGGGCCTGTAAGCTGGCTCGCCGAACAGTAATAAGCAGCCCTAGAGGTGCAGATAATCTGGGGCACTCACTTGAATATTAGTTGTTATGTTACAAAATGGTTACAAAGTAAAAGGCCCGCGTTTTTAGCATCCATAAGACATTCAGACATTCATGCTACTAGGGAAATAGCCAGAAGCTTCAAAATTTAATTGTGTATACATAATTATCGTTCACACGAATATAGTTAGATAGCTTTATAGCTCTATATTCTCTTGATGTGACTTACTCTCACAGTCTCACGGGGTTGCTCGGTTCATTATTAATTTACTTAGCCACCCACACTCCTTACTTATAAATTGTTCGTTTACTTAAATAACTTTCACCCCTCATTCAAGACTCGATGCTTCAACTCGACACTCCCGAAGTAGGTCAAGTGAATTGGCGGTGGGTTGTTTGTGACTCAGAGGGGTGAATATCAGTCCGTTTCAACAGCTCGACCTTCTAGAATAATTTAATTAGAGGTTCACAATAGTGAAATGTACTAGACTCAAGGGATACTTTGGGGGTCGGTGTTTGGAAATTATAAGAAGCAATCAAGATTTTAAATGTTCAGCCAAAAGTCGTCATCGGTACGGATCAGGACCTTGGTCCATTATTTGGCTGACCCCTAGATCAAAGTAAATGATTGGTGTAATTTAAGTTTGTTTTTAAGCAACAAATCAACAGATGTGCTCCCTAACGCTCTTAACGTTTGTATCACAATTTGATAAAGTTTGTTTATCGCTGAGAGCTGCATTTGTCAACTTTTCAAATGCATGAAGTTTAAAAATAGATATTGTTGCAATTTCTAACGGCCGTCACTCTATACAGTGTTTTTCAAACTATGGGTCGCGACCTCTCAGTGACCTCTGTGAGTCATTCACCTCTTAGTGAGCAAAGTAACATATGCCAGTGCTGGACAAAGCTTCTGCTTCTGACTTCCACAGCTCCCGGTTCTTGACATAACAAAATTGTATTATATCCCCCTTTAAGGTCGCACAGGGGGTCGTCAAATATTATTTCATTCTAATGGAGTCGCGATGTGAAAAGATTTGAAAAAAAATGCATTTAAAAAATCGAACACAATCTAAACTCTTCTAAGAGATAAATCAAAATATGAACTAAAAACAATTACTTTGCTTTTACAATTGCTTTGGTAAATTAAAAATAAACAGGTTAGTTTGGAATATACTTAAAAAAAGGGTAGTTTGGAATTTACATAAAAGGGTAGTTTGGAATTTATAAAATATTAGTGGGTACGTTGGTTTTGTCATTAGCTAAACTGAGAACTTACATGGTTTACATATGTCAGTAGTGGAAGTGGTGGCAGGTTGAGCAGTTGTTGTTGTGCTTCTTTAATGGCCTCGTGGAGAGTGCCGAAACGCGTTAGCGTTTAATTTGGTGGTGGTGGTGATAGTTGGGTCTGTGTGGCATGCGTTGATTCGTGTAGCAGTGGAGGCGGAGGTGTTGCATGAAAACATACATTTGCCGCACAGCTGCAGAGATATAACAATTTTCACTTGTAGTCGCGGGTGACCAAAGTAATTGTTTTTAGTTCATAAATAAGGACCTTAGCAAAGTAACGCCTGATTCAATAAATTATTTAAATCAAAATGTTTCCTTATACAATTACTGCATTTGCCTACTGCAAATTTGTATTCTCAATGTGTGGTGGGTCACCTATAAAGTGTCCGTTTCGTTTGCAGCAATGCAATAAGAGCATTCACTCTGCATTGCTCGTGATTAAAATTCTGCTTAAAGACTTTTTTGTGAAAGTAAACTAAAATATAGCTGAGACGTGGTAGTACTTCGTATGCGCAGGCTTATCGCAAAACCTAGTGCCATATTTATCGAAGCTAGAGGCTAGAATAGTCAATTGTGACCACTCTTTAGTTCACTGAAAATGGTGGTGTTGAACCAGGAATACTTCCCTTATCGATCAGCTTAGATATGCAAATACCGGCACGTTTCCGAACCCTGATCGTCTATCTCCATGCCGTTATTGAGCTAAACACCAACTGTTTTCTTACAGTGTAAGGTCTACGTAATGACTATCTTTACCATCGCATGTATTTAATCTGCATAAAGACCGTCATAAAATCCAGAAGTTGTATCATCATATATTCATCATAAACCCGTCCGCCGTCATCGCCAGTATTAACGAAATGCGCCGATTTGCATATAACGTGCCATCAGCGCTCTTGTTTTATGTATTCAGTGACTAAAATATAAATTATTCACAAACTCTGTTTCAGTTTCGCGGTGTTGAACGGTTGAACAGTTATCAAGCAATTCGCAATGACAATCTTAAAACTAGACTAACTTTGGCATTGTTTCTCCAATCCAGGCACCCACAATATAAATATGTGCTCGATAAAACTGAAGTTTGCAAATGATATCGATTGTAAAATGAACTGCTAAATCACGTATTTAATTACATATGACTTGAGATCAACCAAAAAAATAAATAAATTTGTTTTTAAACTATAAACGTCATCATAAACAATGGTTTTCAGACGTTTGCTAGACAATAAAATTTATCAGTTTATTTCAACTCATTCGCTCGAATCTGTAAAAACACAGATGAAGTCATCGTGGAATCTGTCGAACAGACGAAGACAATGAAATGGAAAGGTAGCTAGGTTACACCTTTCCATTTCATCAAAACAAGATAGGACTTTAGTTTTAACTTTTAGGTACAGACTCTTTCAATAACATTGACTTTATACTAGTATTGTGTCTAGACCAGCAGAGTTATATTACTCCCCTGTGATATACGATGGGCACTCCTAACAATTGCATTTTGGCCGCTCGCCAAACATGATTTTTTGACGGCATCTCTCACTAAAGCACAAATACAAGATTTTACTAATTGAGCTACGTTTTCTGAAACAAACAAAGCCAACTGTTCCTAAGTTTGCGTAATGTGCGGCAGTGATAGATGAGCGCCAATGCTCCCAAATAGCCGTTTGTTAACTGATTCGAATGTTGCTTTAAAATCAACTTTTTTTTTTGCAGAATGTAATCTAATAATATGTTACTTATCGTTGTTACTGCTATCAGACTTTAATCAGCAAAGTACAATGAAAGTAAGATGAAAAGAAGATTTGATAGTAATAGAATAACGTTCTGATAACACAATATTAGGTATAGTATAGTAATAACATAGTATATTTCTCAAATTTAAACAACAACTTGCACAAAGAAACCTTTGAAAAAAATATTTTTTACAATGCGAATCACTCGGCAAAGCAAAAGAACAATATATGAAGTGGTAGAATTATTGAGTAAAAGCAAACAACGCTATAATGATCGGAGGCACACGCTTCCCAGCAATTTACCTAGCTTCCACGTTCCACGCAGCTTATTATCGTTCGATCAAAATTGGGCATTTACATGAAAAACCAATTTAAAGGGTACGCTCTAATTTTAGCGCAATCAGTTTTCTATTAATAGTCAGCAAATGCCCTTCAGGTTGGTTTTCAGTTGCGTGAGGGGTTAAAATTGATCATTTTATAAAACACATGAGAGGGTTAGCGTGGCGTGCGCTCCGTGCGTGCATGCGTGCAAGGTGCGACGTCCCAAGCTCTATCGATTTTAAGTGCATGCCGACACGTGTCTTGATCGAATACGATACACGTACCTTAAATGCTTAGGTAGAATATCTATAAGATCTAAAGTCGCTTTGATTTATATCTTGTAAAATACGTTAGGTATTTACAGTGCTATGCTTGAATAACTAAATTAATAACCAACTTAAAATAAAATTAAAAACAGGAAACCCGACTGCAATTCCGGGAAACAATAATAAGTACCCTATGTCACTCCCACAACTGAGACGAATCTAATGACACGTTTCTTACGTTCAAATCCGAAGAACGGTTTAGGCTGTCGAGCGTGCCAAAAAATTAGACATAAGTACATACATACGTACGCTCGAAAAACATAACCCTCCTTCGGCAGTCGGGTAAAAAGTCCAACTTCCAATGCCACCATCTCAGTGTAACGTATCCTCGATACAAAGCACCTTAATCACTGGTTTGGTTTTGTGGTACTTACTGCGGTGGTCCGGCTTTTAAAAGAATGAAGAAAATACTGTAACACTGACACATAATATTTCAAGCAGCAGTATATCTCGCATTCGGGTTTCGCCACTGCAGCATCGCGTGCCAAGGCTCTATACTTCAAGTTTGGTGCAGCGGGCCCTCGTCCAAAGCGCCGACCCGTGCCTGCTACACCAAGTGTTACCATTAATTTATATCAGAGGGTATTTCATTATTGTGTTTATTTATCGCAATCGTACCGACAGTGCCAGCCGGCAGCACTTCCCAACTTTTTTATCACTCTCCCCATCACCCCAATAAAAGCCAATTTGATTAGTCACGGCGCCTATATCGCTGCAGTTATTAGCCGCCGACACACAATCAGGGTTTTGTTGTAATGTAATACGAGCTTAGTACCTACCAATATTTGAACGGATATTGGTAACAAAAACAAATTATTGCGTACCTACTTGTTCGCATCTATGAACACACGTGTGTAAGAAACAGCTTTAGGGATCAAAAGTTATAGATAAAATAGGTTGGATTTTTTCTCAACGTTACCGCTAATTTTGACTGGACATCATAGCTGGTTGCCCCTTCTTCCCGAATTGCCGTCATCTCTAAAAGTTTCTCTAAATTCATTTTCATAAATTAAAGTCAAGCTTGTACCGAATTATCGTTAATATTTACCACTTCCCGTCAGAATGGGCGCTACGAAGTGTTATGAAGCATATGAGCATCTATGCAATCAAAGGTATTTATACCCACGTGCGGCGATCTATTTCTGTGCTCTATAAATCAATGCGGGCCTTGACACTGCTCTTGCGGTGGTCAAACGGTGGCGTCCTGGCAGTTCGGCCCGGCGCTTTTCCGCCAGGCAGTGGTGTTATATGCCATAGACGGGAAGTAGGAAAGTATTATTTTGGTCACTATAGATTAAAAGACTACTTACTGCTAGAATATTTCCAACATGGTTTCTAAGTAGGCATTAAATTATTTACTACCTATATTCGGTATGTTATCGGTTATCGATGAACACGTTGTGATTGGAGCGACGACCTAGTAAAGATTGCGGGACCGCGGTGGATGCGGAAAGCACAAGACCGTTCTGAGTGGAGAGCCTTGGGGGAGGCCTATGTCCAGCAGTGGACGTCTTTCGGCTGACATGATGACGATGATGACGTTGTGATTGTTTAATGGTCCAGCATAATTTAGTCTCTTTGGGTTCCCTAAATACAAAAGTAGCGCCTCCTACTTAGTATACTAATTGGTTTGATCAGTTGATTGTTACTCGTATGTAGGTCGGGGAACGCGACAGTAAAGTAACAGCTATTCTTTGACTGTAGTACTAGATTTCATTTGACAAAAAAACGTAAGTCTTTAAATCATCATGTTAATTCGTGAGTCTGACGATTTTGAATGAGCCTAGTAAACCAGTTTAGACAAAAGTAATTGTAAGTACTTTGTTGGACAGGAAATCATACCGCCATACCGGTACAATATTTTCTCGTTAGTTGCTAATAAAATCGTTTATTTTAAATAAGCAATTAATCTCATTTCCGATAGGTATCAGTAAGCATGCGTTACAGGTATTTTAATAACGAATTTAGGTAATTGTTGAATGGAAGCCAAATGTCAACAAGGTAATGTGCTCTGTGATTGGCATTTTTGCTAGTTGACAATCGCCTTTTGGACAGATGCAAATAATACTGTTAAGAGGTATAATAAAAACCGGACAAGTGCGAGTCGGACTCGCGCACGAGGGTTCCGTAGAAAGATTTTAACGTTTTTCCCTAGTGTTTTAAGAAGTCCAGTGTTAGCAGAGCCCTACTCCTAAGTAAAATGTACGCAGTGTGGTTTGGTCTGCTAAATCTACAGACAGACATAAAAATTTAAGATTTTGAGACTTTTGTGAGTGGTTGTGCTATAAGAGCTACCTTCATACCAAATTTCAAGTTTCTAGGAAAACTGGAAGTACCCTTTAGGTTTTGGATTTCGGCAATTTGTATGAAAATAGCCTTTTTAATGACTGTATCTTTTGATAGCGTTGTCTTAGAAGGTTGATTTTTTCACAGCTCTAAAGGACCGCAGGCTTGAGTATTTGATACTAATTTCATCATGCTACCTCCACGCGTTCAGAAGTAAAAGGGTCTTGACAGACAAACAGACAGACAAACAGACAGACGGACAACAAAGTGATCCTGTAAGGGTTTCGTTTCCTTTTGAGGTACGGAACCCTAAGACCCAATGGTACTGGACATACGACAAATGAAATAATTAACAATTGGCATCCGCTTCAGAGCGTTTCTGAGAATAATGTTAGACAGGTAAAATAAAACCCAGCATGTGTTTTAAATGAAATTCACATACGATTTTATTAATGTACCTGTAAATAAATGTACTATTAATAAATAAATAAATAAAAATAAATAAATATAAATGTACTTTGTACTATTTTGTGGTTTTCAATAAAGAATATTTGTATTGTATTGTAAATGTACATTATAGCCAACACTTCACATTCATGTCAGACCATTTGCAGACCTCTTCACAAAATGACAAGTGGCACGAATGGTCAGTTAAGTGTGGTGGCGACTAGGTATACCCCAGTTTCTCCAACACATATTTAAAACAATTAATTAGTATCTTTATTAATCCCAACAACAATAATCTACAAAATTAATGGATCACATGTTTTGAAAGGGCATGAAGTTTCTTCCGTCTGCACATAAATAAGGACAAGGAATAAGGTGACGTCCAAAGAATTCAAAAGAAGTCGCATTGCAAATTAAGATTGCCTCCGCCCTTGAGGTTTACTGGCATTTAGTTATTATGCACGATATCAACGCCAATCTGATTTCATTTAGTTTATTTGGCATCTCTTGACAGGAACATGTTTACGGTCTTGTTGTTGGCAACGTCTCCTGTAATCGTAATGAGCGTTATGACAACGATTTCTACAACTGTTATGCTATAGCAATGATATATTCCTCTAATCTGGTCCGTCCTACGAGACCAAGGTCACACGCGTAGTTTTTTGTTTGCCATGATATATTAGTAGGTACCTATGAATTTGAAAGCCGCTCTGCACGCGCTGATGGATGCTTGTAATGCAATGTTGGGAGTCTTGGATTGGATTTCTATTGACGTTTGATATGGTATACTATAAAAATAGATGGGTCAATTAAAAAAAACAGACATGCAACTGACAGAAAGATAAGGCATAGTTAATTAGCCATGCTAACTTTTTACATATGTATGGAAATCTCAAAACCATTTCGAGAAACAAGCTTTCGGTACAGTTTCTGTATATCAGATTTAAAAAAAAGTCTTACATTATTAAGATATTCGTTGAAATGGTTTGACCTTCAAATGACCTTTCTGTGAGTCATCAAACGCTTAATGGATAATGATTCCTTTGGCTTATTAAAAAAAACGACTGACGTCTGTCTAGTCTATATCAAACACAAACTCAAATTTGACATTGACGTAGTCGTTTCGTTTTGTAGTTTCTTTGTTTATTTGTTATTTAAGCACAAAGAGTAAAACCAGCAGCACATTATCCTCTAGCGGCACTGAAAATGGCAAAAAGGACGGCTAATTTCGAAAAAGCCGAATCTCGCAATTTGCCACAAGTGGACAATGTCATGATACTTACTGGAGTTCATGGCGAATTCTAGCAACCACAACATCGCTGAAATAAGAGGAGCTAAAGCAAAATAAATCAATATTATGATAATAAATACAATCTAATTTATTAATTTATTCGAGTACTCAACGGTCAAGACTTTATTGTTAAACATTTAAATGATCTTCACAACAAAACTGCAAATAGTTCTTGAAGTATTTTTGCTTCACTTCACGACACCATTCCTCTCGCCGTCGTTCTGGGATTGGTATGAATAACAAACCCGGGTTATCCCTGTTGTTATTCGGACATAAAGGGACGAAACACTCGTAGCCTTCCATTTCAAACAAGTTCAGTTAGTGTTAGTGATTTTAATTAATTTTTTTTAGGTTAGCCGTCCGCGGTCGCGGTGACGTTAACACCTTGACGTTTACTTTACCATAGACTTTACTGTATTTTTTTTGTGCAGGCGAAGACTACACTATCCATTATGCGTTTGATGACGTCACGTCAGCAATAAATTGATATCTATTTTTAATGTAGATAGGATTCATTAAATACAAAAATATCGAAATTGGTTTCTTAAAATAGTCTATATTTGTCAAATAAATTAAAAAAACCATACAACAAAAATATGAAGCATGACCAATTGCAAATCTTCAAAAAAGAAGTGGCCCATCCCATTCCACAAGAATCGAAATATAGCTTTATAGTTTATCCTTTAAATCGCGGAAAGTTTTGTAATAGGCCACTTCTCTTTTGACGGCCTCAGTTATCCAAGACAAACCAAGAAATAATGTTACTATTAGAATTTATATTCTGGACATCCGCAGTCTGTTACTATGGCGTCAGCGTTTTTAAAACGGTATTTTGGAGTTGCTTCTGTTTGCGATGACGCGTGGACGCGCGGTCCCCGGTGGCACTGCGCCAGCGCCGCGGCCGAGACGGCTTGCCATTGTCGCCACTAGGCCATTTACTGCATTATTTGCCTGAACATAAACAACTGTGTACTTGGACTAATTTATCTACGCTTCCGTGATGCTTGGCGTGCCTTCGATTGATAAATTAAAGACAATAATTATTATAAAGAAGGCGTAAATCGTAATCGTACTAGATAGGTTTATTACCTATATAATATTTACATGTCCCTATCTTAATCGTTATTACTTTGTAAATGCATTTTTTGTTTGGACACCTAGGTAGTTGCCAAATTTATACGATCAAGATCACCTTTATAAAAATAAATGGTCAAGAAAAGCGACTAGTATGTTTAGGATGTCTTGTCTAGGCTTGGAGCTGTAATTAAATCATGCACTTCCTTTTGAAAGTCTCGATCAAAAACATTAATTGAGGGCCACCTTCAAATGTTTCGGAACATATAATTGACTTTGGCATGCGTTATTAAAACTCGTCCACGGACCAGTCGCGCGCAACGACTTTGTTGACGGTGGCTTATAGAGCAATTACAGTGTACGTACCTATCGCTATTTAAGAAGATAATTTTAGATCGTCAAGTATTGGAAAGACCACTAGTCGGCCTCCGGGTGCTCCAGTTGCGACAGCAGAACAAAGCACATCGGCGCTCCTCGCGGAAGCGGCGCGGCGTCACGCGGTCATCGCGCCTCGCCGAGGTCGTCCTCTCCCAGCTGTCTTTGATAAAAAGGGCATATTTTCTTTTTGATAATTCTAAAATATACACATTGGTAAGGGTAGTGTTAAAAGTGCTATACCATTTATTGGATTATTATCATAAATATGTATTTAAGCAGTTTTGATTTACGATCTGTTATTATTTATTATCAACTCCCGCGATCGGTGATTTGCAGTATTTTTTTATTTATATTTTGATTGTTACAGATAAACATATACGCCAAACTACACTGGATAAGCTATGGAACAAGCAGACCGGGGCCATACAAATGCTATTGTCGATTTTAGAGGTGAGACCTTTGTTTGAATTCAAGACAATAGCACGACTCTTGAGGTGGCAAATGTTTATTATTGTTAGATATTATTAAAATTTGTTATACGTGTAGTTAAGTTTTGTTAGAAAAATACTGATTGTTTGATAGATGCTGTTTCAAAACGCGTGACATCTGTCAGCGGTGACAGAAAAAAAAAAAAGAAAAAGACGAGGAGATTGACTTAGGACTTTTGGCGCGTAACGCTACAATTAAAAATGAGTAAATATAGGAAAATTTAAAATGCCATACTTAGAACTGTTTTGCTTAGGGTGTAAGTAAGTTTGAGGACAAACTTATAGGGTCAGGTCGGCCGAACGTTGTTGTATACTTACAAAAAAAAAAAAAAAAAGAATGCTGTGTTTTGTTAAATTGTTCATTGGAAGTCAAGGGTGACCCGGATTGATGGGTGAAGTCCTTGATGCAATGATATTTAAATTGAAGTGGAAGGCGAGGGTGGCCCAGATTAACGGGTGAAGTCCTCGATGCAGTCTCACGAGGTTAGATTAGGATAAAATGATCGGAAGGCGAGGGTGGCCCAGATTAACGGGTGAAGTCCTCGATGCAGTCTCACGAGGTTAGATTAGGATAAAATGATCGGAAGGCGAGGGTGGCCCAGATTAACGGGTGAAGTCCTCGATGCAGTCTCATGAGGTTCAATTAGGATAGAATGATCGCAAGGCGAGGGTGGCCCAGATTAACGGGTGAAGTCCTCGATGCAATGTGAATAGGTGGTTGATGATATTGTTTGGAGACGAGGGTGGCCTAGATTGATAGGTAAAGTTCTCGATGCAATGCAATCAGATTGATACCCTGAACATTATGAGATTTGGAAAGTTTCATGCGGCCATATTATGGTGAGGTGTGAAATGTCAAATAGGATAGAGATTTTAGAATTAGTTTGAGGACAAACTTGTGTTGTCAGGAAGGCCGAATGTTAGATATTATTAAAATTTGTTATACGTGTAGTTAAGTTTTGTTAGAAAAATACTGATTGTTTGATAGATGCTGTTTCAAAACGCGTGACATTTGTCAGCGGTGACAGAAAAAAAAAAAAGAAAAAGACGAGGAGATTGACTTAGGACTTTTGGCGCGTAACGCTACCGATTGAAAAAGTGGAAATAAAACCAATTATTAGACCTGAAGATTCTTTTATTGTAGTGAAGCTTTTATTATTTATTTCTAATTTTATTGCAGAACTCAAGAGACTCACCCACATCAACCTACATAACTTCTATATTACGAGAAGCGTTATGTTTGAAACAAGGAAAAGGGAAAAAATGCTCAGGTAAGTGACCTTTTGCGTCATTTGACGACAGTAAACATAAAAGTTCAAATTAATTTGTCATGTGTATAGGTATCTAAAATATTTAATGACTTAGTGGTTACTGAGGCACCGGGACAAAAGAAGAAAGAGGGCAAAAAGGCAGGCAAAGAGAATAAAGACCCGACGGTCAAGAAGGGTACGTGCGGAGCTTGGCGCGTGCTAATGGCTTTCTAACACAACTTGTCTAAGCATGTGTGTTTAAGTAGTTAATTAGGGTAAATTTCCCATTATTGGCCACTTTGTCAATACATATTATCTTTCTTTATTTCTAGTAGAAAAACCTTTTCCACGGGCCAGGCAAAAATCAATCTTATGACAACGTCATAAACATTTTGACAGGGGATAGCTTTTCTCACTTTAACTACAGAGGTAGGTATTTATACTCAGTATCACCATACAGTATTGGTGGCCGGTAACTGGATAACATTTTCTAAAGTGGCATGTTATTGGAAATTTACCATATGTAGGTATGTAAAAATATTTTATCTACACACATATCATAAGTCCTCTATAATGCGTTCAGAAACCGTAGAAAATGACCAGCATTGCAGTACATCGTCGCCTCCGCCGCCAACCACCACGACCACCAGGTCCAGCAGTAAAGTAATAGTCATTACGACATCGAATTCGATGTCGTAATGACTTATCGATATCGAATTCGATGTATCGAATTTGACAACCAACGTAATTTACAATCATAGTGAAATAAAACGGATCACTCACGTCTCACACTCGACAATATAAGTCGAGTTCAGTCCGACATGTATAATTAATAATGTGATATATTTTATTTTATTTTTACAAAAAAAAACAGTTCACAAAACGTCAGCTCGGTATGTTTGTCTATGATTTAAAAAAAAAAAACAAATTCGTGACAGATATGGGTATGATATATGTCTTCGGCTTCTGAACCCATCTTAGAGTACTTATAATATATGTGTGTAGATAAAGTAATGTATGCAACTGTATATAATTAGGCCTTAAAACACTCGTGTGATCCTATTATGAAAGTCAGCTTCGCCTCGTTTCATAAAAACACATTCGTGTTTTAAGGACCCTCATTATGTAGCAGTTGCATAAACTACTATTATTGACAAGGCAATGTCGTAGCATAATTGAACGGCTATTTAATAATGCCCAGGATTTGAATTGACGCCGAATATCGGCCCTTATTGGAGATTCTAATAACTTTAAATCGTCTCCTAAGATCAATAATTATTATCTGTTCGATTTGTCTTCAAATAACGTGGGACACGATAAAGATTATGGGCACTTTTTTGTACATCTTGTTGAATGTAGCGGTGCAATCGTAATTCTAATATAAATAAAGCAATACCCTATATCGAAAACACCCGACGTTTGGATTGCACTGTTTTTATTGTAAGGCAGCACTTTAGGTAGAAGGTAATCTACAAAATATATATGCATTGTGGTGACATGTTCTCTTCAAACAGTGGTCCAACCAACTGACATTTAAGACGAGTTCACATAGACATTGCTTGACACTGTGCACTGTAGATACAAATTGATGTCTTGGCATTGCAATAAGATAACAGAATAATGAGGCGATTGTTAATTCAAATGTTCCTGCACTGTGTTTTGCGAGATTAACATACGCACGTACACAATGGCTATTATTATTATACGATGTTCACGAGTAGCACGAATGCTCCGGGCTAATCCAATAACAATATTTGGCTTCTTTGATCTACTTTCGACGGATTTTTTCTTGCTTTAACGTAATGCGGAATCTCTGATATGAATAGCGGTGATAATTTCAGCGAACAACGTAGCGAAGACGCAGTGCGCCCAGCATTTGATTGCGATAAACGGCACGCAGGCGGTGATCCGCACACTGGTTACTACACATAGCAGGCGGGACGGCAGCGTCGGCACTGAGCTAATGCTTCAGGACCTTGTGTGGATCCTCGCCTCGCTGTCACCGAAAGGTACGCGCTCTGATGCGTGCTGTTGCTTACAGCAAACAACCAGGCGCGGCAGCAGTGCGCGTATGAGTTTATATCAATTAAAGGCACCCAAGTGATCATCCGGAAGGTGATCGGTGTGATGCACGACAAGCGCGACCGCCACGCCGGGACGGAACTCGTGCTGCAGGACCTCGTCTGGATCCTTGCGCCACTCGCCTCCAGAGGTTACACGCTGTCCATCATCCTTTCCTCTTTATACTTCCCTGCCTTTAATTAAGAACCTCATATGTATACCTACCTACTCCGTATCATATCCCTTTAAATAAGAAATGAAATAATATGATAGTTTATTTATCCCTACCATCGTTTATCTTCCAATGTAGTCTCTCAGCAGGAACATAAGAGGCTTTGCACGCTTCATCATTACAAAGGTTCCTTTAGTCAGCGTAATTCAGATCGCTCCAGATGAATCCAGCTTTCGGTTTTTTATCAATACTCTGACTTTTTTTCAGATCCTAAATTTGCAATGAAGGTCAGAATGCTTGGCTGTGTAAGAACAATGCATCTCGTATTAAAAGGACATTTTACCGACAACAAGCTCATTTTTCCGCTATTAGTGATAATGAAACAACTAGCCAAAAATCGTAAGTACCTACCTAACTTTTTTCTCAAATAAATCGACATTGCAAGTAGGTATTGCACCCTAAGTAATGTGTTGTGTTTTCTATTCCAGCTGTTACCACATCCATCCTTATTCGGGATGGTATCATAGGTACGTACGAGCGGGTTCTCGTGAGTCTGGGTTTCATTCCCACTGCGAGACTGCGCCTATGCCTCGACGCCATCGACTACTTCAGCAAAAACAGTTGAGTTTTCTTTTATTTACCATGTGCAATAATATTATCAGCTCTATAGAAAATATGATCAAAATGTGACTAAGGACATGAGTCACTCATGCTAATATTATACGATTTTTTAAATATTCTGTCTTCGTAAAACACAAGAATACGGACTACCACCGAATCAAGTCGCATGATAATATAAAAAAAGTTTCAACCATTAGGAAGATTGCGATAGTGTTATGTTTTGCCGCGAAAATCCCGATCTCTGGTTATAGTTTTTAGTTTACACCATTTGCATGTCGAATGCGTCATGTGTATGCAAGTTGAGTCACACGTGCATAACTCACACAGAGGTGTGCTGCATGCAGATCGTGAAGACAGGCCTCTGTAGCGTGCTCCTCAGGGTGTTCGACCGCTGGGACCGCTACGAGGGTCGCATGAGGCTCAAGATATGCGCCCACGTCCTCCAGACCTTGCAGCACCTTTGCAACATAAGTACGTAACAACATTGTTTATGTTTCACGAATATTCGCAAAAAAATTTTTTTTATTATTTGGGTCAATCAACTTTTACTGTTGTTATTCTGTCCCGTCACTCAGGAGACAATAGTGATATAGTTGCTTAAGTTGTCATGTATAAGTACTACTAGCATGCTTATGAGATAAGGCATGAAGGAATAGGCTTATAACTGTTACAACTCCTAACTTTTAGTGGATTTGTACCCTAGAAAATCATATTTTTAATGAGTTACCGAGGAGACGTCGCCATGGCAACGAGCAACGCTTAAAAGTTGATTGACCCATTTATGACATTCTGATTATCTACTTCAGTACACGTTTATAAGACACAAATAGGTGCATGTCACTAGCATTTTAGCCAACCAGTTACGTTATAGCTATCGTGTCCTAAACGATGGTCAAATTCCCTATCCAAATTACTTCCATAGAGAAAGTAACGCTCTTTGTTTCAATCTGGTTTACAAATCTCAAGTGCCTTCTTGTATTATGAAACGAAAAAATATTCCAACATAACATCGTTATTGACAAATATTCCAGAGGCTGGTCGTCGCGCTCTTTGCACCAAGAAGCACGTGCAGACCCTGCACCGTTTCTGCTCGCAGTGTCCCGATGAGCCGGAGTTCGACGGGCTGCTGGCTCGCGTCTGCTCCGTGATCACCTTGTGCTTGAAGCACCAGGCCCTGCCTGTGCCTGCCTGCAGCCCTGCTTCGTTCAATCTGAATCCTATACTTAAAGGTATGGAGGCTGGACGAAAGCTTATTACAAGGCATTGTATTGCAAAGCTTTAATATAAACATGAAAATGAAAACCATGTAATAATAATATTACACCATTGAATATTATTATTCATTTTTTAAATTCCGTTTCTTAAAAGTCATTTAGAGGTATTAATTCAATATTAATCTTTTCCAGGGACAAATGCGGCGTGGCCGTGTCACGAAGACGATGAAGATGGAGCGAATTCGGATTCAAAGACTGTTAATTCAGACGACGATGATGACGCGCCTGACTTAGATCTCGAGGGCATCGATGAATTCCCAGACGTCGATTTCGATGAAACCGAAAAGGCAGACACAACACCTGATGACACAGATAATAAACCACATATTATGAAGGGGGGTGACAGCATACAAAGTTCATTGTGGATAAATCCTAATGAGAGAGATTTAGAAGACTTAAAACGGTAAAAGTTACAATCGCCTAGTAAAATATTGCGGCAAAAAAGTATTCCGTTAACGTTGCGACCTTTTTGTTGCAGATACTTTATTTATTTTAAGGAGTTTGGATCTTACAATAAACAAATTAAATTAGTCAAGAGCCGATCCAATTCCCGAGGGTCGATTCTGGAAGACTTCTTGTCCCAAGCGGGTGGCAATAGGAACAGTATCACGTCTCCACTCAACTTATCACTGGCCACTTTAGGAAATACGGATTATGATAGTTTGCTGGGTGGCTCTCCATTATTACAAGGACATCACAAAATTCATGAAAGCACTTGTGAGTAATCTAAACATTGTAACCCTTGCGCATCATGCAAATTGTGCAAATAATTGCAATTCAGCAAACACTATTCCGCACTTTTGGTTCTGCAGTCGATGCGGATTGAGTTAAAATTTCCGGGCAGGGCGATTATTGAAAACCTACCCACCGTAAATAATATTTTTATGTTTCGCTTTTTAGCCACGACCTCTTGCTCGTCACTCAAGATACACAAAGACATTTCCAAGTACAGCTCCTTTGCATCAGTGTATTGCACGATATCGTCGCGAGTCAAAAGCGTAGTGCCGTTCGTTAAGGTTGCCTACCCTGACATGATGGGCGGGCAGGGTCTCAACCAACCTGAACCTTTAAACAAAATGGAGCGGACTGCGTGCAGGTAATTTATTGTCTTTATAAAATATTCTTTGATGATTTTTGATATTATTATGTAGTTGCCTCAATGACTTTGTACATTAAATTCGGCAACTGAGCGTATTATACCTAGTAGGTACTATTTTTTTGTAACTGGATATGCGTGTGTCTCCATCAAATTTTGGCTTTACACTAGAAAGTCGTTTCTACTTTTTAAGTTCTGATAAAAACGGAGATATAATAGATTAGTTAGTCAATTCCGGAACACATAAGTTCTGTTGCGTCTAAGACCTTACACTAAAACTGTCAATATTTATTTTCTATTGTCCTCTATAGGATCAAACTGCTATCCTGCGTAGATAGAGCTATAAACCCGGAAGCATACATGAATGAAGTCGTGTACGATTTAGATCAGCTAAATTCTGGTAGCTCGTCACCGGATGCTAGTGCACAAAAGAGGTATTTTACTCTGAAATGTATTCTTACTTTGTTGTTTTTTTTTGTTCGCTTAATAATAATAAAAAAATCTACTTTTAGTGCTGACAGCTTGTTTTTATCCAACCATGACGAGCAAGAGTTAACAAAATTAAACAGTTTCGCATCACGGCTAACTTTTGAATCCAGATTTGAATCTGGTAATCTAAGAAAAGTTATTCAGGTAATTATATTAGAGAATGTGCTATGTTTCGAGTTCCTGGAATATGTTTTTACATTGTTACTCACTTCAGATAGGTCCCAGAGAATACGAGCTGATACTTATGCCTGACGTGAACTCAACAAAGAGGCATCAGTGGTTCTACTTCGAAGTGCGCAACATGCAGCAAGGACGCCCCTACATCTTCAATATTGTCAATTGTGAAAAGTCTGACAGTCAATTCAATTTCGGGATGAAGCCGGTCATGTACTCGGTTAAGGAAGCCGTTTTGGGAAGAGCAGGTTAGTGCATCCAGTATCCAGATTACAGAACTCCATTTATTTTAAAGATACATACCTATACCTACAAGGCCGTACGTAGGTGCCAGTTTGCTTTCACACAATGAAATTCAATTGTTTTCAATTTCCAGGATGGGTTAGAGCAGGTTCTGATATCTGCTACTATCGCAACAGTTACCATTACGCGAACCAAAAGAGCCATAACAAATGCTATCTGACCGTCACGTTCAACATAGACTTCCCTCACACCAATGACGTGTGCTACCTCGCCTACCACTTCCCGTTCACCTATTCTATGATGATGGCAAGTAGTTTAATTTAAGTACTTTGTCTTACTCAATAGGCACTTAAGAAGCTTTGGTCCACTTAACTAATGTTTTTCTACATCTACAGACAAAGATTTGGCAGTGGAGTCTGCAAATGCCGCCCAACGCATATCTCCGCGCTGAGCCACTCTGCTATTCGCTGAACAGCAACGAGGTGCCCCTTCTTACGGTGTCTGCTGAGGACACGCCTACTAATCCTATCGTGGTCAGTTGGCACTTCTAACTATCTTTAATATGAGATATTATCTAAATTGCAATCACTCAATCAATCTTAGCCGGCAATTCTGCGTGTGATGTCTTTCTATCAGTACTAGAACCTGAGCTCACTTTATCGTAAAGGCTTTGCGGTACTGAGGACGTGACGTGACGTTTGGTTTACGTGATTAATCTAATCACGTAACGCGTGTTAGTGACGACTGGCATTTTTATTCTGGAACACAATGAAATCGCGTCAAGTAGACGCCATGCCACGCCCGCAGTTCATCATATGTTTTAATACGTACTAAGATCTTTTTCGTTGTTTATTCGCCAGGATCGTGAGATAATATTCCTGACGGCGCGCGTTCATCCCGGAGAGAGTAACGCGTCCTGGGTGATGGACGGCACGCTCGGGTGTCTGCTCGGTGACTCGGATACGGCGAACGCTCTGCGGTCCAAGTTCGTCTTCAAGATTATACCTATGCTCAACGTAGAGGGTGTTCTCAACGGCTGGTAAGTTTTTAATATTTAATTGTTTGTTTTTTATTTATACTCAGCAATGAACGAAAGAAATGCCAGTTATTTAGGCTGTCCTAAACGTTTTAAGCAATACTCGGGCTGCTGCAAATATTCCAATTATTTTCAAAGTCCCGTGATGTGAGCTCAACTTGCAAGTATTCTAATTATGACATACAGCCATTAGAGTAAGTAAAATTAAACATTCATCAGTACAAAGTTTAAACTTTATTTTAACTTTGTTACATCACTATTGTTTAAATTCTTGAGTTTCAACTTATAATACTTAACTAGGTACGTCACGATATAAACACTATCTTAAAACTATGTCGAATGATATGTCCAGACAAATTATCCGATTTTTCGCTTAGTTAAATTAATACATGTTACGGTTTAATGAAATCACCAGAGATCTGATACACCTACTTAATTAACGTAGAAGTCTAGGTACTCATTCGTGGAATATTCATTTTGTGATATTCAACATTCCCGAAGACGGAGGCAAGTCGCGTCCAGCGAGTCGCCAGCACCTTCACGAGAATAAATAGTCCCGTAGAACCCTAGTCCCTAGCATCGTCGGAGACGATGTTTACATTGATTCTAGAAAAAAACCTCGTCATCACGACGGACACAATCGTTTTTCTAAGGCGAATCAGCGCCCACAGCAAGCTATATCGTAAGTTAAATCGCGATACAACAAAATGGAATACTACTTTTGGTAGAGAAAATACATAATCGTCGTGAAAATTGAAAGACAAGTTTTCGCGAGAGCCGAGTCGATCGCTAGTAGGCGGGCGGTGCCAGCATGCCGCTGGCGTGGACGGAGTGCTCGGTGGCGTCAGGCTCGGCGGTAGTGGCCTCGTCGGCGGGCGCGTCCTGCGCCTCCTGCGTCAGGTAGGCCGCGGGGTCGTCGCCCTGCATGCCCTCGTCGTCCTCGTACGGACCCTGAGTCGGCTCCTCCTTCTGCTCCTGCTCGGCGTGATCGTGCGAGTGAGCGTCAGAAGCCCGAGAATAGTGGGAGTCGATTTGAGGTGGCGACTTCAGGATCGCCCCGGTCTTAAGATGCGGTGACTGGAGGCCGTCGAGGGAGGACGGGCGGAGCTTGCCGATGAGGTCGTTGAGGGTGAAGTGGGTGGGCAGGTGCTCGGAGCGCGGCGGCGGCGGCGACGACGACGTCAGCGGGTGCGCCGTCGTCGTGGTCGTCAGCGACAGCGGCTTCCTGCCGGACAAACAGGCGCCGCCTCTCGTGTTACCCGCTGTCTAAGCGGTACCACGCGAACGTAAACACGAACATAAACATTTTTATGGACGGTTCAAATTTGCGTGGTGCATCCAAGAGGGACTACGAAGATATATGGCATTATGTGGCATTCCATAATGCCACATAATTGTATCTTGTGACGTAAAATATAAAACAGATTGAGATAATTAATTACAATTATAAATACTTCATTTAAGGGTTAAATTCAACATGAATAAAATAAATACGTTATATGATAATGATAATATACTAAGGAAGATTAGCACAAGACATTTATCTAATTTTCAAGTAAATATATTTTCATGTATCACTTGAACAAGAGATACCAAGCAAAGCCCCCTTCACCCACCCACCAAATAATTGTTAAAATTTTGAAAACTGTATTTAACCAGTAAATATTAAATGTTTGTAATCCAAATAGTTTCTGTTGGGTGTAGGGCTCTTGTTTGGTGGTTGGGTTGGCGCAGAGGCCGTGTCCCGCGGGTCCGCGCGCTTCGACCACTGTGGTCGAACCTCTTGGACAAGACTTCCATGTTAGCACACTCACAACTATAATTCTACGTTCTAAAACTAGCCCAGTTAAAGTAAGAGGCGTCGTCTTGTTGACGCAGTGTGATTACTGATTATTTGATTATAATGTGGGATGCTAAGCCTGTACATATACCCGGGACTATGATTGCGCGCGGCTGGTCGGGGATCGGGCCTCCGGAGACGGCTGGCATCTCACCTGGCATTACCCCTGCGCGGAGGACACGGGGATGGAGCCGTAGTTGTAGTAGTAGCAGCGTGTCTGCTCGCAGATGAAGTCCTTGATCTCGCCGCAGTGCTGGGGCTCCCAGTGGAAGGTCGGCGCCTTGAGAGCCACGCAGCCGTTGGTCATCACGTGTTCGGTTCTGGAAAACCAACTAATAATTATGAGTTATTCTTTATCATGTTAACAGAGTCAAAGTACCTCAATGATGAGAATTTAGTTGCTTGGTTTATCCAAATCTACGTACCCATGCCTGGCGGTGCGCTGGGGTGCGGTGCTGCCTTGGGGCACGTCAAGAGGGTCGATGCTGTCGTCGGCGTGCTGAGTGGGCGCGTCCATGGCCACTCGCCGCATGTAGTTGAAGGTTGCGTTGAACGGCAGCCCCGTGCTCATCCACAGGTACATATCCGTGCCTAAGTTGTTGCCCGACGTCCAGAAGTCATACTTGTTGTAGCCTGAAATAATTGACACGTGAAATTAACCAACCACTCCAACGATTTAAAGAAGATATATGTTTCAAACCAGACTAAATCGAGTGAGTTGCGATTGCTTACCTGCGTTAGTCAGATAGGTTGTTATAGAATCTGCCTTTTCCTTTGTTTCAAAAGATGCTAGCTGGAGACCTAGCGATCTGAAATCAAAATCAAAAGTTTTGATACGCCTTGAATGTTAAAGTGTACTTAAACAATCTATGAGAGTTATAATTATCTAACGTCACATAATTATTGTACACGTAAGTCCTGAAGTAAGTAATTACGTATATACCTACGCATACATAATTCATAATTGTAGCATTTCACTAAAACACAGTGAAATTGAATTTCCTCACAGGGACCTTGTAATTGAGGATGTCCAGATCGTGTGACAGTAGGCAGTTACGAACCCGTTCTACCGGATCTATAAACGCGATTTATCTAAATAACCACCTATCCCAGCTAATCGTATTCAGCTATTAGCTCGCGTAGAAACTATACGGCGGAGCCTGTTCATCGAGAAGCAATTTATTCGCTAAAGACAGGCTACGGCCTTGCACCGCAGGGACAACATTCCATCTCCCAAGTTCAGAAAACTCTAGGACGCTAAAAACTGCTCGTCGACAACCCGTATGATTACATTCAGTTACAAAGTCTACATGCTGTTTTATCGCTTCTTGATAGCTTCTATTTAGACGTCCGTTACGTAAATTGGCAAAGTATGGCCGTTAGGTGCTATGAAAAACAAGATGTCATTCATGATAAGCCGTTGTTGCATTATAAGGTGGACACTAGTTACAAGAAATTGTGCTTATTCTGCTCAATAATTTCAGTATCTTTGGCTATTCATTTTAAAAATACATCCAATTTTTTTCAGGGTCAATGGTCAATACGCAGGAATATTATAACGATATTCTAATACGAATAATTTGGGATATGTTAATGTTATTTTAATTACCGCAAAAAGCTGTTGGGTTGAAACTTTTTATCAAGCAAAAGAGTGAAAAAAAAAACGGGAACACCTTACATAGTAGTGCGTTTGTGGGTGCCGTTATTTCCTTTTTGCGATCGCTATCAAAGCGTAGCGGGGAGTAGTTTGTGGATTATGCACGGGCCGCCAGACGCAGAGTGTTTCGTCACGCACCGCCTGTTACTGTGGCACACCAATGAACCTGTCACCTCGAGTGACGAATTCGCAAATTCCTTACTACATTAAGTGCTATCCCATTATAACACGAGCGACCTTAATCGATTCCATGCGAGCGTTATTTTGTTTAAAATAGCCGATGTTCAAATATCACGACTCGAATTCCCAGAGCTCGTTAACAATATTGGAACTGTAAATAGGTCGTGACTGTGGGAATGGGAAGGACATCGTGAGTGGGCAGCGAGGCGACTGACCTTTCTGAGCAGTTCGGCCGTGCACGTGGTCGATCTAGGTTACAGCGGCGCATGATCATTACTGTTCCTTAGAAAGAACCATTACACTCAAATAATAGAATTAGAAATAACAATAGCAGTTTTTAGAATGCCTTTGTTTGCGCTGTCTGAAAGTTAGGTATATAAACAATACTTAAATGGTTTATAAAACGGTTGACTGCTTTTGGTTTATTTTTTGCTGTCTACGTTTTGGTATTTTGTGGTTTTAGTCTGACTCAGTCTCCGTAAATCGTTCCTAGAACTACGCCACGCATATCTCCAGCGTATTCCATTTCTTGTTGTTGATTTATAGTGTTCTTATTACAATACAATAGTAAACATAACACGCGTGTTCAACAGCGGGAACAAGCGTCTTGCGGAAGCGTTCCGATATTGTTGTCGAGTTTTCCCAGAAACTCCCAACGGTTATGCAAATGTCGCTTTACTTCCTGGTTGGGCAGACGTAGGTTGGCTTGTTAACGCCCCAGCTGAGGTTAGCTAGGACTCGAACAGGATCTGTTCGACACGACTAGATAAAGATAGTCACGAACACAGTAAGTATTATTTCATCAGACCGATGATCGTGAGAAGTGTAAGGTAACGCCAAAAATATGAACCTTTTCTTTATTCGGTTAAGATGTCCACATTTCCAGTCTGAATTCTTATACTTACCTCGATTTGGTGACTATATTTGATATAGATTTTCAATATGCAGGTTTATGCTCACCTGCAGTACTGATAGGCTAGGAAGTAGTTGAGTTCTGGGCTGTACGGGTTCATCCTAGAGATGAAGTATTGCACTCCATCTAACTGGATGGTAGTTATCCTTTGAGCTGGAACAAAAAGAAAACAGTTTTCATTTGATGTCGCTTTCAACTTTGCATGTTTTTAGAAGTCAGTACCGGGTTCATTCCCATTAAGTAATATTATATCGAAACAACCATAAATTGATAAAGGCGAGTTTAGATCTGCAAAAAAAAACATGCAAGTCGCATTACATTGCGGCGTTCGATCGCCCACTCCAAACTCGTTCGCTTTACGGCCTTGCATTGTATTGCAACTTGCATGATTTTTCTTACAAGTCTACTCGTCTTACTCGGCTTAACATTGAACGCTTGCGGTTGATCGTCGTTTACAACACAATCAGAATCGCAAAATATGCTATATGTATATATAGGTTTTTTTTTTGAGATTTTTGTTTTTACGTAACTTAAAATAAATCAAGTTAATTATTGTAGAGTCCATGAATCTATTTGTGGTTTCGTCGTTAACTACGTTTTAGGTACCAAATTCCTAACAGCGCGTATGTCGTAACGAGACTATTCATCTCGCTAGTACAGAGTCAACATAAGTATGTCTGGAGGGGACTCGACAATGAAACTTGTCACAAATATGAATATGACCCCGAGGCGCGAGTAGGCGCGTCCCTCAGCCATTCGTCTTCATACGAGCTCAACGCCTCCGCTCCACTGCGCATTATACCGGTATGATTATACGTTACGGTCTCACGTATTTTTCCCGCTTTAAATCCCTTGTTGACTAAATAGTAATTAATAACAACGCCGCTTTTAAATTCTTGAACCTACAATTCACACGTTTTTTATGTCTCTTTTCTTTGTTAGTCTTTGCCGCCATATTTCCATTAATCTTGGGTACCGTTGCGTTGTTGGTTGAAAAACTGAATATGTGCATTAAAAAGACATTTATTCAAGTTAACTTTGAAGAAATTATTATTAGAATGAAATTGGAATGAATTGCTATTAGAATGAAATTGGAATAAATTCTTATTAGAATGAAATTTGTTTCACGTAAACTAAATTATGTCACGGATCACCATCGTGTGTCTTGTAAACAGTACGCGTTTCAAGTTCATTGGCATAATTCAAATTTGCACGTAGTTGGACCTCTTTAAAATTCATGTGTGGAAGTGCATCGCATAAAAGTAGGTAAAATTGGTTGGTCATATCCCATATGGGGCAAACAGTTTTGCGGTCGGGCCGCAGCTCGGACTTGCGATGTGCCTAATTAAACGTGGTGCCCGTCTTGTTGCGGTCTGCCGCAAACATTTACACTTCTCGATGCATATTGTAAGTGAATAAAAATTAAACTAACCCAAGGCCGACCCAAGAGCACTATAATGTTCTCTGTTAAAGTAAGTAAACTATTGCGATCTGTTAAATATACATAGATAACTACTTCGTTGTTTTTTGTAGAGTTGCTGGTTTTTTTGGTGGAAAATGTTTTGTTTCAAGCTATTGCATTAACTTCATTATAAAGTGATTGTTATGATATGCTTGGACTTCTGCTGCTGGTTATGCGAGATCGATTATAGTAGAGTTAAAATAGACAACGTACCTCTACTGAATTTTTAAGTGCGCGCAATGTGCTCCTGTGCTAGTTACCATTTTCGTGGTAAAGTGCTCGTGGTAGATACAGCTAGCTAGCTTTCTTATATATCGGAGCGAAAACTCTGTTTTTAAGGTTGTTTAGAGCTTTTTCAGATACTTTTTACGCTTTCAGTTTACGATTTCATAGTAAATAGCTATCATTTTCTTTTGTCTTTTTTGTTGGCTGCATAGTTGCAGTTCATGTGCCAAACCGACCAAGTTATTTTATTTATTAGTTAAATTCGCATTACACAATTTAAATCCCAGGTCAATAAATCACGACTCGCTTCGGTAATTTCTCTTATGCCTGACTGAGTACCTGACTAATGGTGGAATGGGTTTAATAATTCCAACCATGGATAAAATATAAGCCGCTCAACGAGCTTTTAAATCAACTTCTAAGTACCACGAGAACTCGCTCTCTTAAAAAAATAAATAAATATATATATATATACAAGGGCTGTTTGATAAATACCCGTTTATGGAATAAAAAAACATTTTTTTTTTTGTATATATGCATTTATTTTTCTACGTAGTCACCTTTTAATTCTATACATTGGTTCCACCTATACTCAAGCTTCAATAAACCATTAAAAAGTATGATTTTGGAAAGTCATTAAAATAGGCCTCTGTGGCGGCAATGACTTCGTCATTTGATCCAAATCGCTTGCCACCGAGCCATTTTTTTAGGTTGGGAAACAAAAAGAAATCGCATGGGGCCAAATCTGGAGAATACGGGGGTGAGACAATAGTTCGTAGCGTAACTGTGCTAATTTAGCCGTCACAACTCTGGACGAATGAGCCGGGACGTTGTCGTGATGAAACAGTACTTTTTTCTTTTTTAAATGGGGTCGTTTGTCCTTCAACACGGCGTCAAATTCATCCAATAAATTGGCATAGTACTGCCCTGTTATTGTTTTACCCTTTTCTAAATAGTCAATATGTATAATACCCTGCGAATCCCAAAAAACGGTCGCCATGACCTTTCCAGCCGATGGGACGGTTTTTGCTTTCTTTGGGGCAGGTTTACCCGGTAAAATCCACTGCTTCGACTGCTCTTTCACTTCCGGGGTGTAGTGGTGGACCCACATTTCGTCCACGGTCACAAAACGACGCAGAAACTCCTTCGGGTTACGTTTGAACACGGCCAAACACTGCTCCGAAGTAGTCAGTCGGTTCCGTTTTTGCTCCTCCGTGAGTAAACGCGGCACCCACCTCGCCGATACTTTCTTCATACCCATTTTTTCTTCTAATATGTGTTGTACCCTCTCGATTGAAACGTTTACAGCAACAACAATTTCTCGAAGTTTAATTCGGCGGTCGGCTAAAACGATATTTTCAATTTTCTTAACCATATCGTCTGTAGTCACCTCAACTGGCCGGCCTGGGTGATCCTCATCAAAGACGGTTGTTCTCCCCCGCTTAAACTCGTTATACCAATATCTGACGGATGTCATAGAAGGAGCACATTCATGGTAAACCGCTTGCATTCTTACTTTTATTTCATCACATGTTTTTCCTTCCAAAAATAAGAATCTAATTACAGACCGATACTGTTCTTTCTCCATTTTAAAAATTTTAAGTTCACGCCTTCACTGAATCGTTGTCAAATGAGAAAAAAACAAAAGAATGCCATTTTTTTTTTAATTTTCCCGCCTCTGAAAAATGGCTTAAAAAGGTGGTATACTTATTTTTACTACTTATTACTTATCAAACAGCCCTCGTATCCAAGAACCAGCGGTCTTTGACTCGATTTTATTAATAAACGTTTGGTGATAAATAAAACAGCGTCGTGTTTAGAAACTAGCTGTTAGTGAGATTGTGGATGTTGATGCGCAGGATTTGCATCGGGAGCTGGGAATTCTACACGCAGTCATTAAGTCGGTACATATATATATATAAACGCCTCTACATTTGTTTTACATAAAACAGATTTGTAAGTGTGGATGAACTGGATTTCTTAGAAAACGTGAAAGGTTTATTATGCTTTGACATAAGATTATCTGTGTGTTCAGAATTTTGATTGTTTTTTTTCGGCTGTCTACTCGTATTTCAATTTAATACTTAGCGTAAATTTCGACGTTAGGTTTTCGCAAATTTCATTTCAATTAAAAACTTTATTTCCATATAAAAATATTCTAATATTTTAACCCGTGGAATGCCCTATGATCACAGGAGTGATCATAATTTTGATCTATTATGAAGTTTATTGAAATTGAAATTAGAACAATAGGTATATTAAATTATGATCACACCCGTGACCATAGGGCGCTCCACGGGTTAAGGTAAAAAGTTTTCTATGAAAACCATTATAACAAAGTAAGATTGACAGCCTCGTCATTTTCTTGAGGTCTCATAAAACACGAATGGTTGTCATCTAATCGGGCCTTTGTATTAAAGTAAACCACTTACTCTTATAGACTTCACTGGTTCACTGAACCGATGTTAAATTAATCTAGTAGTCGTTTTATAGTAGAAGGTCGATACGACCGTCCCTGTCTCAGAATAGAAAAGAAAAACTATCTAACCACAAGCTGCTGTTCTAACCAATTTGTCCATAAAATTTCTTCTGCAGCAGATGGCATAACCGTTGTTAAATTCAAATTGCTGCACATTCGTTGTGTACAGTATACGACTTACTTTAGTAAACTGTCCCTCTGCTCAAATTAATAATGATAGTTATGCCTTTTAGAGTAGCGTTATTTCTTTAGTTGGTGCATCGAGGATGGCTCACGGCTCCTCGGCTATTAGGACCCTGCGCCTGCGATTGGAATCCATGCATAATGCAGCCTCATGCATAAATGATGTCGCGCTTTACTAGCGGACGTCGCTTTTGCTTTGTATAAACTTTTCAACTGAACCCACCATACATTGTGCCTAATGACTCCAGATCTTTGCAACTCTATGTGATCTTTCCTAATAAGTTTAAGGGGCTTCGCATAATTCTTGTATTTTAAAATCTCATTTAAGAATACCAACAAGCGAATGAAACAATAAGCGTTCTATAGTTTTTAACATTATGCCATAAACCTCATGAATAAAACTCGTCAATAATTATCAAAGAGTTACATCATTTCTTAGGTAGGGAAATTAATGATACGGCATTAAGTCTTCTACCATAATCTCCCATTGGCCGTAACGAGTCCGTTGAATGCAATACTGTCAGAGATATGAGATTACTAAGCAATATATCGGCATAAAAGGCGATCGTTAAGGGCTTTTAGAAAGTGCAGGATGACAGTGGGACGAGTTATAGGGAACAGTAACAATGAGCGTCGGGGAGGCGGGTCACGTCGCGTGAGTCATGCGCTCGCGCCGCATACTGATGCGGCAGAGGACACCGCGCCTGCGCTCTTGCTAGCGCCGCGACGCTATGCAACTGACACATTGGCCAATGTAGCCGCTCTTGAAAGAACCTCTTGAAAGTATGTACCTATCATAAATTCGAATTGATTGATTGAATTTGAATATAGGTACGTATAATTTAGGGTCGAGTAGGTACGATTAATCCAATTTTTCGATCGATTTCATCGATTGGATACCAAGACTGCCCCACTTATTGCTACGTGGGTCGTATAGCAAAATTCATATGGAAGGTTCTATTCTGTTCTTAATTTGAAACTGGTAACTGACGCTCGGCTGAGGTGAGTGCACCTAAGGATATCCGGCGGGCTGATCCACCGGACGTGAGGCTCCGTCTAACGGGCCGCGGCCCAAAAGACGGTCACAAATGTCACGCCGCTGACACCGATGACGCCGTGACGCCATGTTTGTTTAATCGAATTGCAATTTAAAACGAGTAACGCACATTCTTTGTCCCCTTTTATAACGTGAGTTCAGTTACGTGCGTGAAAAATCGCAGATAAAATCACCAAAACCATACAAGAATGTTGACCGGTCGTTTGATTCGGCATAGAACAAGCTTGTTGTATACAATACGGATATATACCCGAAATACTTACTGCCACTACATACATGGAATGTTCCAAAAACGGATGTTATAAAAAGGTGTCTTGATGAATTAACTATAAGCCAAAATATGGTATATTTTTATTTATTGCCTATTTTCTAATTCAAAGACCGTATGTTGTTCGGATGTCATTACTTAGTCATTCGGCTATCGACAGTCGGTTGTCGGAAGTGAGCAGATGTTGCCGCATACAGATACCGTGGGCGCGAGTTCTATTATTAATCGAACCGATTTGTTGACGGCCGTCGAATGCATTACAATTAGTTTTGCCTTTGTAATAACTTGGTGAATCACGATTTGGCCGGTGTAATGAGAAACACTTCCTTCCATTCATAGACAAATGAAATGACTGGCTTATCAAAATTGAAAGTCTTACGACGTGGACGTGATTCAAGCAGGAATATTACGTTATTATAGGTTTTCGCATCGACACTCTGTAATTTTATCTTACTCTTGGCTTATCTAGGAGTTTAAAAAAAACCGGGCAAGAGCATTTCGGGCCATTTTTTCATATTTTTCGCACCTATGGTTTAGAAGATAAAGGAGGGACACAATTTATGCAACTTTCGAAGCGATTATTTCCGAAAATATTTGCTTAATCAAAAAAAATCCTTAGAGACCTCAAAGTGTTTTTAAAAGAGCTGCCACACGTTGATCTTTGCAGATTTTTTTTTTGTCAACTTTTGTTACATAATTATTATGTTTATGAATTGCTCCCCTTGAAATATTTATTTTTGTTATTTAACTATTAGCGACTTCTACAAGTAACCTATACTCCCAAATTTCATCAATGTACCACTTGTAGTTTTCGAGTAAAATGCCTGTGACATTCAGCCAGAAGGACGGACATGAAATGCGGAGGGAGTGCTTATTATAATATTTCTTATCTAATTGCTAAGTCAAAAGGGACACATGGGGTTTACATAAAATGAGCATAATTACGTTTTTTCCATCTCTCAGAAAAAGCTAGACTTAGTACGTAATTGAGGTGAGTTGCTAAGGCAACTTATCTAATTGGCTCTCGGTTCTCGGAACTAACTTTTTTATATAAAGTAATTGCGAGGTGCGGAAACAAAAACAAGAAACTTTGCACGAGGGAATGCAAAGTTCTTATTTTATTCCTGGTCCGAGCTCTGATTAGTTTGCACCCTCAGCAACATAATTACGGGAGCAGCATTCATTAGAATACCTAGTGGTTGTCGAAAGGTCGGCATAAATAATTCATTTGGTATATGTTAAGAGCATAGAACTTGATAAAATAAGACATTAAGTGGATGGAGCTGGAGCGTAGGGCCCGGCGGGAACCGGTCCACTATCAACCTGAACACTAACGAGTCTAAAAATAGTATTTGTAGAGCCCGAATACCTCCAGCCTCCCGCTGCCTTGCTACCTATACCTACCGATATTGTTAATAGCTGAAGCTCGGAGGCCCAATCACGAGTATTCGAATCCTGCGTAACGTAATCGAGTCGTGACGTGATCGAGAAATTTGTTTGACGTTTGGAACAGCGCCCGCCCGTAAACATATTTGGGGTTCACTAATGTTTTGTCGAAACTTGTTTAACAAAAGTTCATTTCACAACCAAAGTTTCATATACTATTCATTTCACAAACATATTGTTGCAAAAAATGTTCATTCTATAAATAATTACTCGACGACTATACAGTTAGAAACTTTGACACTTGACAAACATATGGAAAAACAAATTATTATTTTAAAAATGTTCATTTCACAAATAAATCGTTTTTAAAATCGGTTATTTTGCAAAATGTGAATTGGTAAACATTGTTCCGTAAAAATGACTTTCTGCGTAACGAAATGCAGGGCGGTAGGTAAGAAATTTATACTCGAACTCCGTAAGTTTATTGCACCTTGCTTATTGATTTCTGAATTGGACTTCTAAGCCGGACTTCTAAAATTTTCGAGCAAATGTGTTGAAAAATATTATACTCAACCCCAATTTCTGGACAGTGTTGACGGAGCTCTGCTTCGCGGAGCTCCTATTCCGCGTACTTGAGGCGCTCTAACCTAACCTAAACCTATTATAAGCCTATTCATTCTCTCCGTCAGTAAGTCTGTCTGTCCGCCCGAACGTCCTTAAAAGGGCTGAGTCTTTTAAAAGGTAACGGCGATTTAATATGTTCATCATCAAACGTTGGTAGGTGATACGTTAGTTGATTATTTGATTTCGTTATAAAATAACCTGTTTGAGAAATTATACGATACGAAATTAAAATTTGTGAAGTTATTATTCGATAAAATAAATTATTTGCGAAATCGGTAGTTGTGTAAAGATCATTTTAGGACTGATGCATTTGTCAATCGTTGGTTGTGAAACGAAAATTTGCTAAATGACTGGCAACAAAGTGATAGGACACCCATATTTGGAGCTAAAATGTAATACGAAGTTTCTCGATTTCGATAACGTTACATTACGCAGGATTCGAATATTCATACTAGGGCCTCATTGACCCCCCCCCCCCCCCCCCGTGAGAGTATTTGGTAGTAAAATTGAATATGAAGTTTCTCGATGGCAATACGATAACGATTACGTGACGCAGAATTCGAATATTGAACTTGGACCTCTGCAGACAGCTATTTATAAGTAACCTCTTACATACGACCGAGGCAAAGACATTTCGTTCTTTTATCGAGGTTCGGGTTCAGGGTTAAGCCTATATTATTACCTAGGTACCCGACTACCGAAGGAGGGTTGTCAAACTATATTTTTAGCCGTTTCTAACACCTGTATACAGGATTTCGTTGAATACCACATTTAATCAAGCCTCAGATTTTAATGGTGTAAAAAAATTAGAATAAGTCTAAACAAAACAAAACAACTTTTAAATGTGTCTTTATCTTCATCGCATTAGATTAATTTAAAGTCGTTTTTATCTTTCGTGACTTGAATGAATCCCTTAGTTTTCTTTCCAAGTTCCCAGTAACGAGGATAAGAGATCGTGATGCCCGAACCCCAAAGACGCATCTTACTTACAACTATAATAAAAATACGTTATCAGCGCGCGACATCAGTTTTTTTCTAACTTTAAAAATGACAAACAGCCTTTCTGAAACATGTCTATGTGTAGCTGCATGATTTGATAATGAATAAACTAAAGCTTTTTTTTCTAACTAACATTTGCAGTTTGCCTCAGACGGCCTTTACTGCTTACCGGAGAGAGAGCGACGTGCACCCGTATTTTGTATACTGTCATCGTGATAATTTTTCATAGCGGTTTCTAGGTGTCCCGTTATAATAATTTGGTGACTATGGTTGGAGTTAAATTGAAATTAAACTTGAGCGTTTTAATTTCAACCGCATCCCGTTGCCGGCGCCGGCGCCCGCGCAGCCCCGCGTAATGCGTTGCATAACGTGAGCAACTTGAACCGGACAAGGCCAATCGCGGCAACCGCCCGCCCGGGCAAGTGCGCGGTTCGTATGAGCGTTTACGGCATCAGCGAATTTATAAAATTACTCGTTGGAATAACTAAAATCGTTGTCTAAAATTATTGTACTTACAAAAACTAAGCATTTAGGTACTTCATTTTTTTATTCATATTTATATACCTAAAAACAGAACCAGAGCCTGCTTTTATGTATCCTATTCATATTCCACGTTTGAGAAAGGAGACCGACATATTTATTGCAACAAAATCTAAACAGCGACTCTCTCGCCGTATAAAGTTACTTCACGATCACGGCCACGACGCCGTGGATTTATTTATCTCAGCTTTATGTGATGCACAATATAACCAGGTAAAGGAATCTAATCTCGATGCTTTAGATGAATCTTAATGTCGCACGCTCCATTAACAACATCCCGATGAGCGATTTAAAATTTTGGAATGGAATAATCGACTTCGGTCGACTTCAATCGGATGCGATCGCGTTAATAGTATCGACTAATGTACTAAGAGAATCCTGAAAGTACCTACAGGACGTCGAGTCGTTCTAAGTTAATTTAGCGTAAAATGTACCAGCTTTTTGATTACTCGCATCCGTGAGAACATCGATCGGATTGTTCGCGGTCGGATAACGATTCAGTCGCAAAAAAGGGATCGAGATAATGGCCGCGAGCGAGGAGACGAGCTCAAGGACGGCTCGCCCTCCTCCCGCCTGCGACGGAATGCATCTCCCGGACTATTTTTAGTAATCAAACTCGACGCCGACCCGGTCCGGCCAAACTCAATGTCGCGAATGCTATTAGTTCTATTGAAAAAATCGCTGACGAACGACGCATGTCCAGTCCAGCCTGTGGCTAAAAGCTTATTAGGTTGACGTTCCAGCCTTCATTTGGTCTGCTGCGATTTTTCGTCTAACCACAATTATTATGCACAATTATATTTAAACTTTGATGGAATTAAATTGTACCGATAACGTCGCGGCTAACAACTCTACTTTTGATCCAAATCAAGAGATTTCGACCATAAAACTCTAAAAACCGTCTCATGTTAAGTTAGGATGTCGGTTACCTTAGACGTCGCCTCGTTGTAATTTGATACAATCATACCACCTGTTGCTCTAACCGCATTATACTTTTGAATTATAGTGACAAAAAGTTGAAAACTCGAAGACCACAATAAGTGCGCCCGCTTTCGGCACCGGCTACGACTACATAAACGATCAAATATTTTTAATCACAGGATGAGCTTAAAATTATACAGCGGTTGGGTAGTTTACAAAACCATAAACGCCTCTTTTATTATCAAACCTGGCTAATAACTTCGGGTGATTCATACTAAACTAGGAATAGTTTACATAATAATGGAACATGAGCTTTGGACGAGCTATGTGATATTTATAAACAGCGACTATATTTCCTTATGTTCGGCAAAAGGTGTCAACCTGCAAGTGTTGTGATTATGACCGGAACAATGATTCCGAGATTACCGAGCCGGCGAGCCGTCTGCGATTCTGTATAACAGTGCATTTAACAACAGTTCTGTTGTGCAAAACAGTTATTCCTACCCGTTTACGTCCCTTAGATACATACCCATCACTCCGTTTTTGATTTCCAGCTATACCGGTTTTGCTTTGCAACGATTAAAAAACGTCTGTATTTGTTTATCTGACGCATGTTCAGTTTTTCGTAGTATGACAAATGGCATTATGTTATCATTCATACAAGTATAGAAACTACTTTGACAACATCGGTTAATATGTGCAACGGTGACGTTAAGCTGCATTAGTGGCCCGTACACCGACGATAACCGCTTCGAGGCGTACGAGGCAATTTCGCGAGTGTCGCCGCCAGTTATGACTTACGAGGCATATTGCCCGCGCGCCGCTAACGAGGTAGGTACGTTAGCCGTTTAAAGTTTGATATATCGCATAATCTCATTTACATTCGGATGATATTTGCTGCGCTTCTCCGATAAAATACTAAGTAATTGCAAAAAGTTATATAGCTTAAAAGTTTAAAAGTTTTAATGTACTGCTAAACTCGTTTATCAGCTAATGAAAGCTTGTTTTCGAAAAGCTTTAATGTTACCGATTAAAAGAGCTTTATTTATTTATCCTGTTTTATCACGTATAGATAGCGACCACTGCGGAGTATCATAATTTATTCTATGTCCAATAGACAGACATCCTGCCCGCGCACGCGGCAGGCCGATAACCCCGCACCTGCGGCTTGCTTCTCCTCACCCCCTTGGTTTTTTCTCAATAACTGAACTTCCGTTTACTAGCCGTAATCTGGCCAATGATCGCTGATACGCATCATTAGCGGAATCGTTCTAACGATCTTGATTGCAGTAAATAATTAAAGTTAGCGACTGATTGTCGAATAAAATTCCGCGACAAGGTAAAAGCGCGGGCTCTACGTATTTTATTGAGATTGACTGGTGTCATTGACTCTAAATAAATTGAGTTCCATGAAGCCGATCATGCAAATCGTTGATCCTCTTATACTTATACCGTCGTGATGACATAAACATTGTAAGATAAGATCTTATGGTCGCGGGCAAAAATTGCTGGCGGCCGGGGCTGTTTTTACTGCGTCCCCGCGAACATTTCTAACATGCCTTTATAGGAACATTGCAATGCAGTCGCAGCGAGTCCTTAAAGAGTATGAGCGGCATGTTTGCTGTCGTGACAGTGGCAGGGAGTCCGTGTTCGTGGTCGGGGCTGTCGCATTGTTCCTGGCGCACGAACCGCGGTCGTGCGGGCTGCGGCCAGCGCGGCCGGCGTGCGCGTGCGGCCCGGCTCCACACTTGAGTCAACACACGCGAAACGACGGCGCCGCGCCGGCCCGCGCCCGCGACGCAGCAAGCATTGGGCGATGGGCGTGCGCTGCGCAATATTGTTAATACATCATGCGAGCCTCGAGGCGCATTTAAAGCCATGTTCCCATGTAGTTACTGGAGCTTTATTTTATGCATATTTTATTGATCATGGCTATAATGTGCACCTGAAATATTATGGGTACTGCGCTTTCTGTGGTACATCGCCGCAATGGTTCAGGTTGTTTTCTTTGCAATTTATGCATGTAGGTATCGGCGCGGTAGAAACTTAGTCTAGTGAGTTTGATAGAATAGTCAGGTATGTTAATTTGACTTTACAAAATAATATAACTGTTTTACAACTTTTGACAATAATCGTTCGTGACACCCGAGGCATTTGCAAACCAGTTTTGCTAGATGCTAATAATTGCTACCGGAAGTGCTGTGCTCCCACAGGAATGCGATCGTGAATAATTAATAAAAGCTTTTTCAGTTAAGGGTGGCGCTGAGCAGGCATTGTACTCTAATGAAAGTTGAACAATGCGGGTCGTAGACCTGTAGGTCACTACCGGCACCTTGCCACTACGGCTACGACAACACTCGTGCTTGCCGTTCGAGGAACCTTTATTGTGGCGATATAAAGGTTCCATTGCGTTTATCGGCGCCCTTTAAAGTTGTGCGTGCCTTTAGCCTTTGTATGCCTAGAAGTCTTCGCGTAATGCTTCTCCGGCGCTTTTTCTGACGTAACTAAATTGTTAACATGCAGTAAAATTTACAGTGTGGTCCTGCCTTTTTTTTTTTGTTTCTTATTTTGGTTTTATTATAAAATAAGAAATAAAGAGTTTTCATGAGTTTTTAAATCAAATCGTACCTATACCTACCAGTAGTTTTAATAACGTTATTAACCTTAATCGAGAAGAAATAAAATTTTGATAAAAAAAGTGTTCAAAAAAAAGTTAAAAAAACTGCAAATTGAATTTACCTACGTTCCAATAATTTGTTAATACTATTTGATATTTAAAATATTCCAGTTTGAATAAGTAAAAAAAATGTTAATAATTATTAGTACAAGTTACCTGCAGCAGGGGCTACGGCGGCTGCGCAGAGCAGGAAAGTTGCCAGGACGAGCTGCATGTTGGCTACGGGAGAGTGCGGGATCAGGACACACGCGGGCGCTCACGCAACACGGGATACTCGGGCACACTGAGCGCGCGCAGCCCGGGATCCCCCCTTATAACAGCGACGCGTCCCGCGCGACCCACCACTGAAACATCGCGGGCCTGTCCACCGCGACAACACCCGCCCGCACTACGTACACTGCCTTCTACAACCACCAACCACGAAGCGTGAAAGCAACCCAAGGAGAAATGTAAATAGAATTGGTATTCCAAATCAGAATTAGATTACGACTTTTGTGCCGGGCAGAAGCGCGGACGTCCGGCGGCGGCCGCGCGCTCGGCGCCCGCGATGCTCGACACGGGAGTTATCTCTGCAAATCGCACCGCACAATAGTTCGCGCTCAATTTGTTCTTGTTGCGGTCGACGCGAATTCTTTACTCATACAAAGGGTTGTCGTAGTTTTTTCACGTCGCGATGCGCCGCTGCAAGGGAGTGGTGCGCCAACCTTTGTATATCTGCTATTGCGGATCGGAGCATGCAACCCGACTGCAATTAGGTACTCCACCTGTACACATTTATTCCTTACGTGTTTATTCGTTCAAGCGCGAAAAAAATAAAACAATTATTTATGGATCCATATATCCTCCGCCGGGTAACAGACGCACAATTCATATTTAAGATCGGGGACGTATCAAATTAACATAAACTTCAAAAAGCGTAATGGTCGAAATACGTAATGGTCAAAATAAATATATACTTAATACAATTTTCTCAGAAATTTAAAATGTAGTAGGAATTATATAAAATAAACCTAACCTAGTCGAAACTTACCTGCGTAGGTACCACCTTAGATACCTAGTTTATCTAGTTAATATAGTTTCAGAGTCAATTGAATATTTTATTTTGACCATTATACTTTTTAAACTTTATGTTAAGTATTTCGTATGACGTTCCCTTAAGATAATTTTATTATCAATGTAAGTACCTAATATCTGTTTTATTTAGTTTTTTTAACCTCTTATATATTTGAACACGTCCTGTGGTTGGTAGCCTAATTTCTCTGACCGGAATTTGGCACTGGAGTATCGAAGAAACCTGATGTCTGTAATTGCTTGATCGCAATAAGTATATGAGGAAAACCTTCGAAGGAAACAGATAACGATCAGGGGGCGGAGTCCAAAAATTAATCTTGAATTTTAAGTCATAATTTACTGCCATTTTCAAAGAAATGTGTTACGCTGATTTAGCGAGAAGTAATAAATGCAACCCTTGACATTGACTTGTAAATTTGAGTGATGAAGATGGTTAATAAGCCCCGGCATCGGCTCTTTGGCATTGGCATTGCGTCGCATAAACAAATGAGCAGCGCCCGCTGAGCTCAACATTAGATCTGATGAAATAAAAGCAAGTGAGCTTGAAAGACGCCGCCTCGGCCTGGCCACTCAGACTTGTTGCTTGGAGAGCTACGTTAATTGTGGTGGGACGCTGTTTGCGCCGCGCACGGCGGTCTTTGACACGCATCTACACCAATCTCATCCCTGCAAGGTACTATAATGCAATATTTGTTGTATAATTCAATGGCTCATCCATTTCGACCCAAACAATAAACCCTCAAAAGATGGATCCATAGCGACTAGTGTAATCGACGACCAAAAAATACCTACTTCTCAAACGCGTTTGCGTTAACGTGTCAAATACTATCGTATGACAATGATACGTTGCCAATACGTGCCGATAGAGACGTTGCCGATTTGCTCATAGTAATTGAGATATTAACGCGAACACCATCGAGACTTTTTATTGTGTCAAAAACTACACTATTGGCTCTTATATGCCTAATGTGTTATACCTTTATTTGTAGTAAGTGCGAAAATCTAGCCCAGCAACCATACATTCATAGGTAGATACATAATAAGATCTCTTGGAATCTTCAATACAAAGGCACTGCATTTAAAATTGCCACACAATAACACAATCGTAGAACCCTCGAGACATTTTAAAAATCTATTTTAATCACATCGAACCGATGTTTATACGCATTGTTATTCGTGCGGTGAATTAAATTCTGCATCGCTGGAGTCGATAAAATAAAATGAATCACATTTTTATTTTTACAAAGAATAGGAATTACTTTAATAACTGCAAAAAGACTAAAAATAGATGTATGGTCGATACAAAGGGGTTTTTTCATCTGAAGATGTTACGCCGCTGTGTGGAGCATTTAATTGAACGGGTGCATGACTCGTTGTTTTGAATAATAGGTGGCTATAATGGGACCGCACAGGCGCCCAAACAAAACTATGAGTGCAATCACATAACACGAGCCTCGCTCCTCGCTACACTCCACTATTACGTGTGCACAGTGTTTATTTTCCAAGAGTTTATTTTGTCATAAATATTGTTTTTAAACGTTATCCTCCGAGTCACATTCTGCGAATTACACTAATTCATGTAAGCACCCTCGTTGCGTTTACTTATTCAAGAAATTCAAGACCACGACAATTATCTATAGCTGTATAAAGCAATTTTAAAGTTCACTGACTTCGGGAGATGAATGATTCAAAGCTTGAGAAAGTTATGAGGTTCCGAATCTCAGCAAGAAGAGAACAAATATGATTGTTCTCAGTTTTTCGATTGTTGAGATTTTTTGGTATCTACCGAAGTGAAGTAGCTATGGGCGATTGATCTAAAGCAGCAGTTGCAGGCGAACGAATAACGCGTTCTTGGTGGTCGCCGCAGTGTTCTCTGATTACTGACGATTACGACAAAAATGCTCCTCCGCTATCGTTTTAATGTCGCTCTAAAAATAACCGTATAATACCTAGTTAACCGCAAAAGTAATGGTTGAACAGGAGCAGAAATAAAATGCAGCGTATGTTGCGCTTAGAACGACGAACCTGCATAATATTCTGCGTTATTACATTAGGTAGTAATTTAATGCACTTACCTACTCTACGCGGCTTTGATAAAATATTAAAGTGTGGGTAGCATAATTAAATGTTATTATTATTAATGAACATAATTTTTTTTAAAAACTTGTGAACCTGGGGTTTAGAACGTGGCCATTTAATGACGATTTTTTCATTAAGTAAACAAAATATTTGAATATCCGGAAATGTTATTCAGCGAACGACGATGATGCAAGGTAGAGCCTATTTACGATTATTAAGCCATGTTTTTGTTAAAACCTTTGCTATATTGTTAAAGTGTGTCCAATTAACTTCTAGATACAGGAATTAATCGACCAGTACCAGTGGGATTATCAGTTTTATCGTGTAAGTAAATCTTAGCCGATATGAACTTTTAAACAATGAAGGAAACCCTCTTTCTCCAATGAAGTATGAAAGCGCTAATAATTCAACAAGCATGATAAGCAAGGCTGGCTTCCCATGCGCGACTCGCGCCATCCAGGGCCAAAGCCGCAGCGCCGGGCTATTGAATGGGGCAATTGCGTTCTAACTCGAGCAAATCGAGCACTGAGTTGCGGTCTTCCGTAAGTTCAACAACTTATTACCCTCTTATGTCACGATTTCCTCGAGGGGACGCACTGTTATATGGCAGGGAGTATCCGGACACACTTACGGCTTATTTATTACAACTCGCCATGTAATGTATCAAGGTCGTTAAATTTGCTTGCGGTACTCCTTGCGTAGGGTTAGCTAAGTGCGGCGGATCAGGCTCGAATCGAGGACAATATCAATCTTTGATTTTGTTGTCATGAATAAAATAATGTTGTATACGCGCTCGTAATCATATGTTACCACTAAAAAGGAACCGCTTCCGTGGTAAACTTAGAAAACCTCTTAACCGATTGTGGATCCCGGTTGGCTACGTGGATGTGGGGAAAATTTCTGCTAGTCGAATTTTACTGGTGGCTTGTGTTCCTATATCGGTGGTGTATAATCCGTCTAGATAAAACAATGTCCTCGCTTATTTGGGCCCATATCTCCCGCCAATGATACAATGCATTGCATTCATTGCATTCAGCTACAAATAAAATGTTTGCCCGTTTTTGAGAACAATATAATATAAGTCAATGAACTACAATTATCTGAATTACAATGATCCGTTCTCCACCTTTTTAACAAATCTACGTTCAGCTCTGCTCGGCCCGCTCTGGCCCTGCGAATAGATTCTAAGCCCGTGAAGCTTTTTTGTATTAAGCTTATTAGAAGTTGCTTGTTTTTCCGACTGTCTGGTGATGAGTTGAACGCACTCTAGCTCAATTATCCGACATTTGCACTGGAATGTAATAGGATGCCATTTTTAGAATTCCGTTTATTAACTTGGTAATACGGAGCCCCTACAGGATAGGGTTAGAACAATTTAACAGCATTATGTTTTCTATTGAAATAAAGTTAGTATGGGCGGCGGTGATTGTTTTATATCAGGTGACTCGCCTGCTCGTTTTCCCCTCTTATAATGTATAAAAAAAATACAGTAAGTACTTGGATTGACTTGCGCCGACCTGGGTTAACGCTAGCTCGGTGTTAACATCACGTCAGGCTGTACAAATACGTCAAGATAATTTCGTGTACAGTCAGTAGTAGAATTAGCTAAGCAACCGAAGAAGTCACAGTGATCTAAGCATGGCTCTATTGTTATAGACACAAGGGCTTGTGTAGATCATTGTGACCGCTTCGGTTGCTTAGCTACTACTGCTGCTGACTGTACCTAGTGTCAAAAAGTCTGTGCAAGTCGGCCTTATATGACGAAAAAGTTAGGGTAAGGTTTTAGATGGCCTAGATGGGAAGATTTAGGTATTTGTAACATAAAACTCCGGTCGAATTCAATCATAGTGAAATAAACGGATTATGGAGCGTGTGCTCCCAAAGGAAGGACTGTGGTTTAGTCCGAAACAGATCGGGCTATACTCGACTGACGTTACGTGAGTGATCCGTTTATTTTACTATATTAAGTGTTTTTATATGTATTCTACTATACAAACCTTTTGTAAAATATTACCTATAAGATGGTGTAAACCGCATCAAAATCTGTTCGGTAGTTATGAGTTTATCGCGTCGTATATTGCGTATCGCGTCAGGAGGGTAAGAGTTTGCATAGATTTTTCTTTTCCCTGATATATCGGAATTTTAGTACAAAAATAACTTCTGCTAATTGAAGGCGATAAAGCCCTTTATTTATAGTACACTTAGTTATCCAGCATTAACAAAAAAAAATTAAACATTGGCAAAATGCAATAAAAATGTATAAATAAAATATCTGTAACATACGGGTCTGTCAGCGACCGTTTCACTTTTGCGAGGACACACTTCCTTGAGAAGAAATGTGTGAAATTGTGTGTATTTTCTTGTATTTGTGTGTCTTTTTGTGAAAGTGAATAAATGTCTTCTTTCTTTCTTTCTCTACGCCAACACAACTCGCACTTGGTAGATTTTTTTTTCTTTCTAGATATTTCATTGCCTCGGCGCCCAAGTTTGGCGCACCGTAAAATTGTGGAACGAATCACGGAGTGATATTGTTGGCGCGGGTGCAAGAGCAAGAACGAGTAATATCTATAATAAGTTTTCTGTAAAAAAAAACATTTTTAATATAAAGCTGTTTTGCCGACTGTATTTTTTTTCGCCTGTACTTGTATTATCATATTTGTCATTCAACTTACATATCCATACCAAATTTCAAGTCGATGCACATGCTTTAACCGTTGAAGAGTTCCCTACAGTGGAGACGATCCTGGCATGGCAAACAGAATTTTACTAAGTACTTACTTACCAGATTATCACCGGACTTAGGTACATCATAAATCATAAGCACCTAAGCAAAATTTCATCTAGAATAATATGTTATCTTTGATCTGGATCGGTTGAGGGTTGAGGATGATTGTTTTAGAATTCAAACAAACATTGCAAGTTAAATAAAAAATTGTAAAAGGCCTAAAAAGAAGCAATGGCCGATAGGGGCCTTGAATAAAATACATGCAGTATGCACGTCTACAATTCTAGACGCGCAGCCGAAGGACGCACTCAATGTCGGCGCGGTTTGGTATTAAAATTATCCTTTGATCTACGGGCATCTCTATTATGGTCACGATTATAAATACGGGAAGGTATTTTATAAATAAATGAGAAAAATCCTTAGTCACTGATGCAATTTCCATCCAACCAGCGATAAGGCTTTTTGCGTGTTTTAGTGCATTTTAATAATAATGTGGGAAGCGCTTTACTTTTGACAGCAATTCTGCTCGGGGCTCTGGGACTCTTTAATTTGAGAGGTGTTAGTGTCAGTCGTGACTGTTTAACGGCAACAGAACTTTTTGAATGCTGCCTGATTGTGGACGTCGTGTCTGCAATGTCTACGGGCAACCGAGCGTGCTGTTCTTTTAGAGATGATATCGCATCTTCATACCGTTACTGTTGAAAACAATAACATAACAGTAACTATCACGTCGTTAGTGTTTTTGTTTATGGGAATTCGTTTTGACAGAAATTAGGTAAATTCCTAACTTACGAGTATGTGTGGTTTTAGCTTTTGCTCTGCCACAACTTACTTTTGTTCTTCTACCTTCGCGTTCTTACACATTGCACTTTATTTATGCATATCGTGTTTAGAATGAAAGTAAAACAACGTGAAATGGTGTTAGCCACGTTTTACAGGGTTTTGTTTTATTTTTCAATCGTTGTTTTGCAACTTTCTAAGAAGCTACAATTTTCATTAACTATGTCGTAAATAATTTCTTTTAACTCTTTATTCTTATTTTGTGTTTTATAAAATAAGTCTTTCGTTAAATTTCATTTATTAAGGAGATCTTTTTGCTGACTCTACTTGTATTATCATCGGAGTTCTAAACCTATTAACATGTACCAAATTAAAAGTTGATGCCATTAACCATTGAAGAGATCCTGCGGAGACGATCCTGGCCGGACCACCAGAATTTCATGATCAGATTATTGTTATTGTATTGTCATCGAATTTACGGAGTCAAATTTAATTTGCAAGTTTTGTTTAACAGACAGACAGACAGCGGTAGAGGTGAAACTAAATAGGTAAAAGCTAGAAAATACGCCCGCTGAGAAGAGTCCTTTCATACTGCTCATTACTTTTTTCAGAAAAAATTAGGTTTATGCCAAAGGAACCTGGATGTAGAGTCGAAATTTAAAATAACAGCAGTACTTATAGAAATATGCACTTTTGAAAAGACAGTGTTGACTTCAGCTTTTGTGGGTTTGTGCTCAACCAACAACAAAATGGTACGCTAACAGCAGCGGAACCGCAAAAATTAGGAGAGGTTTGACGTGCAAGGTAAAACTATGTGGGTTGCGTACCCTATAGCAGCACCCCAACAAAAAGTTAGAATAACTCAGTTTCACTCCTTACTCTATTTGCAATCATTTAAATGCAATTTGCTGAACGTCTAGGGGGACTGGTAATCGCGCCGTGCCGCCGCAACAGGCAGATAATGCTTTTAATCGTCCGGGATCGCTGTCGTTTATTGATTCGCCCGACATTGTTGGGACACCGGTGTATTTAAGTAATTATTGGCTCGCTGGAGAATGGAGCAGAGGGCGAGACGGGCGAGCGGGGTAAGTTCGGTTCCCGTTATAATTGGCGCTGGTCCACGCCGAGCTGCCGAGGTGTCAGAGGTGTGCCACTACTACCTCCACTTCCCCTATAATTTCCCGGCAACTCATCGTCCGCTGGATGTTAAATAAAATAATTATTTTTCATCACCCGCGCAATCTAGAGCGATCGCGTCTTTCGAGCTTTTCATTGCTGTTATCAACTTCATCCGACTTACCGAGTATTGCAGCGTTAGCGTTCATCTTTTAATGCGTTTCACCGTTATATATACACTCGTAATTCTCAGGATAATGACCTTTTATTGTTATGGAAGAAGTGGTATTAATTAGGTTAGGTGGGCAATTAAGTACCATTGCCCATTGCTACCTTGTATTTTCTTTGTGGCCTTATTTCTTGTTTTGCCTGTTATGTAGTGTTCAATAGTCATTGTATTGTATTGTAGGTACTTAGTCAATTAAAGAGTTCGTTGGCGTCGTCCCTAAGGTCCGTCGATACTCAATAATATTTTCCATCAATAGGCCCCGACAACTCGCTGATTGATTTTCATGACAGTACTTAGTAAATTAAATAGTATATTTTTCAATTTCGAGAAGTACGAGTATTACAATTTAAATTGAATTCCGTTTTTTTTTTGTGATAGGAATTGTCAAAAACCACTCTAGCCTAGCCTAGGTATTTTTATGCATTCTTGTCTTGGTCTCAATACAAGTATGAATGGTGCAAATAATTCATGGTGAATAGATGCAAGTATTTCAGCCGTTTCAATGAACACGCTCTAGTGTCGATTCCCCCTTTTGTTTTAGATGGCGGATAAGATTCACGACGTTAGCGATTATAAATTGTAGCGTTGAGGTGTGATTTCCTTCCCACAGGTTCAAGGTTATGAACGTGATTTTGAAATATCGTAAATTCAATCTCAATGGCTCATCTGCAGGACCGATCGTTGCTTTCTCACGACGAAGCTTACAGTCTTGCTGCTCAAATAACACCCCTGTGTCGTAACTCTCTAAGTAACGCTGTCCCTTGTAGACTAATGTCATATTTAAAAAATCTTTTATGTGTTTTATATAAGTGTTTTGTTTGAGAGCCGTGTTTAGCAACCAGTTGTGCGGTTCTTTGTTATCTGTGTTGGCTCCGTCAATATTGACTCCACTCGCCCGCGCCGCCTATTTGTGCACTGTGTGTGTGAATGAAAGTTGGAATGCACTTTTATTAGTTATATATCAATAGAAATATTTTTGACACTATCCTAGTATCTATAGCATGTATACCTAATCAATTTGATGGACGCAGGCCTCCTCTCACATTAACAAAGCTGGAGCTGCTTTTCCATACAAGATGGGCACAATTGGGATGTCCATTCGCATGCTGCGACCTCTACTTTCAATGACCGCCTGATCTCAAAAATTTTACCATAGTTGGTTAATTTAGCTTGTTCGCGTTTATTTGGAGAATCATTATTTTAAATATTGTGAACTAGCAGCCCGTCCCGGCTTCGCACGGGGTAGACAATTATAAAATGAAAAAAGTTGTTGTAGTGACATAACTACAATAGTTGTACATATGCTACCGCGGAGTTTTTTGTAGACATTATGATGTTCTTCAATATTGTTGTACATTATTTTGTTCTATCGCTAATAGTTTCGGCAGCGCATTCGACGAAAGACATTTTAAGACTCATTTTTCTACACCTTCGGTTACATTGTTCAAATTTTACCAAGGATCCCTAATTTTTTTCAAAATGAAATGTAGCCTATGTCAAATTGGAAGAATGTAGCATTCTATTGGTGAAAGAATTTTTAAATCGGCCCAGTACTTTTTGAGCCTATTCATTACAAACATACAAACATACAAAAATAGGTACAAATCTTTCCTCTTTATAATATTAATAAGTGTAGATAAAACATTTACCACATCTAGTCAGCCCAGAAATAGTCTTTCGTTCTGCAAGGCTGCAAACTTGTTGTTTGGCGCGAGTGTTTATTGAAACCCGAGCAAGCGATGGATTCTAGGATTGAACCATGAGAGCAAAACAAAACTTTTCATCTCACTACAGCGAGGAAAATGGTAGATGGAAAAAATAAATAGCGGTAGAAAAAAAGCTTCTTAATGTCTGTGTGTCTATATTATGGATACCTATTTCTCAGCTTTAAGTTTGTTTAAGTGGATGTTAAATCCCACTAGATGCGAACAAACGAACTTTACACTATAGTTAGTATAAAGTTGTCGTCAATACTCTCTTCAATGCCAGAGAAATAGATTTGCTTAACATGTAGCCCGTAGCGTCCGTGTCAACAGTCGAAACTGTTTTAGATCCATTATATTGCAATCTATGTTTATTGCTTATATATAACTTCTAAGCCAGCAGTACGCGTTATAATGCTTATTTTAGGTAGTAAATATGTATTTACATATTCACCTTTCGAGTACTGTTGGGAACAACGGATGCGTAAAAATAATTACGCATAATCTGTACACTCATACGAATTAGTGGTCTTATTTTATTTTATGTACGTATTCTACAACAAGCAAACGTCTACGGTGTCCCGTATAAAGTACATTTCACAGAAATAATAACACTCTAATTTTATGGCTTACACTGTTATAGTCCAATGAGAATCAGACTGCAAATGCGTAGGTATCTCTTTTTGACGTATAATTATCATAAATATATTATAATATGTACACGTTATTAGTAATATGTAGTGTAGGCACCAACCACATCGACATCGCTTTAAGTGCAGTAATGAGCCTATCTAGGAAATTGACAAATTATTTCAAGCAACAAGTCTGGAACAATAAGCTGTAAAATTGGTACTATTAATGACGCTCGCTGGCTGCATCGATTCATATCATAGTAGGTCGACTGCAATTCAAATATTTTAATAGCTGCAAGATTTTACTGCTGAATATAAAAGTTTTGAACGGAAAGACAGGCTTTTGAAGATCGCAGGGCTCTCTCCATATATTTAACAAGTTTATGAGTCCTTCGGTGTTAGTGTTGTTTTTCGTTTTTGGGAACTATTAGGATTGACCTCTGACTGGTTTTTGCAACATGTACAATTGTACATATATGTATGTTATAAAGACGTACTAATCGTTGTTTGGGAACTCGAATTTGGTTTTTAAATTAGGCGACTGAATCCTTTTGTTACTGTTTCCATTTTGTACTTAAACGTGTCTGCTAATTCAGCCTATTGCCAGCCATATAATTTTAAATTTGTGTTGTGTTATAATCCCACTTCCTACATAAACTTGAACATGGGAAACAGTAAACGTCACTTGTTCACATCGGGTGCGCCGGAGCGGCGAAGCTAAAGCTCAATTGCACAATTAGCGTTGCCTTCGTAATGCTTCCGGATTCCCTCGGGATTGCGTCGCTGGCGTCGCTGCTCGCTTTACGCACCGTCGCTCACAATGTTCTACAGTGTCCAAAGTCTACGCGCTGTAATCTTTGTCGTCGCTACACCCCTCTCTGCATAACCGCATCTGATTAATACTAACATTCGCGAATGCTGTCTGCTGGCAGTTACAAAACGGTTCGCAACTTATGCGCGGGCACGTTCGCGCGGCGTTTGATATGCGCGCCGAACAACGGTCTCGCATCACCTTGAATCATGTCTCGACATGCGAACATCGACGCCCTGCAATTAGAAGCTGTCCTGGGACCTTCCCGGAAACTGCGTCCCCTCGCGGCCCCCCAGCCCGCTGCCACTCATCTTGCATAACTTCTGCTTATCACAAAAACACGAAACTATTAACTTGACTACGTTCGTAACTTATAGGTACCTTACCTTATTATATTATTATTACTTTAAATAATTTTAAGTAGGTACTCGCATCTTTAACTATTTAATTACGTTTCACAATATTCCCATTTTGTTTTTTAATGTGCAATGCTTTATGGTGGTTCTCAAAAGAGAAAAAGAGTCCTCGAGCCTGACACTCGTTACTTTAACAAGTACCATTCTATACCACATCGACTCGCAGGGTTTAATGAATCCCTCATACATATTTCGCATTGCAATAAATCAAAAACCAGGCACACATTGAACTTGTGAATGTGCTTTCTCAAAGGTACATTGTAGCGAGCGAATCCTTGACCTCGGATGTTCTATTCAGATGTTCTCATTATACTGCTCGTATTCCATTAAGAGCTGGCTACGTGGCTGCGATGCGGGACGTACGTCGGGTCGGGTAATTCTCGGACAAAACCAAAGCGGTCGTAAATAATCGAGGCGCACAGTCAGCTAATGAATTACCTTCGATGGCAGCCAGGGCTGGGAGCATAATAGTGGGTCGCGGTGCTAATGCTGCGCGCGGCTCTCGGCGCTGCCCGCCGCGGGCGCCGCGCCGGCCGCGCAGCTGCGCAGCCTCTAGGTACTACCCGTGATTGACCAAATTACAATCAATAAAACTGAACTACAGAAGCAAACTGAAACAAAACTGCAACAAATCTATTGAATCTGGTCTTGGCCTTTATGAAATGTAACTATGTCAAAGCGTCTGCAAAATCTGTATTGTGGGTTTCCTTTCTCACACATGAAACATATCGGGCTATACTCGAATGACATACGTGAGTAATCCGATATTTCATTATGATTTAATCTCACGGTAGTTTTCATGCTAAATGCTTCTTTACAGATTGATTTTCAATGCAATCAGGCATTTCACATAGAGGAAAACTCAGGCGCATTGACAATTTGATGCTCAATGATAAGATTCGCTCCGTTCGAGGCTTCACCTCCAGAGAACAGCAAGCTCGTGCGAATAGTTCACGCTCTGACTCTTGCATCACTGCAATGGACGCGCGGAGTCAACGACCAGTGCGCAAGTCATGCTGTCATCGTTGAACTTGAACCTGCTCACCGAAAGTGGGACCGATGAGAGGGCGCGGGCGCACTCGTAATGTGGTATTACGATGCATATCTGATGTCTAGTTGTACAATAAAGCAGTTAAGCCGATTTAGTCGAAGAAAGAGTTTTTGATCCAGAAAATATTGAATAGGTGAAGCATGGACGATCATAATGACTCATAATTCTTTGGATAGACCAAGATCCTTAGCCTGAATAACCCTTGAGCCAAGGCCGTCCAGTCCTCACGATTATGTAAATAACGCGCCGGGCTGCACTCGCGGTATTTGGTCCCGCGACCATTACATTCTCATCTTATCGATACCTGAGCGCAAGCTGCTGCTGCATGACTCAATACTGACCATTTACCTGCTTCTAATTAACATAAAGAAGTGCAACCGCCAACGCCAACGCTTTCCCGCTATTGCTTTGCTACCTTGTTATTCCTTGTATGACACTAAATGTTTCTCATGATCATTAACTGTTCACAGTTCGCCGTTCTGGAACGCACTCTCATTGAATATCAAAACAGCTTCGAATGATATTATTATTAGGAGCACTACCCGCACTTGACCCGAATAACTTTATCGTGAGAGTCATAGCTTTGAACTTTAACTTTTTTGTATAAAAACCATTAGTGTCGCCCATTGTGAGGGATAATAAACTAATATCAACTGACACCGTAGTCTAGGCTCAGAGCTTATATTGCGCTTTGTAAATAAATCAATGGTCCGTGAACGTCGTGCGAAACGTCATAAACGAACGCAAGATTTCTAAATCAATAGCACAAGTACAGTTAATGACCAAATGAACTTAATCGGATTTAATAAGACATTAACTTTTTATATCTTATAAATAAATTAATTGTGTTCTGATTTTAATTAATTAACTATCAAATTTACGTGATTTATGTGCACAGAACACAGGTCATATTGTGTACATTAGTAAGGCACGTTCAAAATGCACTAATACGTAATAAAAAAGGAAAATATTCAATTAGGTACGGGTTTTATCTCTGTAATTGATTTCAATACGTTTCTTGGTTCGCAATCAATACACGATACGACACATACGATGCTGACTCTACTAAATATAATAATATCATCTAGTATTCAAACTGGTGAAGGAAAACACCGTTTTAAAGATGTGTTGATATCCTTGATCCATTAATTCTGCCCAACTATACTCAATCGGCGCAGAAGTGAAGCGTTAGGTATTCACGTTGGTTTATCAACTATTCACTAATTGTATCGACGCCCGCGCACGCCCGCCCCCGTGAAATTGAGGGTTCTTTGCCGATGAAAATGTCTTTGGATTAAAATGACGGACGACCGCGGTAATCTATTTTCATGCTGTCAATAACGGGAAGGATTTTGTAACGGAACGCTTCTCGAAGTATATTAGCCTGTAGCTACGTCCATCGAGGACTAAAACTAAAGTTAACTCAAGAACATACGGTGTTTTTCATTTCAATCAAAACTTCTAACACATTTCTTGCCGGCTAATAAGTTGGACACTTCTATTTGGCATATACTTGGACTTTTACACCAAAAAGACTTTACACGCACATTCATAACTGTAGTAGAATTGTAAGAATTAACACTACTCTTGAGCAATTTGGAAAATATCGAAGAAGAGATAAAATAATAGAATCTATCCGTCCTTGAAGGACGATCCTCGCCGCGCCGTCGTCGAGATCAGTGTCGTTGAACTGTCTTCTGTGGCGAATCGCCCTGCTTCCGCCGCACCCGGTAAATATAATCAATTAAGTAGGCCTACACCGTTATAGCTATACGGTGGCCACTACTTGCCCAGTGCCATATGACGCTTCGCAAAACCAGACTCATACGAGCAACAACTTCGAAGTAGTTGCGGGCCATTACACAAGCTGCAAGAATGCGACTGTTTTACAGCTAGCACAATCGTTTGGACCTTGTTTGCATGCACAGTTCTAAGTTATCATAATTTTACTCGGAATAGCATGATTCAGCGGCTAGAAATAAACTGTAGGCACGTGTGTTAATTCCTAAGGAGGGTATTTAATAAAGACACGTCATGTTATTGTCGATGTCGCACTAGCACCGGATAAGCGCGGCGGCCGGCGATTGTCTCGCGACTATCGTAAATAACTCGAGCTGTGTCCGGTGCCAGCCGAGAACACGCTACGAACGCCCCGCCGACGGTAGCGCAACCTGAAGCGAGACGCGAGCCTCGCGCGCCCCGTTCAAACTCTACCATCTTTCTAACACATATCGCCAGATAAGAATTCACCAAGCGTTTCCAGCTAAACCCGAACAATCGAGAAGTCGTAGTTCTAGCTCGGCTGTGGCGGCGGCGCAGCAGGAAGCAGCCTCCGCGCGCGGCATACGGATGAGCGTGACGTGCGCCGGCCGGCCACACCGACTTATCTAAACCGTCGATGTAGATATTTATCACCATTGAAATATTACTATCTCCACGTATCAATTGCGATGCGAATGGCATTCCTATTTTATCGATGTGCAATTTATCAAAGTAACGACGATCTCGAACGTGGCACTAAAATAGCCTGCCGGCTATTAATTCCACCTGGGCCAGAAACAATGGTCATTACGATATAAATAGTTGGAATAAACATAAAATGGCAGCGCATCTTTGGTCTATTTATTGGGCGAGCGTTATGCGAGGGGTGCTATGAGGGCGGTGCGCGGCGCGGGCGCAGGCGGCGTGCCCGATAGCATCGGCGCGCTATAAATAGATGGGCGGGCGGACCCTTGAACCAGCCGCGCGGCCCGGCCCGCGACCGCAGGGCTGCGGCGCTGCGGCCTGCCTCCTGCCTCCTACATGCCCTGCCGGTGGCGAGCATCCATCAATACAACTAATACATTATGCAACGTACATAGTATAATGATAAATGAGACGATTCATGACATATATTAGACACCATTAATCGTCGGATGTTTTGTGCACAAGTACCATAGTAACTTATTGTTATTACTTATTAACAAGAGTTAAGTATAGTAACGAACTGTTGCTGCTTTCTACTTTCACACTAGAAGACATTTTCTCTTTTTTTTTTAAATGTTTGCATAAATTAGTCATTGATTGTGATTTAAGCAACAATTAATGCCTGAGAGTAGAATCAAATACGTATAAGAGACAAAATTCTTGTTGCGTTTGCATCTGCATCTGAAAATCTTGAAGCATTGATCTGAGTTTCTGATATAAAAGAAAGAAAAGTTTGAGTGCAGATTAGATTTGAGGCTAAGGACAGCCCTGTTCATTGCTCCGGCGGTACCGCAACAATCCACCATAAAACACGGCAGGCGGGTTGCAACTTCTCGCTTGTTCGCTTTCGTTCGCGCATGCGGCCGGCGCATATTTTTTTCCCTGATTAGAGTAAAAGATGCGCAACCGGTCGGTGGACGAAGGCCGCGGCCGGGGCCGGCGCGCGCCGCGCCAGAGTCGAGGACCTGCGCACCCGCTCCCGCTAATGATGCGCCTCCACAACCACTCCTAATTGGACGAGCGCCCGACCAGACGACCACTCCATCGGGAAAAAATGCGCATGAGATAGTCCGCAAAGAACGCCCGTAGACCTGACATAGTACAAGTACACGGTACCTTAATTTCTTTACATTAACGAATAGTATCAAAAGTGACCGCCCGCGTTTTAAAAACCGGAGCGCACAAAACACGCGTTATCTCAGGAATAATTTGTCGATACGCCCTGCCTCGGTTCTCTTATCAAGATCTGTGAGGTGTGAATTTAAAACGTGGCATTCTCAGGAAGTCGTTCTGAGGGGCAGTTAAGTTTTTGTTTTAATATTACGGCACTTTACCAGTTCCAGGACGCACGGACGCTGACGCGTACTAATTTACTTAGCGCTGTTAAATAAATATGAGAGACTGCTTCCCATCTCGACAACATAGCACTTCATATACTTGTACATTTCCCAGTCCACCGAATGCGATTAGGACAGAAGCACGTACACGATAAGAATTGCCCTTTAATAACGGGAGAGCTGTAGTGAATCGTTGTAGATTGCAGACGCACCGCGCTGAAGTTATCTAGCTGTAAATAATGACACAATTTAAGATGTTCTTTCTTTCCCGGCAGATGCGCAGTACCGTACGCTACACAATGCAATTGTAAACTTGAAGTGTTTAGTCCGCAATATTTCCTGCTAGGTACAGTTATAGACTTAAACTCAAACCCCGTAAACATCGACTACTAGCTCCCTAATCTGAATACCTTTATAAAAATGAGCCGGTAAAAATAAAAACGCATATTTTGAATCTCTACATTTGTATTCCGTGTAAAAACTTTAATTAACTGCCTCCCATATCCGTCGGACTGCGCTATGTCAGTCCAGGTCATAAATTGAGATTCATCAATAAAATTACAGTCTGGAACGTGAGTTTATGCCGACGAAAACGAATAATTTATCTTCAATTTAATATTTTGGCTGTCGCGCAACACGGTCAGCGGACAAAACATTACTGATGAAAATTCATTAAATATCATTACAAAAAGTAATGATTCGTCGCCTGCTGCTGTTACGACGTTTCGGGAGTAAAAAATCGGGCGTCGGAATTAATCTGAGAAGAAAAGTCAGATGGGCCACAAGCAAAAGTACAGTTGTGAAGAGAAGGGTAAAATCGTAAACGCGTGGGAAGACAGTTGCTGGGTAATTAATTAAGTCTTTTGTCCGCAAGTTGTTTATTCGAATAAAATTTGTAATTACCACAAACAGTAATGGTGGAGCCAGTACATATATCGCGGGACATGGTTTGAGGTGCGTGCTTCCGCCGCGGCGCGTCTTGACCGCGCGACGAATGCCTACGTTGCGAGTCATTCATTTAATTTAATAACTTGTCATATTAAATTGTCAGTCAAAGCTCTTCCTGGGGTTGGCCGTATAAGACCACGAATCAATTATCATTTCATTTAATATCGATGTTGTTGTCGGTGCGAGCGTGTCGCGCATCTAATGCGAGAACTGTTTCACCGTAGTAAGTATTATTGGCAGGCATTGTGCTGCACAATGAGAAAATTTGATGCGCGTTTTCCGCACAGCTTTTACTGAATAGCTTTAACGATCGAACTTTATAAATGAATTATTCAGTTAAATGAAGCACTAAAAATAATTCACCGTAATCTTTGCAATGTGTTAAGTAGAATTAGTTCCATTTAGAAGTACCTTGCATTTAGTAAGCAACATACGATCAGCCATGCATGAATCAGACGAGATAAGGCATTCAAAATATATTACAGGAACTTCTCTTTATCAAGGGCTTCATTGAGATGCAGGTATCTAACAGACTCGCCAAATATGTGTAGGGATCACAATTACGTAGGTCTTTTCATACAAGTTTGATTCGTCATCATTTTGTGCACGGTTATTTATTTATGTTTTATCGAAAGTAGATATTTATTAGTCCAGTTCTTGAATATTACATTTTGTACACAAATGTTGCCAAGACGAGACCTAGCAGTTTTGAAAAGTTATAAGATCTCATGTAGAGCCAAGCTTCTAACTCTACACGTCTTAATTCTACGAGCGCTATCTTCGCAAACTATATATATACCTTAGTCAATGTGGCTTGGCCGTTTCGTTATTACAAGAACTATTTGTATAACAGAAAGGTACAAAGAGTGAATACATTTTTCACCTTACGCCCATGTGACGGTAGTGAAATGGCCAAGCCACATATTTTGACTAAAGTGTAGAGTTTGTGAAGTTAGGGCGTCTAGAGTTAGAAACTTGGCGCTACATGAGATCTGATAACTTTTTGACAGTGCGAGCCATATGGTCTCGTCTTAGCAACATTTTATATACCTATATGCAAGGATCATGGAAAGTAAACGGATTGACAAAGCCCATACTTTGAATCGTTCTTATTTACATTCAGCGCCATCTACCTTGCTTGAGTGACACATTCGTACCGCTGTTTTGTTATTATTTGACCCGCTGGCTACTACCTTGGCGCCATCTAGAAATTGCCTGAATTTTAACATGACTGCGGGGAACGATTATGGGCTTTGACACTCCGTATACTATCCTCCTTGCCTATATGTAAATGTTTTTGGTGGGATTTACTGCTTTTTGTAAGTTGTGCTTATGACATTTTTTTTGTTTTTTTTTTTCTTATAATTATGTATTTTATTATTTATAACAAGGAGTCCCTATATACATATAATGTTTATATTTTTCTGTGTGTTGTATTGTAACTGAGTAGTATAATGAAACAAGACTTAATTGCGTTTCTCTGTAAAAACTAAAGTTTTTTTATTTACAAAATGTTCTTACATACAACATCTTAACTAAACAATTACGTGTTTTACAAACTGAAAATTCACTCGCCTGTAAAAACGAAAGAAACAACATTTAAAGCCATTATTCCAGATCTCTGTTATATGTTTAGGAAAATTAAACTATTAACGATAAAATACAACCCACTTTCATTTCTTATCAAAAGACAGCCGTCAGTCATGACAGCTGTCAAATTCAAAGACTAAAGAAAAGCACAATGAGTACAGTAAGTATGTATGAGTATGGAGGTTTTCTTTACATACATTTTCAGACCTCTAACATCAAAATTTGGGGAAGTCTCATGCGTATTATTATTTAAGTGATGTTTAGATATTTACGATTATGATCCTTACTTGACTTTAAATCACTACACAAACCACGCGACAGAAATTCCGTAACAAAAAGGACGGCAAACATTTTGCTTTATTATTGCAACTCTCGCCTATTTAATTACCTTACCGGTTGATACCTTCTATGACACATTTAAATACCCGCTAGTGCGTTCCTGGGGCTCTAATGTAGAGGTACGTCAGGACAGGGCGAAGTGTCACATTGATAATTTCCAAGTTATCGCGATCCCGCTTCATGCTAATCCTTGTTGCAGCCATCGATGCGGCCTGACTAATGAAGATTTAAATCGGAGATGGTGTAAGCCGAGTCCCGTTTTGCATCCTACAATTTATCACACGAAGGTACAGTAAATTAAACCGTCGCCGTTTTATTAATTAACCGAGATGTAAATACATTGTGTTATATTGGATTGGTATTGAAGCCATTTGAATATGGATACATACTGATGAATAAATCATAATCAGAAAATTACCTAAGTACTTGATGTTAACTATAGACAGTTAATTTACTGCGGCTGTCTTTAACGATTATATTACACTGTTGCACTAAGAAGCGGATGATCAAGGCTGTCTTAGGCCGTGCAGTTCAAAGTCCCATAGACAAAAAAGTTCGTACCTTTTTGTAAACCTAAAACGGATATTTGGGGACGGCTGAATGTGAGTTTCAGTATTTCGCGTCACTTCAAGCCCAGAAACCCTGGGTCTGCCGATGATTGGTTAGATAGTCGCATTGGTTGTGGACTTGTATTGGTGATGGGGATTTTTCTTTTGTGACAGTGCTATATTTATCGTCATCATGTCATCATGGCACTCTCACAAATCATTTGACTGGATAAGTTAATAAACTCTATATTCAGGTATCGTGTTTGATCTGCAGGGTCTGATAGAGTACCTTGTGCGTGTGTGGAAAAAGTCACCGCTGGTCTACTGCGACTACCACGGCCACTCGCGCAAGAAGAACGTGTTCTTCTACGGGTGCGCCGGCGCAGAGAGCTGGTGCAGTAGCGACCGGCTCGTGCCCGACGAACCTGTGAAATACCTGGTGAGTATTAACTGAAATATGTCCCGAACGACAAACTATATTCTCTTAGCATTAAGGGAAGTGTACGGAATTACGGAGTATTAAGGCATTTTTGACTTTCCAAGCAATTTCCAGTAAAACCATAAATCTCAGCTAATATAAATTGCTTCATATATAATGATAGGCTTTCAGAGTATAGAATGACATATAATAATTACGTATTGAATTGCTTTTGTTATGATTAATCTTTATTTTTGTGGACCTCCTAAATGTCTGTTATTCCGATATAAAATTTGGCCGTGCTGGTAATCCCGTTAATGCGTGCAGGTAATTCGGTTATATGCAATGAAATTATGAAATGAAATTATTTATTTCGCAAGAACATACACAGGTGTTATAAATATATACATGTCAAAAAAAATTTAGGTATGCTCTGCCACAATTTGGCGTGCAAAATCTTAATCTAACTTAAAAGTAACGTTTTATTCATATATGCCCAATGTCAAATCAATAAATGCCCAATGTGATATGATCTGAAATAAAATGTTTTTAATATATTGCATTCTAAACAAAAAAAACTTTTAGCTAACTGGGGGAGATCGGGGACATTGGATGCGTGTGGTACCGTGTGATCCATTGGAAAGGGAATTTTGCATAAAATTTTGGTTATTTCCGTTATCTCCACGCCCTTGACCGCGTGGGGGACAACCGGAATAATATAGGTCATTCAGAGTCTCCCTAGTCTCCCCTAAGTGAATATAAATTACAAAATTTGATCACAAAAATCAATGTGCTTTAAGTATTTTAACAAAAAATTACCCAAAACTGCCGATGAATCTTAGTGAAATAAATGGATCACTCACATATATAAGCCGAATTTAGCCCGACATGCTTCGGACTAATTATCATGTGCCCGAAACATGTCGGGCTAAATTCGACTTATGTACGTGAGTGATCCGTTTATTTCATTATGATTGAGTCTTACGGTAGTTTCATATTAAAAATACTGATTAATCTCTCGAAAACTAAGAATACAATTACGAATTTACTATACCGTATTAAGAGACACAGTCAAAAAGCAGTGCAGGTAATCACGGAAATCAGAACGTGATAAAATTTAAACCATTGACACTTTTGAATTATTTGGAATGACTTGAATTCTGTAGTAATATGATTATCGTCGGTGCGATTTCAAAAATCGCCATGTGTTTTATACCAACTTTTCACCAAAGCAAAAAAACTGTTTATCTCGTAAAGGAAGTTAAATTAATACATGAAGTTTTTGCACCATTAAGATGGTTTTATATTATTCATAGTTACTAAAATCAAGTTTTATTTTGAATTATTACCAGTAATAGCTAAAAACCATAATTGGAACACATAGCGGGTTTATTTTGGGACATTTAATAACGCCATGTAACAAGCAAGCACTTGACTAATTTTTCTATAGTGTAATTTGTTTACGTATTGACACAAAGCGGGATTTTAATGAAACATGTTATCATTAGAAGTTCAAGTTCATTTAATTTAATTGTTTGACATACAATAAATCGATAAACTATAAACGTCGGGACTTAGATTACATACGCTGCATGTATAATAGAAGTAATAAATTGTTTACAAAATGTTTATTTCAACAAAGTGCCAGGAAAGTCAAGTAAGAACGAGACGGGAAGGTATTTCAGTCTTCATATACACTGCACTATAATAATATTAGTTAAGTAACCCTAAATCGATTGAAGGATCAATTCTACCACTCAAACTGAACTGAACTGAATTTTTTGAGCTTGCATTTGATTAAACATTCAGTTTTTGGTTTGCTCCATGGCGACAAGGTTTTTAGGCTTCCGCACCTCTAAAGGAAAAACGGAACCCTTATAGGATCACTTCGTTGTTCGTCTGTCTGTCTGTCAAGACCCTTTATCTCTGGAATTTGTGGAGGTTGCATGCTGAAATTAATATCAAACACCCAAGCCAGCAGTCCCTTGAAGCTGTGAAAAAACGAACTTCTAAGTCAACGCAATCAAAAGATAGTCATTAAAACTTAAACTTAAGCCGTACTGTGAAAACCTAAAGGGCACTAGCTTCCGGTTGTTCTAGAAACTTGAAAGGTATGAAGGTAGCTCTTATAGCACAACCACGCAGAAAAAATTCAAAATCTTAAATTTTTGTGTGTCTGTTTTAAGTTACAGACCAATATAAAATGACCCCACACTGCGTATATTTTGCTTAGGAGCAGGGCTCTGCTGCTAACACTGGACAACTTAAAACACGGGAAAAGCGGGAAAATATTTGTACCGAACCTTCGGTGCGCGAGTCCGTCTCGCACTTGCAACGTCAAAACTATGAATTCTTGATGTAGAAGGATCTCGTTGCCCCCTAGAACCTTTGTATGTTTTCCCTAGTAATCTAAGTAGTAGTTGGTGCTCTTTTTATTTGACAGTAAGTTTAATCAATTATTTCGTTATTGCCTTTATCCTTGTCCAAGCGTTGCTTCCTAAACAAGCCGGTTTTATCGTTTAAAACTAATCGATAAGCTCCATGATCGTCTTTCCCTGCGGTTTCTTCAGAATTCTTGATATGTTGAGTTTTATTACATTCAGCCTGTCCACTTTCACCATCTAAACTTTCTGCAGCTTCAGTGGCAAGGAGATCTCGTTGGTCGTCATCTAGCAACAATGAAGTTATTTGGGGTGTATTCAACGTATTATTTCAAGCCATATAGAGGATACAGCTAGATTATGGTCATTTGCCGAATAGCCATGATTGGTAGGTACTTTCGAGGATACTGTCTTCTATTTCTGAATTTTCACATTGGGTATTGAATTAGGCGAATCCCTCATACACGTCACGTTCTTGGATTTATTGAACGAAATGTCAGTCAAAATTAATACACTGGAGTCATTATTACTAATGATGCCTGTAGAATTGTTGCTTTGTATTGAAGTATCGAATTGTTCCTGATTTATATCAACTGTTATGGGATTGACGTGGCTTGATAAAAAATTCATATCATACCCTTCAGAAAACAGCATAAATCACAAACATACTTACTCCTTAGTAAGTATGTTTGTGATCAGGAACAATTCGATACTTCAATACACAGCAACAATTCTACAGGCACCATTAGTAATAATGATTCCACTGTACTAATTTTGACTGACATTTCGTTCAATAGATCCAAGAACGTGACGTGTATGAGGGATTCACATAATTCAATACCCAATGTGAAAATTATTACTAAGGAGTAAGTATGTTTGTGATTTATGCTGTTTTCTGAAGGGTATGATATGGATTTTTTTATCAAGATAAGGATCTGCATTATTAGATTTTTTGTGTCTTTTTCGTTAAGATCTGATATTTACTTTCACATTTTTTTGCCTCTGCAAAATTTATACATCACCATATCTGTCAAATGAGAAAACTACTTTAATATTTTGTTAAAATATCCTGAACGCGTTTCATATGTTTAAATTAAAAATAGCCGTTAAATAAAGACGATTTTAAGTTTGGTTATTAAATGTAAAATCCAGTTTTTACATTAACATGAGTTACAAAATAGTCGACTTCAATGACAAATTTATTCACGCTTCAAAATAAATAAATAGATACCATAGATCAACGTATATACCGTATACGTATATATAGCGTATATAAATATGTAATAAAATCAAAAAAGAAAAAGAAGTCAAGAGCAATGAAAACTAGTCTGATTGTATGTACTTAGTTATTTAAGAAATTCCCATTTTTTTGTTCTTGAGTGTGTGGTCTTATTACAGTATTTTGCTTGTATAGAGAAACGACTCCGCATTTACGTACCAACATATTTAATTAATACAATGTCATTATAACTTCTTACCTTAAGTATATCCTTAGTGCCTCGTGGCGTAATTAGGTTAACACTGGTCAAACAAAGTTACTATGTGCAAAAACACAGCAAATTTAATTTATAAAATATAGATAAACTATGTAGAAGTAGCACATGGCGAAAAAAAAGACCATCTTAATACTAAAAATGTGTTTCTTAAAAATCCGCTATGTGGAAAACTGCACATAGCGAATTTAGTAAGTCACATTTCTTATAGCACATAGCGGAATTGTCAATTTTCAAAACCAGTAAAGATATCGAAAAATGGTTTCGAGGGTAGATGAATTCGACAAAATCAAAAAGTTTGACGTATTAATAAAAAAAAAAAAACAGCGATTTTTTGATTCGCACCGACGTTATGTTATTCATAGATCCCATAAATCATACTAAACCATCGATCTTCAGCTAATAAATTTGTGATTTCCTGCAGAGGTTTTTTGTGGTAAATGTTCAAAAAGTAGAAAAAATTGTTCGATATGGACATTTTTTTATAGTAAAGATTAAATAAAACCATACTACGTAATTTGATCCCAATAAACTATGCACTACATCGTACTTGTAACAGTAAAGTTTGTTAGTTTATCTCATCTTAGTCGTTGGCAAAATGCAAAATAAAAAACCCTTTATTTTCCTCAATTCTGTAATTCATACGTTTTTAGAGACACGACTCGTTTATTGTACCTAATTACGGCAATCAGTAAATTGCCAGTCATTTACCAAATAGTAACTGAAATGTCATGAAACTTTATCTAATCTGCTTGTTTCAAAATCTACTACAATAATTTAAACAATTTATTATGAAAACAGTTACCCATAATTTATAAAATCCTTATGAAAAATTTACGTGGCGCTTGCGGGCACACGACTCATACGCTACTGTTTTGGCGGTTTGACGCTGATGATAAAGTTTAATGATATAACAGCTGACCCGATAGTTGCAGTTCATTGATGCTGTGTTTATTTGACGACATCTTGATCACACTTAATATAAAATTGCAAAAATGTTTGCAATGGTTTATAGTTTTCTTGTTTATGGAATTCCGTACATTTACCTTACTGTCAAATACTATGAAATAGTTTTTTGTCGCTACGTGCCACTGGAGTCGCTGCCCATAGTAGGTAATTCAGATGTTAACGCGAACGCGATCGAGATGTTTTCTTGTGTCAAAAAGTGTGTCTTTGTGTCACACCGCACACCTTAGACGCCGCGCTTACAGTGTGGCAATATATAAGTATCTATTCAAATCGATTCTCAGTAATTTCATTCAGGCTCCGTTAATCTTCTGTGGCTTGCTGTCTGACAGATGCTGCCTGCGCTCATGCACCGAATCTCTCCCGCGTTCGCGCTGGGTTCGTGCTCGTTCCGAGTGGAGCGCGAGCGCGAGAGCACGGCTCGCGTCACGGTGTGGCGGCACCTTGGCGTCACGCGGTCCTACACCATGGAGGCGTCATTCTGTGGCTTCGATCGAGGCCCTTACAAGGTACCTTACGTACCTACGTCACTCATTCTACATTGTTGAACAAAATTTGATACTGGAAAATGCCTTATGTGTAAGTTTTTGTTGTCTACGTATGGCAACGATCGTTACTATACTATAGGTATTCAAAAGAAAATAGCTGCCACAAGTATTTTGATCGTTACGTGAAAATTGTGTTAAGCAGTACTTATATTGAAATATGCGGAACAAATTGACTACTTAATTAAATGATGATTAGCCTAAATAAAAACAAGTCTTTTCATTAATGTTATTTAAAAAAAATACTGTTTAATATGGTTTTCGCGTAACGATCAAAATACTTGTGGCCCCTATTTTCTTTTGAGTGGTAATAACATACTATAATACTTAAATGAGTAATTTATTGAATCAGGCGTTACTTTGCGGAGGTCCATATTTATGAACTAAAAAACAATTACTTTGCTCACCCGCGACCACTAATGACAAATAGTTATATCTGTGCGGCAAATGTATGTTTCCATGCAACACCTCCGCCTCCACTGCTACACGAATCAACACATGCCACACAGACCCAACTATCACCACCACCATAAGTTGAGTACATGGTTTACATATGTCAGTAGTGGAAGTGGTGGCATGTTGAGCGGTTGTTGTTGTGCTTCGTAAATGCGAGTGATCTATTATCTATGTCAGTGTTGCCGTTCAGGGAAAAAGAAATCCATTCATTATCAAGCATTGCAGTATACGGAAATTTAAAATTTTATCTACGTAATTTTTTATTGATATCATAAAGCGCCAAAAATACGTGTCCAATTTTTTTTTTCGATAATCTGTCTGACGGACTAATTAGAAATATTACTTTTTTATCCTTAGGACACATTCCTGTTGCTATGGAGATTCCTTACGTTAATATATATCGTACCTGCATAATATAATATTCCACGCGGGCGGAGCCGCGGACGCTCTCTAGTAACATATAAAGTCAATACACATGGTGTTAATCGGCAAAACCTTTACGCAAGATATATCGTCAATTTGCTAAGCTTATCCGTTGTCCGTGCTGCCGTAAGAAATCACAACCTGCCAACAACAGTTTCTAACTTAGCTAAGTCCCTTACGGCCTATGCTACGCTCCACTGATACGGCAAACTAGTAAAATTACCATATACCTACTTACTATGATTAGATATGTAAATTGCATTACCATATCGCCATACTTGTAAAAGTAGTTTAATTGAAAATATCTTGAATTTATTTTATTCTACACTTAACCCTTTCACGATGAAGGAAAACATCGTGAGGAAACCCGCACACTCTTGCGAAGCAATTCAATGGTGTGTGTGATGTTCCCAATCTGCATTGGGCCCGCGTGGGAACTGTAGCCCAAGCCCTCTCATTCTGTGACGAGGCCTGTGGCCAGCAGTGACACGTACAACAAAGCCAGTGATGATGATGGTGATGTGATGAGACGACATTATGTTTCCTACTTACGATGAAAACAAATTATTTTAGCTATAGTTTGAAAGGTTAGGACGTTTTACGTATTACATTCTGGTTTTTATTCTGCTTCTTTATGGCTTGGGCCGCGTCGAATAAAGACCCAAAGGCCCAAGCACGAATATTCGAATCCTTCGTAACGTAATCGAGAAGTAACATTATCGTACCGCCAGCGACAAAATTCATATAAAAAATTGTACCAAATACGCTCATAGGAGGCCAAACGTTCCAAACGTCATACCAATTTTCTCGATAACGTTCTACTCGATTACGTTACGTAGGCTTCGAATATTCGTGCTCGGTCCCCAGGTTGTGTGGCGTCGCTTCGCAGGACACGTGTGCTAATACGGCCCTAGCGGTGCCCGCGACATTCTCGTTAGCCGCTAGATCTCCCGATAAGGCCAGTAACAAACTTTGTAGTGTATGTCATCTTTGCTTGCGCTCGTATTAGACCAACCGACCATCGCACCGACGACGTTTTTGTACCGCTGAGTCATCAGGGTTGATAAAAACTGTGGACGCAGAAAACTATTTAATTAAGTTCGTTTACGGACGGACGCCAGGAACGCGGAAGAGTATTTGACGTGTGTTTTTGTTGCAGGGTTTTCATCTGAACACGCAACACCTGCAGAGTGTGGGCAGCGAGTTCTGCGAGGCGCTCAACGGGCTCAATGATACAGTCACCAGCGATGATATCCAGCTCACCAAGGATCTTAATGGGTACGTCTAACTAGGCTGATAGGTACTGAAAAATATTTTTCTTCTCTCATACTCGTAAAGTGAGGCATATCTTATCTAACATACTGGAGGAAAGTTATGCATGGCTCCCCTAGGGAGTAAAAAAATTAAGAAAAAGCGCTGGATGGATGGCTATGACTATAACCTATTCAGCCTATGCAGCCTATGGCACAATTCTTGTTTTTATTATTTTTCATTATTGTTGGCTATTATAAAAAAACATGCTTAGGTACCCAATAATTATTAATACTTGCAACATTATCGTAGTTTTTTTCTGAATGAATTACACTTAAATGAAAAAAAAATACGAAAAAAGTAGTTTGCATTAATTAAAAAAAAACACTCGTTAAATGGCAATGGTATTGTGAATACAGCCTATAGAGTCAAACTATTTGTTTCAATTTTAACATTGTAACTTACTTGTTTTACAAAAAATGTGTACTAAAATACATACTGTTATAAATGAATAGGTATTGTCTAACTGCTTGATTGAATTTGTAAAGTACAGTAGTTCTTTAATAAAATCTATTAAATAAAGACTATCAATGATTATTCTGACCAGCGATCAATTTAGAAAAAAAAAAAAAGCGTGAAATTGGCGCGAAAGCATTGTTTGTCTTTTCTTCTCTGTCAAATCATTTTTTTTATATAAATATTTTTTCTTAAAGATTTATGTTTTTTTTACTTTCCTTATAGTCGACATGAAAAGCAGGGTGTTTAACTCTGGGAAAACGCCAATTTCAAACTCTAATTATTGGCACCCTCGCGATGCTCGGGTGCCAAAATATCTCGTTAGAAATTGATCCTTTTCCTCCCTCGTTGAACAATCTAATATTGATTTGCCACGTCATTCTCGTAGACCTAGCAGTGGCGTATTTACCCTAGGGCCAAAAGGCAGGCTGCGAGGGGCGGCGCGCCGCTCGTCGGGTTAAGATTTTTGCACTTTTTTTATATCTCCTGTAATATTTTTTATATATCTGTAAAGTAATCTATGGTGCGGCAAACCTTACAGGCCCAGGGCACCGAATCTTAAAATACTACGCCATTGCCTCCTAGTTGACGCTAAGTAGGTGCATTAGTTAGAGGATTCTATACAAGCCGTTTTTTTTTTTTTATACAACGAGGAAGGCAAGCGAGCAAGTGGGTCACCTGATGGTAAGTGATCACCACTGCCCATAGACACCCGCAACTCCGGAGGGTTTGCAGATGCGTTGCCAACCTAGAGGGCTAAGATGAAATGCCTCTTGTGCCCGTAATTACACCGGCTGTCTTACTCTCCACATCGGAACACAACAGTGCAAGCACTGCTGCTTAGCGGCAGGATTAACGAGTAAGATGGTGGTAGCGATCCGGACGGACCTCGCACAAGGTCCTACCACCCGCTTCTTAGCCGTCGACGGTGTGGAGTTGCCATCAGTGCCCCGTGCACGAACATTCGATTGCTCTACGTAACGTAATCGAGTTGTAACATTATCGTTTCGCTATCGAGAAAATTCATTTTCAATTTTATCACCAAATAAGCTCACAGGGGCGCTGTTCCCAACGCCATATACTTTTCTTTTTTTTCGATAACGTTACCTACTACCTACTCGATAACGTTACGTAAGATTCAAATGTTCGTGCTCGAGGCAGAATACAAGTAGGTATAATAAGCATTTAGATACTCAGTAAAGGAACAAAGTACTGAACTTGTGATCTCGATGACGGCTCGTAACAAACTTATATCGGAGTCAGGGTACGATTTTGCCGCCTGGGTTTGTCTGGTTACGAAAAATACTGAGTTACTTACCACTATAAAAAAAATCTAACTCTAAATCCAGGCATTACAAAGTCAAAGTATTATGCATTAGATAATATGTTTATTATTAATACTTATTTTCCTACTAGGTATGCTCTACATAAATATGTATTTCAAGAATGTAAATCCACATTTACATTATTTGTTTTGTCCGACAGAAACATCATTGATATTAATTTCAATGGTGCGGCAGACAACAGGCAAGTGTGATAATTAAAGCCACAGGTTGATTCGCATGAAATAATAAAAGTTAATCATAACTATCGTGCGGTTTTGCTCGTTTTTGTCCCTTTTTGCCCGGCTAATAACCTGATAAATGCATGCGAGCCTCGACCGCGCGACGGCGCGCTGCGTTCTTCAGCCTCATACATACCTACACCTATATATACGAACTTACCCGTCAATTACATCTTTGTATCGCAAAAATACATGTTTGTTTTGAAACATTATCACTATGTGTGCTAATATCGATTAATTTTAAAGCTATTGTGTCATACTAACTCACTTACCATGGTACAGTCAAGTTCTCCAATATCTGTACAGTCAATCGTTCAAAAATATCTATACACAGACTCTATTGCCAGTCACATAAGGTCCATGTTTAGATATTTATGAACATTCTGCTGTTCAGATATTGGAGAACTCGACTGTACAACCTACCTAGTGTTGGGTAGTTTAAGCCACGTTGTTTCCAAATACCACTACCCCGATGTTTTCCCGGCTAGTCTTTGTCCGCTGGCTCTTACAATTTCGACGGTATTTTTTTACTTATGCTTCCTTTTTGTCTGCAGTGAAATTGCCGTAGACAGCGAACCGGGCTCCGGCTCTGACAGCGTGCTGCGAACAGACTCCGATGAAGACTTCGACTAGACGCAAATAAGACCACATTCAGATGATAACGCGACAATACAATTGAACACCAAATTGGTCAGGGCGTCTATTCGAGAAGCATTCAGCGATGGATGGCTCGTTCGCGGCATCTATCTCGCTTTATACGCAGATATTGCGCATGTGAATAAAATAAGAGCTCTTTTATCATTTACTTTCTATCCCAACCTAAAATTTTGTGTTGGGGATGCACACATTAGAAATGGTGTCAATTTAGAGCAAATTAAAAAGATAAAGCCACACGGTCCTGCTGGCCAGTATCACTAGTTGAATATCAAGTGGAATTTATAAGTCCGACCATGGGAACGAAGCTATTTGATTTGATGTACAGTCGAAGAAATCAATTCCTGGCCCACCGTGGAACCTTTTCACAGTAAACGTCATAGAGACGTTATGTTTACTACGAAAATGTTTTATGGTGGATCAGGAATTAATTTCCTCGACTGTACATGCCAACTAAGTTTCGTGTTATGTCGCGCGATCGTCTGAATTAATGGTCCGCATTGACCGAGTGCTCGTGTTAGGAGTATACCACGTTGCTTGTTTTAACTGCTGACTGCTGACGAATTGCAAGCTTTTTAGTCACTGTTGGATTTAGGTAGGTATGCCTATGTCAGTCTCGTAAGCATAATTGTATTGGCGTCAATCAATTCTTTCAATATTTTTGACTTCGATGCGGTGATTATGGGATAATTCATAGAGTATTTTTCAGCGGTAGTCCTCTGGTTATAAAGGACGAGGTCTACATACCTCCATTTGATACTCTCCCAGCACTCGGTTCCAAACATTTAAATGTGCACCAGAATACCCTAATACTATAAATACAGAACCTAGACTTTTTATTATGTGAAATTATATTTGCCTTTCGTACATAATTTGTCGTAAATCCATAGAATTGAACTAGTGAAGTAATTTTGTGGTAAAAGCTTTAGATTTGTGAATTGGTAACTTATTTGCTTTAAGATTGTTCTAAGGTGTGTACGTGGTACTAATAGGGCTTTGTACGAAATCGTCTGTGAACTGTTCACACCTTTTTTGTTTTGTTTTGGAATGGTGGACGTTAAATTATAAGTGGTTTGTGATCTCAGTTATTAATAAATTGTGAAATCACTTAGAGTTTTTCTGTTTCCGTCTTTTATTTAACCGTTAATTTCGTTGAATCGTCAAATTAATTAATTTTTGATTCGTTCCTTTAAAAGTTTTTTAGGGCTCTGTTTTGGAAAGGTCACTTTATGATGAGCCTAAAATTAGGTATATTGATATAAATGAAAAATACAAGTAGGAAAAAAATATATATTATCAATTTATCATCTCAAAACTGATGTATGTATATTGTCTTTATCAACAACTAATCACATTCCACTAAATCAACGCAAAGTTATAGAAATGAATAATTTGTTAACTGCACCCTAAACATTTATTACTGAATCATACGTTCAGCATAAACAATTGCACTACACTAAAGGTAAATAATTATAAAGTCAATTTGACTTTTCTAATAATTAATACAGTCTGCATCAGATACATAACAGCAGATTCTTACCTGTAGGATGCTCAAAAACATGTGAACATCTCAGTATACTTAACTCAATCGTGTTAAGAAAATAGTGCAAGGCAAATGCAATAAAGGTGTTCTGGTTGGTGGCTTTCTAAGTTTTTACATCCTTATTGATCGGGCGGGGCTAGACCCCAGGACAGCAATGATTTGCTATTTTCTTAAGACTAACAGACTATAGGTTCGATATTTTTGTGCACATTTTCAGGGCGTATGCACCGCTTATCAGTATAACATGGTTGAAAAGGTGCATTGCATGCCTTCAATTATCCGCGTCATGAAATCTGAAGCTCCATTATAAATGATCCAATATAAAAATAGTCTTATCAAAAAACAAAATAGGTAAATTAACGTAAAGTATGATGATATGACAAATAGTGTTACTTACTTCGATAAATAAACAATTAACAAAACATATATTCTTGGTAGATGGGTCATTATTTAGTCAAGGTGATTAATATGTAATATACACTTTTTAATGTAAAAAAAGTGTACATATTTATGACTTTGACTATTCACTTAGATGCTAAAGTAAAAATACTGATGATACAATGGTTTGTATAACGACTCGAAATTACTTATCGACCCTACTAAAAAATTGATTTGTTCGATATCAAATTATTAATCAAGATAATGTCAATTCAAATAAATAAAAACTACAAGTTCAGGATGCGAGAGGACGAAAAAATATGATCTGAGATTTTTCTATATAATCGTGTCACTTTCTTTTTCATTTTCTCTTACAGTCACGTCCAAAAATGTGTCGTTAAAAGACCGACTAGCACCGACATTATTACCGACATAGGGATTATTTTGACGTATTTGTATCATCTGACATTTAGTTAACCCCGGGTCAGTGTCTAACCCAGATCGGTGCAGGCCGGCCTTAATCCTTTGAACGCCAACGACGCATACAAAAGTTGTCATCCACACGCCAAGATGGCATAACGTCAACGCGGATTTGAACCTTACGCATACGTTCGTAGGTCGCATTTGCACTGTGCAGCCGGACGCCTATAAGCGTTGGTGGCGTCGTAGGCATGTCGGCTCATGACGCTTTTAAGCGTCCTTGGCGTTCCAAGGGCTAGCGACATATTTGACTTGACTGTACTGAAACCCTATAGTATACATGGTTGAGCATTAAATCAATTTTACGTAACAAAATTAACCTTTTTAACTTTACTTCAAAGATAGAAAACCACGCAACTCTAATATCTTATGGTGTGGATAAATTGGTCGTTGGCGCGGTTTTAAAAAGTTTGGGAAAAACAACCTTATCTCCAAATCACTGATTGATTGATTAGTAAAAAGTAAAGCTTTGTTCTTAGTCACGAGTTACTTCAATTCAACCTATTAGTTTTAAGCGCTTATGCAATCATAAATCATAACACTCACGAACATCTTAGACGGGTTTCAATCAAAAGCTTTTTTATAAATTTAGGACTGAATACAGTATTGATATTTCAGTTTTTTTTTCTTAACTCAAGTTGCGAATAACATATAAAATGATAAAATATGCTTTTTAAAGCAAATAGTTATTGCACATATTAAAGAGTCCAATAATCTTACTTCTAATTCTAAGTAAATCAATTAATTTAAATGTTACTGGTATAAAAACTATATCTTTGAATAACAAAAGCACATTTAAATAAGTACTAGAACCATTCTTTCATCTAAACGCGGTATCAATTGACAGTTTTAGGATAACTTTCTACACAATTTTTAATTACGTAATATTATATTTGTTCAAAAGAAGTAAATGCAAAAAATGAAAATGTGAGTCTTTTAATTTCGATTGAAACTTTAAAAGAAGTGAATGAACAGATATTTTTATACAGTCACATAGTTTAGCACGATCCCGATTTCATCGTCCAAACCTAACCTAACCCGTGAGACTGTGAGTGACAGGAAGTGGCTACGGATTTAGCGATTACACCACCTAAAGACAAAATTAAACTTAGTGACGGCGCGTCAGTAACTGGGTTCCGTGTTGACCATTGCTCCTTCATCCTGCCATGCTGGGTGGGTATCATGGGAATCATAGTTTATGCCAGGAGTCATTGTATATTCGTAGTGCCAACACATAACAAACAAAGAGCAAAACCCGCTGTGTACCGGTTGGAGGCTTTGGCTTAATTAAGTGGCCATGTAACAGGAGTGGGAATCGCGTGTAAATTGGACTTATAACACCCTTTGACGCCGGATCCTAACTCGCTGTTTATTTATGGTGGTGTTTGCTGAACTGTCTTTGGATGAGGTCATTGACACAGGCACGTAGGTATTTGGCTAGTGAAACTCGTGGAACCCTGATCTGATCCCGACCCGCTCTTTGTCGGAGTATATGTTGGGGTGTCACGACTCCATGTCTCGTCAGCGTCGGGTCGGTTCTGCCGCCGGTATTAAATAGATTACAGCACGTACAGTAAATTCCGCAGTACGTAAGTATCGAAGGAGGCTCACCTCTCGTCACCCACATGGACTTGCACACCGAGTTCTGTGTACGCGACACGAGTGCCGCTCACTGATCGCTGATCCTGAGCCGCTGTCAGTCGCAGTGCACGGCGAGGTGTCATTGCGCGGGCGCAGAGGGCGCGCGCGCGCGCGGCGGCTGGCGGCGCTGGCGCGCCAGGAACGAGTGGCCGGCCGCCAGCAGCGCGAACCGCGTCTCCACGGCGTCGCGGTGGCAGCGCGCGCCCAGCTGGTACCAGGCCGACACCAGCAGTCGCTGTTCTGTGCTCATTTCGCTGCTGTTGCCGCTGCCGCTCCATCTGATAATAGTAGTTTATGGAAGTGTTATAAAAGGAGAGTCCTTAAAATACGATTGTGGTTTTATAAAACGAGGCGACGTCGAGTTTTATAATAAGATCACACGAGTGTTTTAAGGCCGAATTATGTAGATTTCAGGTTAAAGAAATTTTTATTATCTCTTAAAAGAAATTTTACATTTCACTTATCGGAGACTAACAAACAATCATGCCTTAACTATTACGCCCGTGAGCGTTACTTTAAATACAATAATACGAAACAATAAAAAAGAACAATAAATATAAAAGTGGGTAAGATTTGCGTACATTACTTTATCTAAGCACATGTCACACTATAAGTACTCTAAGATGGGTTCAGAAACCGAAGGCATAGGGTATTATCATACCTGTCACGAATTTGACTGTTTTTTTTTTATCATAAGTAGAGAAACATACCGAGCTGACGTTCCGTATAGACTCCTTTTTTTTGTAAACTGTGTTTGTTTTTGAAGATGTTCGAAAATTGAAACTCACTGCTTTCGAAATGCTGGTCATTTCCTACGGTGTCTGGACGCATTACAGAGAACTTTAAATGTGTGTAGATAAAGTAATATACGAATGAGGCGCTTTCGCATTCGGTAGCAATAGATTAATTACATACATTAATTTATAGCTGTTCCAGCGATGATTAATACTATCGAGTAGCGTTGATACTTCAGTTAGACGTCAATTTGCAAAATAAATATTCACTAACTACAAACGGTGTGGCATGAAGCCTCCTAATGTGCCAACTCATGTAATATTACGATTCGGTGATTGAATGACTTTTGAGTACAAAACAGGAAATTAACAAGTTACAGGACAGCATACAAGTACAAAGGCAAACTTATCCCTTATAGTTGAACTTTAAATTTATAAAACGGCATTGTGCTACTAACTGTACTATTAGCCGTACTAGACGAAGTTGGGTAGTCAGATAATTCATTATTTTATTAATTAATCATTGCAAGGTAAGCAATATTAGCGTAATACTAACTCGTGTCGGTTGTTGGGCGCGCCGGCGTCGCCCCGCGCCGCGCCGGCCGCCGCGCCCGCGCCGCGCGCGTATCCCAGCGTCATGTCTGTGAGGGACTGTTGCCCTGAAAACAAAAACACAAACGCCGTTTTTCAGACATACAACTAAGTCGGATTAGGTCAAGAATTTCATGTGATCAGCGAAAAATTAATTTAACTGGACACTTAGGGCGTACATGCGCGAGAACCACCAAAAAGGACGAATAGTTGCGCATTCAATATCAGCCCCAAGAAACATGTACCCCGTGTAGCAATTTTCATAGAAAAACTGTTACTAGAGAACGACAGACAGTGACATAACCTAACCTAACCAACTTAGAAAAGTTGGAAAACCCCCGACATTGCCATTTCAATGTTCAATATTTCAAAAACGGGTTAACCGATTTTAATCAAACTTAGCTATGAACCATCTCGATTAATCTAGCTTTATATTTTAAAAAAAACTGCATCGAAATCGGTCTATCCGTTTGGGAGCTCTGGTTCCACAGACAGGTATACAGATACACAGGTCAAATTTATAACACCCCTCTTTTTCGTCGGGGCTTTAAAAAGACCAAGGATTATAATTAGCTGCAATTACCGAGTAGCAGATGGTCATTTTCAAAAAACTGTGTACCCTTTACTTTATTGGATAACCTAACAATTTTTGGATTACTTCTGCTCAGAATCACGAGGATTACTTATTTAAATAATAATAATAAGTGTCCCGCATTTTTTGTCAGTTTTGTGGCGCGTTTTTTTACATACATTCTGACAAATAAATTTTCTATGGAAAATGTTTGGACTTTATCGGCAAAAGGGTACACTACACAGTTTTTTGAAAATGGCCAGATGCGCTATGAAAGCCCCCAACCGACCCTGGGCTCTGCTGGGGTCGAGCGACTTGATGACCTCCTTGGCCTTCTCGATGCAGCGCCGGTTCTTGTCCTCCTGCGCCAGCAGCTCGGCGTCGCGCGCCGCCAGCGCCTCCTGCAGCTTGCCGGCGCGCCGCCGGTGCTCCGCCAGCGCCGCTTGCAGTTCCTCCACCTGCAGCGCTGCCGACACAAGCTATCGCTACAGAGGTACATCTGGGCCCCATTTCTCGAAGCTTATTAGACTAATAATATTTGTGTTTTGTTTCATTTTTTCATGTAAATCACGAGACAAAACACTAATATTACTAGTCCAATAAGCTTCGAGAAACAGGGCCCTGGGACTACAGCCGACCCACCTAACAATGGAACAGCAAATAGCGAGAGAAAAACCGCGCGCCAACTGGCCCCTATTTCACCAACTTCACAATTGTCAGTTCAGTTTACAATGACAATTCGAACTACATTTCTTTGCCGATATGAAGCGCGCTAAAACAAAAGCTCTTCAAGTCGGCAATTGTCATTGAAAACTGACAATTGTAAAGTCAGTCCAGCTGCTTAACGGATATTTCTTTGCATTGTCATTGTATGTTGAATTGTAAAGTTGGTGAAATAGGGGCCTGCACATTTCTAATTTGACTTTCTTGGAAAGCGCACAGTCCCTGAGAACACAGGCGTAATTTTGGCGTGAACGGTGAAATATAAAACAATACACTCTTTTTCTATGGGCAGTCGTGTAAAAAGCAGCCCGTCGAGAACGGATAGACATAATTATATCCTGCTACCCGCATACTAATGCACTTTGCTGTGCAAGTGCCAAGGTGTGCGTATGTGCGATTTGCACAGTCATCCGATAGGCAGCTACTAAAACGAATAGATAGTGTAACGAAAACTGGTAACATCATCTCATCATCAAGCGCACCATGAAAGTTTCTAAAGTCAAATGCATAATTATACAATTCCCAAATCTCTACCTTCAGACTTCGGTCTCCTGGCATAATACCTGCCTGGAAAGAGATCTCTCCATCAGAGTCTATTCCACAGCTTCCATCAAAAGCCTTAACGGAGGCAGGGGCGTGCAACCATGCTATACGTAATACTATAACAGCCGTTCTCAATATTTTTTGATTGACGACCAATTTTATATCTGAGCCGTGTTTTATAAAGCTACAAGTCACAATTTACAAACGGAAGTCTCTTTCTAACAAAAGGTGATAGAATGAGACTTCCAATTGTAACTTATAGAACACGGCACTGTAGATGGCCCATCATCTTTCCATCGACAAATAGCAAGCAGATGGAATTGCCTACCGACAGTTAGTTTATTGAGACGGCAAAATTGAAGATAAATGTTTTTTTATCATCAGTAGTTCAGAAGAAGAGCTAGATTGTATCAAGGAGGATACTATACGGAGTGTCAAAGCCCATACTTCGAATCGTTCCCCGCAGTTGTCGTAAAATTCAGGCAATTTCTAGATGGCGCCAAGGTCGTAGCCAGCGGGTCAAATAATAACAAAACAGCGGTTCTAATGTGTCGCTCAAGCAAGGTAGATGGCGCTGAATGTAAATAAGAACGATTCAAAGTATGGGCTTTGTCAATCCGTTTACTTTCCATGATCCTTGATTGTATATAGGGCCCGAGTGTAAGCGTGTGTGTGCGTACATTTCCTCTGGCTGTCCTCGACGGCGGAGGCGAGGCGCGGGTGCGGCTGCTCCAGCGCGGCCTCGAGCTGCATGATGCGCTGGCCGGCCTCGCGGTTGGCGGCGCGCTGCTTCTCCAGACGGACCGCGTAGTCTTCCAGCAAAGCCTGCATACCAAATACTAACTTTTTGATACAAGTGCAGAAAGTATGTCATTTTCGTACGAGTTCCGAGGTGTTTTGGACGGAGCCATGAGACGAAGGTCGAGATTCGGAACGAGTGAAAATTATACTTTCGCACGTGTACCAAACGAAGTTTTTTAATACATTTGTGAAAATATGACAACGAGGCGGTGGCCGGCAGCTGCCCCGCCACAACCCGACTCCGCTGCCTTCCTCTACCAGCGCCTTGGAAAAGTAAAAAGCACTAGTGCAAAAAATCCTACTTTTCGCATAATACGTAACCACAAAAAGTACCACTTTTTGAACAACTGTTTAAAAAAACATTACCGCACCCGTTACCTTTTCTCTCAGCCTATGACTGTCCCACTGCTGAGCAAAGGCCGCTCCTCAGATCTACCACAGCTCCTGAGCTATGTCTAGCCAATTGTTTAACTCTACGTCGGTTTATTTGTTCATTATTATTATTACAAGGTTATCTCATCATTTCCGCCTGAACGAGTTGCCTTAGCTAAAGCTTAGAATTATGAATTTAAGTTAAGTATTATAGGCCAGCCTCAGACCTCAGCGCTCACAATGAATACATGCGAACTCAGAGATGGAAAGAATCGGCTGAAAACCTGCGCTGGAGTCCCGCGCGCTATTCGCTGCACCGCACCAACTTACCACAAAACAAATTTTCAACCAAACGTGCAATAATTGCGATCAATAAATAAGACCCGGTTATTTGCCGGTTCCATTTTCGACGCTCTGACCCGTCATCGCGTCATCTAACTTATAAGATTACTAGCTTATGCCCCGCGGCTTTGCCCCCGTGAAATATTTCAAAATAAGCTAGTTCCCAATCCCGTGGGAATTTCGAAAAATCCCTTAGTGCACCTGTAGGAAAGTCAAGGTACATGTGTACAAAATTTCAAGTCTCTAGCTTTAGTGGTTTAGGCTGTGCGTTGATAGATCAGTGACTGATCATCAGTCAGTCAGTCACGTTTCTGTTTTATTATGTTTAGATAAACGCTTGTTGTAAACGCTTACCTAAAAGTACATTGCAATACGTAATGTTCCAACATACCTGTACGGAAGCCTGATCAGCTTGCGCGTTCTGGTTCTGCCGAAGCAGTTTGTTCTCGTGCTCGAGCCTTATCAGACGCTCTTTCATCTCGTTCGGTATTAACTCGCGGGACACATTGTCTTCGCTAGCACCTGAAAATTAAAATGTTCATCTAGGAAACACTCATCTTTATAATAACTATCATCTAACGAGGAAGGTTAACACGGATATTTAATTAATTTGAAAGTATTTAAATTAGTAAAAAAAAATACATATACCTACGTAATTTTCGTCAAATCCAGGTGATCTAAACATTTACGATTTTTACTCACATCAACTAAAATTTGGATTGATATTTTTTGCGTTTTAGCTCCTTGACATACTGACAGCAGCTCAATATGTTGTATTGCGGAAGACTAGACTAAAATGCTAAATTATCCTCTTAAGCGTAAGACCGCCTATGGTCTACTATACCTGTTTTTCTGTAATCTCCTTGTACTGTTTTGTGGTTTTCGATAAAGAATACTTGCATTGTATTGTATTGTAAAATCGTAAGGTATAGAAGGTTTGTGTAGCTTTATGACAGTAAGTATGTAAGCTAAGTCACCTGGAGTGATGGTGGAGCACCGCAGCTCGTCGACGGTCTCGCGCAGGGTGTCCCGCTCGCTCAGCAGCGCGTCCCGCTCGCGCTGCAGCGACGCGGCCTGGCTGCACAGCTTCTTGTTTTCTATCTCCAATTTGTCGGCCTTCGTTATTTCCGCGTCTAGTTTCTCGTTCAAGTCCGTCACCTGGAGTTAGACATTAAATCATATCGTCTTTCATTAATTCAGATTGTTGTAAGCTAAGGTTTTAATTATTCTAATCCACTTTTCTTGATTACAGTCATTTCAAGTAGGATAAGACTTCTTAAACTATTGTTTTATAACGGTTCCATAGTGATTACGTTAATGTTTCAGCAAAAGAGTTTCTGTGACCAAGAAAAATTAACTCTGGGTCAAATATCATGGGACAATTGACACCAATTGACCTAGCCCCAAACTAGGCAAAGCCTATATCATGGGTACTAGACAACCGATAAACATACTTGTATAAATAAATACATACATAAATACATATTAAACATCAAAGGCTACAGAACAAACATTTGTATTCATCTTACAAATATTTGCTCCGACCGGCTATCGAACTCGGGACCTCAATTATACAGTCGTCGAAGTAAAACTTTATCTAAGACCAAGACGAGTTCCGCGCAGTTCACATCGATCCTTAATCATGCCATGACAGCCCGCGTCCGTGCCCCAGCGAGCAGTCCTCGGCTGCTGGCATCTGCCCGCATATAACTAAGGTACCTTACCTTTTTACTCCCTTGTTCGTCGTAGATAACCAAGTTTGATAACTGGTATTCTACGAGGAAAAATAATTATTTCTAGTTAACTCGGTTATCAAATGGGAATATTTTTTCCTCGTAGAAAATTACGAAAATAAAATGTGATATCTTTATTGCATCAATAAAATTGTATAATTATACATTAAATGACAATTCACCATTTCAGCATTAAATAAAACTGCTTCTTCTTAAAATGTACTGAAAAACCGGCCAAGTGCGAGTAGGATTAATAAAACCAAATAAAGTAACGGTTTTCCACGATTGATAACCGATTTAACTAGACGGAATTATTTTTCCTCGTAGAAAACCAGTTATCAAACTTGGTTATCTACGACGAACAAGGGAGTAAAAAGGTAAGGTACCTTAGTTATATGCGGGCAGATGCCAGGAGCCGAGGACAGTGCTCGCTGGGGCACGGACGCCGGCTGTCATAATATACGACGAACAAGGGTTTTTACTCGTATTCATATTTATACCTGTTTCTTGTATATGTCGAGCTGCGCGCGGATGGCGTTGGCCCGCGCGGCGGCCTGCTCGTGCTCGATCGCGCGGTGCACGTGCTCCGTGTTCGCTCGCTCCAGCAACTTCACCTGGCGCGGCACAAAATAGTACTTTTTGATATAAGAGCGGAAGGTACGTCATTTTGCACGAGCCCCAAGGTGTCAAGCCCCGAGCCGACAGGCGATATGGTCGAGACTCGGGACGAGTGACAATTACCCTTCCGCACGTGTACCAATAGTAGATTGTACAACCAATGCATAAAACGCCCCGTTTTACGCGAGACGTTTATTTATAGGAATTTCAGACTGCTCTCTAACATATATAAAAATAAAACAAATCGGAGCCGGACAGTTGGGTACCTTCCTTGTAAGCTCGCAAACCAGATTTTGTTTTATACTACAAGGAAGGGAAACAAGCAAGTGGGTCACCTGATGGTAAGTGATCATCGCTGCCCAGACACCCACAACCTTGGGGGGTTAGAATCCGGGAGCCCGTTGATATTTTGGAATGTGAATGATGTTTGGAGTGGTATACTGGCCCGTATTTCACCAACGTTGCAAGTGTCAGTTTTCAATGACAATTCGGTGTCAGTTGCTGATTTGAAGAGCATTTGTTTGAGCGCGCTTCATATTGGCAAAGAAATGTAGTTCAAATTGTCACTGTAAACTGACAATTGTAAAGTTGGTGAAATGGGGGCCTGGTGGTAGAGCCTGGAGTACCTGTCTCCGCAGGTCGACGTGCTCCTCCATGCGCTTCTTGTAGGAGGCGACGGTGGCCTCGAGCGCCGCCGCCTTGGCCGCAGTCTCCCGTAGCGCGTCCACTTCGTCCTTCAGGGCCACTGTTTCTGACGCTGCTATCTGTAGAGTTAATGACGATCTGGCATTAAACACCCCAGCCATAAAAACTTCATTTGTATAACAAGCTTCTTTTGCCGACTGTAGGTATTTTGTGTTGTCTGTACGTGTACTGTCACCCAACTTACATATCCATACCGAATTTCAAGTCGATGCCAATTAAACCATTGAAGAGTTCCCCCCTGTGGAGACGATCCTGGCCGCACTACCAGAATTTCACTGCCAGATTATTGCATTGTCACCCATCTTATTTAACTATGCAAATTTTCAGCTAAATCGCACATCGGGAAGTGGGTCAAATTTAATTTGCAAGTTACCACGCGAAAAAACATACATTGCAAGTTAAATACCGTACCTGAGAACCATAACACTGCAAGTGCCACTTTTTACGATTTTCGGTTTTTTACAGTATCATACATAACTTTTTGAGCTCTATCGAACCATAGCACTGTATCTGTAGAAACCGTCATAGTTTTGGAGTTTTTCAGACGTATTTTGATGTAAGATCATTTATCACTGCGAAGCATTTCAATCTAAGTGAATTACATTTGGGTGCGCAAGGAGGGGTTATATTGTGGTTTTTGATTAATAAGTAAAGAAAAAAACAAATCTCTAGAGTTTCCTGAATAATAGCATTGCCATATCGTTTATTCTGGGACCCTATACATCCCTTTGTAATTTAAATTTTCACAGATATTTGACCTGGAGACCCTATACATCTCCTGCTCAAATAAAACGTGCCAGTAAAGTAAAGTGTTCTGGTTTTGCTGTTTTAATAATTACTTTTTACACTTGTTTCTAAAATGCGGTATTTTTTTTTTTCTCTCTTAATCTTTTAATGACAGAGTGAGGTTTCTTTGTGTGGTTTGTCTGTGGTTGCGTATTGTAAGAGCTAATGTAACTTGTTTTTAGAAAAAATGACTTTGTGCCAAGTTTCTTGCGGCGCATTCTTCTTGGCAATCATGGTCTTTCCGAAAGCGCTGGTAGACTCAAAAAAATGACGTGTAAAAGAGCATTCAACTGCCTATTTGCTGAATAAAATTTTGAATTTTGAATTGAATTTTGAATTTTGTTAATTATTATCAAATTATGATACATTATTGAGGTAACTCCAAAAGTCTGATTTTTTGCTAAGAAGCAGAACACGGTATGTGGGCTAGTTTTTTTTATTTTCTTATAATAACATGTATTAGGTTTTAGAAATTTATAAAATAATATGATAAACCTTGATCTCGAATAACCAAACTTTTGATGAATAAAAGACTTTCTAACTTAAATTCGATCAGTTTTATTTTAAACCGCCCTTATTGTCGTGTATGCTGCAAAAATATTTCGAAAATGGCACTTGCAGTGTTATGCTGCTCAGGTACGGAATAAAAGCTTGTAATAAATACCTAAAAATAAATACTAACATGTAGTGTGTTACGAAAACTACTAATATCTACACAAACTACAATCACTTTTACTACGAAATTTTACTTATCTGTAGTAGTAGCAGTTACGTAATGATATTACGACATCGAGTTTGATATCGTTATGAGTTTCAAATTTGGAAAAAAGTTGCTGGTCTGACCAACTAGTCATCACCCCCATTGCCACATACTTGCATACTCATAACTCTAAGGGTTGCATTATACCTTTCCTGCATCGGTAGCACACTTGCGTTTACCGCAGAAAAAAAGCATGAATCTCTTTGTCACACGACTACTGATTAGAAAAAAAAACATCCCGACGAATTGAGAACCTCCTCCTTTTTTTGAAGTCGGTTAAACATACAATTACTTTATGCCAGCAGCGAACCAGCGTGTTAGTCCAATGGCAGTTTAAAGGTTAGTCATATCAGTATGAAAATGAATTCATAAATTAGATACTCACTTGCAGCTCTTCATTTCTTAATTTGGTAATCGCCAACTCTCTCTCGAGAACATCAGCCCTCGCTCTCTGGTCATCCCTTTGCAGTTCAACTTTGTCCAGTTCGTCTTTTAACGCGTCTAATTGTGCCCGCATATTACTGGAAACCGACAAAAGTATAGAAAATTGTGCAATCTAGCTAGGTTAAAAATCTCAATGAAGGATAATAGGGATATGACAATCTCAATAAACGAACATAGCTGGCCATCAAAATTTAAAACCATATAATTAATGTGTTATTAATTTTATAGATTAGTATTATAAAGACAGCCAGAAGGAGTTAAAGCATTGTCTGCCGTCTGAGTAAGGCTCGAGTCTTTTTTAGGTGCCGAAATCGTACATGTTTCTAACTTTTCCAAAATTGCGGCACTGGATGTAGTTAACATACCAAAACACGTATCCTCGTGGCCGGTAGAGATTGAGTTAAGGGAAATTATGTTTTTTAGGCTCACTATTCAATTTAAAAGAATTTAAATAACAATGTTAATTTAAAATACAGATTGAGTTAATTTATGCATGTGATAGGTACACACAACTTTAAAACATTTGTATGCCTTTTTTGTATGCACCCATATTTTTGCACTGGACTGTACCATGTTTGAACAAATAAATGACTGACCACTGATTTTTGGAGTCCCTTGAATCGTCGACAAACGTTTAATGATTATTTCATTTCATCGCATTTTAATTTCATCGAAAGCTATTTTCTGCTAAAATGAGGATAATTTTATTGTTTCTTGTATAGGTTAGGTTAGTTTTTAAATGAAAAGGTTCAGAAACGAAGTCAGAAAATAACTTTCGATTAAACGAAAATGTGATGAAATGAAACAGCTACCTATGAAACGTGTGTCGGCAATTTGATGATAAACCCTGATTTATATGTAGACGCTGTGGTGTACCTGTATCGCAGCGTTCCTTCGTGAGCGGGTCCCAGGGACGCCCCGCAATCGTCGAGTTCCGCGTCCGGGCCCACGGCTTGCCGCTCGGCCGTCAGCCGCGCCACCTCGCTCAGCAAAGTCATCTTCTCCTCTTGGAGGATTTTCACCTAAGCCAAATAACACCAATAACACCGGCATATACAATTCGAGCTACTCCCGGCTGTACCTAGTGGTAGTAACGAAGTGGTAACGGGTGGGGATAGCAGTAGAATTATATTGGGGTTCATAGCATCTACCTATCACGAGTCACCCGATGAGAGAATATCAATGACGGTTCTTGCAACATCAAAATTCGTATGATGTTTGGTCATCGATCAGGTAGGTGTAGCACGAAAGGTCTCACGAAAATTTTGACCTAACCGTAACGTATTGTTTAGAAGTAATAATAGGGTATAATTCTACCTACAAAACATTTTGTTCATTTCAGTGACCAAAATTAAACTTGACAAATTATATCCACACAAAGTATTAAAAAATCCAAAGTCTTATCTCAAACTAAGAATAATTGCGTGTAAAAAAAACATACAGTAGAACGTAGAGAATCTCCTCCTTTTTTGAAGTCGGTTAAAAACTAGAAAGTCGCAAGACCAAGTGACTACACGAAATGAATTAAAGATAAGTTATTTTATTTGAGAATATCGTTCTAGAATCAGCTAATTAGAAAATGAACTCATTGTCTATCCGGCTCAATCACGCGCGTAACGCTCGTGCATACATAATAAGCCTATTATGGATATCGGATGGAACCAGTGGAAATGTGTCAAAGTGTCGGTTTGTCTGTTACTACAGTTATACCTATTACTTACAACACCGCACAGTAACGATGCAGCTAAACGGCTTCAAACTGCTGGAATTTAATATTAGACGGTGAGGTCATAGACCGCTAGACTGAATTACAAACGGCTCACATTTCCACAAGCGTATACCAAATAAAGAATAGGAATAACTGTTAACTATCATACTGCACCACAAACCACAGTCCAATAAACTATTTAAGATAGACAAATAAATTATGGATTCCCGATAAAAAAAAATGGATAGGTACTTCACGAGAATAGTACACAAAATGTAAACAAACAAACCTGCGTGTCAAGTTCATGACAGCGCTGCGCCAGCACTTCCTTCATGTCGGCGTCGGGAGTGTCCGGCGCCGCCCCCGGGTGCAAGCTCGCGCGGTTCCCGCCCAGGGTCAACGTCTCCAGTTCCTAACACACAAACACTATCTCAACAACATCACCGATCTTTATCGCCCCGTATTTTAATCGCACATTGTCTGCTCCACGCGCTAGTCGCACGACGCGACCGCCACAATCAAAAGTTAACTAGACACAGCACACATCACTTCCAACTCTCGTGATCCAAGGACATAAAATAAGCGTAACTAAAATATACAATTTCTTGGCGGTAAAAATGTATGCGACTTCGAAAGAGCTATTGAGTAAGAATATAACAGCACATACGTGCAACGATCAACGTTGCATTGTAATACATGTAATACGATTATAGCGCGCGTGAAAAGTGGTCGACTGCACTAAATTACAGGTTACATAAACATGTGATACGGACGTGACGTGGTCGGGACGGCTGATTACTAGCGAGCTGAACCTAGCCGTGGGTGCTCGTCGCGTGGGCTCAGCTAAACTGCCGGTGAAGCGTGAACATACGACAGTATGCTTACATCTCAAATCCATCGGAACAATTGAGTAAATATTTACATGGTAGACTTCAATTTACATAGTACCAAATGAAGCCATGCCTATGTTTGTCTACGAAACGCGTACAAATCGCGCATAAACTATGTTAAGTACAGTAAAAGTTTTATACAAACAAACAAAAAACAAAATGGAGCGCAACCCGCGCGTAACGGGGTTATCGAATCTACTACTACATTTTATTAGCGAAAATCAAAGCAAAATGTGTGCTATAGTTTTCAAAATACCCGATTTATTACAACTTCAAACACGATCGGGAAAACTATTATATCTAACGTTAAGAGATAAGTAAGCTGATGATTAAAATATGGTAGCTCTTATTCGAATAGTACAAAATGTAAAATGGAAAAGTAAAAGTAAAACTTACATGCAAAGACGAGAAGAAATGGATCGGCGATACTCAAAGCATCAAGTGGCGACGGTCAAACCGAGTGTAAGAATGAATTAGTATAATGACGGAATTAGAGTAAACCGCGGTACAGTTACAGTTATCACATGCTCAACTGCATATCAGGTGCATGTTTAATTATACTAATTGCTTACTTAATTTAAGAAATAAATATCGTGCAGACACGATGAGCGTTGAACGGTCCTATACCTCTCTACGGTAGTAAAAAAAATTGTAAGGACATGGATATAATAAATAAACTTTATTTTTATAACTGTTTCAACACAATGACCTACTTAGCATCGGTTGGGAGTATACACTTTCACGACCAGTACAGTACTTATATTAATTGTTTAATTTTGTAGATTACAGATTGCGAAGCAACGTAACAGTTATTATGCGGAGTTTCTCTGCCTTTTCTTTTACGAAATATGGCGTTATTTGATATTAAGAGACTACGGGAAACATGCTATCACGCCTATCACGCTATCAGTAACAGCAAGGCGTTTATATGTTGACGATCGCATAGCCTAAGTGGTTAGGGAACCTGACTACGAAACTTGAGAGCCGGGGTTCGCTCCCCAGTCGGAGCTGATATTTGTATCATGCATGGATGAATACGAATATTTGCTCTCGACTCTCTGAGGTTTACTTTTGTATTTATCTACATAAGTATATTTATCCCTAGCCTACTACTTATAACACCAGCTTTGCTTAATTTTGGGACTAGGTCAATTGCTGTCAATTGTTCCACGATATTTATATACGTTAATTCGCTGCAAATCCACAAATATACATGTAAAAACAACGTATAATCCTACAATATTATAAGTGAGAAAGTTTGTGAGTGAATGAGTGACTATGTATGTTTGTTACTTCACGTTGAAACGTCTGGCGGCTTTGGTTCAAATTTGGAATGGAGATAGCTTACTTATACCCTAAATTAAAATCTCTTTAATTCTCTGAAATCTACGCAAACGAGGTCGCAGGCAACAGCTACTAATATATATAGGTATTAAATAATTTTGCCGAGATTCGGAATTACATTAACCTTTAGAAAATGCAAGAGAAAATAGAAAAGTAGTTCTTTGTTTTTTTTTCAATCAAATAGAATCAAGGATCACTTTCTCAATTCCTGAAGGAAAACAGAAGGAAGTCATTTGAATTCATGAATTATATACTTAAGTATAATTTGCATACCTGTATGGCCTGCATTATGGATCGCTGGCACGACAGTTCCAGTTCCATTATTCTTGTGATGTACTCTTCTTTCTTTTCACAATTAACAGCGCAACCTACCAAATTGACATTTATCTGTATTAAAAATCGTAGCTCATCACATCTACCGAGTATCTAATACTCTGGACTTTAAAGTAAGGAAGTAGATGATACATCTTATCTCCGAGTGTATATGGAAAGGGAAAGATGGACCATGTCCATGAAAGATGGTCCATGGACTTCAAATTTGTCTTCGACTAGCGCAGTGATAAAAGATGCGTTTTGACAGTTCCTTTCTCATTAGTCTAATTAAAAAATACATACAGTGGAACGTAGAACCTCCTCCTTTTTTGAAGTCGGTTAAAAAGAGACTCAATGAGCGACATACGAAAAAGCGGCAGCCAAAGTAAACTTTGCTTTCTTGTAAACAGACCGCAAGCAAGACAAGATATACATATATACTAGGATAACTAGACTGGAATCACGACTGAAGAATGTGATTTGATGCTGACGCAATGTGATTTCATTCTTAAGGTCCGTGACCTTTTGAAGGTGCGAAATAACAAAACAGTTTTTATTTTTAAATAATAGATTGATTTCAGTTTATTTAAAGGATCCATAAGCTTGCCCCGGCACGGTCTAAGAAGGCCCTACTACTAGAAATTACGTCACAACTATACTAAAATACAACAATAGAAAATATGGAAATGCTGCAAGAAAATTCAAAACAATTCATTATTATAATGGAGTGGGTAATGGTCAGCACACTGTTTGCTTATTCATTCTTTATTTTACGTGACAAATGTAATGTACACTTTATCAGATTTATCAGGCAATGACAGATAAGAGAATTTTCATGAACAGAAATAAAACTAAAGTATATGGTTATTCTGGTTGATGGGTTGATAACTCGAAAATACATCATGTTCAAGTTTGGAGTTTATGCAGAAAAAAACCAACAGGAATTTTTAACAGTGTGTTTCTGTTGGTTGTGTACTAACATAATGCATTCGCATCATACTGCAATGGATGTGATGCCCAAACATACAATGACCATATTGTTTGAATGATTTCTGTTCAGCAACACTAACAGCACTTATGGTCTTTTGTATCTCTCGCCATGTTGTTTTAAAACTTAAAACGGAACTTAAAACACAAAAGTGTTGCCCACTTCTGGTGTCACTTATTTTATTGTATGTGTAAAAGACTGGGTTATAAAAAGAGACCGGAATTTTGTCGCAATGACGTCACAATAGGGTAGTTTGGGGAGTAAATGGGATGGTGTTAACCAATTAATTTTAAATAACTAGGCATACATGACAAAAATTACCTGGCAAATTGATCAATATTATCTTTTGGTATATTACCGGAAACTGGCATTGGTTTTTTCGGTTGCTCACTTTTTGTTTGTCAAAAGCCAGTTGTGGGTGGTAGGATCTCGTGCGAAGTCCGTCCGTATCACTACCACCATCTTATTTCCTAATGCTGCCGTTAAGCAGCAGTGCTTGCACTGTCGTGTTCCAGTGTGGTGAATAAAAAGACAGCCGAGGAAATCACTGGCACAAGAGGCATTTCATCTTAGCCCTCTATAATTATGTTAGCAACGTATCTGCAAATCCCCCGGGGTTGTTGGTGTCTATGGGCAGAGGTGATTACCTATTATCACATGACCACTAGTTCATTTGCCTTCCTTATTGTATAGTATTAAAAAAAATATGCCCCAAACTACGCTCTCATGACGTCATTGCGACAAAAATCTGGGGTCTAGTTATAAATTGTGTTTGTGAACTAATACTTACTAAGAACAAGTTGTAATAGTCTTCCTAAATCAGATGGGTCGGCATGTTCAGCGATATTCACGACATCAGGTCGTGAAAATTCTTGCAGGCTTAAATTTAATATATCTTGATGATAATCTAAAACAAGAGAGAAACTCCTCTACATAAATTTTAATGTTTTATTTGTTTATCTACATAATGTCAATTTTTAACATTGATCAACCATAACACTCAATCATAGTGAATAAACACATCACTCATATATCCATACAAGTCAAGTTTAGCCTGATATGATGAAAAATTATGATGGAAACAAGGGTAGTTGTATGACGATATTAGCAGCACTTAGTAGACGAGCAAACAGAGCCTTGGCAGGCAGTGTATGTTTCGCTGCCGCCTAGTTGTGGCCTCCCAGAGGAAGGACTACAAATTAGTCCAAGAAATGTTGGACTAAACTTACCAACTACACCTTCTAATATCTTTTTCAAATTGCTAACTTTCAACCTCCAGTTGTGTGCCACATCAGTTTTGATCTTGGAATTCCATGATGGTGAGAAAAATTCTGGAGCAACTTGAGTGAGTGCTTCTGCAATGGCCACCCCATCTGACAATTCTGAAAAAATAAACTTTTTTAGAATACTTTTGTCACCAGCTTTAGCTAACAAAAAAAAACAATAATGTACTAGCAGGAGAAATGAATTGGGTGCTATTCAGATTTCCTAATTAAATTCATACTTACAATATTTCTTTAGTATCTGAGCACAAATTTTACATTCATTTTATGAGCATAATTGCTTTCATTGTGAAAGTAATACTGCACCTGACAGTAATATACATGTAAGTATAGTTAAAAATAAAGGTGCTATAAAAATGTGTAATCATAACAGCCATCAACAAATCAACAACCCATTTCAGAGTAAAACTGAGATTATAACAACATATTAATAAGCTTATAAATATTTATTAGCAACCTAAACTATTGCCCAGGCTGAATATTAAGGTATGACTGGTTAGGGAGTGGGTGTAGGCATTGAAACTCAAAATAGTGTCAATAGTGAATGAGCCTTTCAGTGTCAACTTAACAAAGTGTATGCAGGGCGAGCGGCAAAGGGGCCTGCGCTCATTTCCCAATCAAACAAACTGCAGACAGGCAATTGTCTTCATCATTCCATTGATTCATTCTTGAATGATGTTTCATAAATACATTTTAGGAAAAGAAACTACGCCTCTGGAATGTACTTATAAGGTACAATTTTGATAAAAAGCTATGAATTACCTGATGGGTTTCCATGTTTAGCCTTTAGATTCAGAGTCTGCAGCCACTTTATGAGATTGTCACACAAAAGTACGCCGTTCGGTTGCTCCATTCTTATGAGAAATGGAGCGTATTACACTCTAACGTCAATGATTTTCAGTGTTCAAATCTTCTTTAATAATATATCACATTTGGAGAGCGAGATATTCCAATTTTTATTAGAGATAAATAAAAAAAGTAAAAAGTGTTTCCCGTCCCGTCGAGCGTAGCGTGACGTTTGCTACTACGTTTACGAAGATAGTTAAAGACTCATTGCATTATTTGCATTTCACAAGGAGCATTTACGAGATTTGTTACAATACAAATTTATGTTCAACGCTTTCAAAAAACTTTGTAACAAATACACAGATAGAATAGATAAAAAAAGTGTTTCAATCATGTATTTTCTACTATGATGATTTAGACTGCATCTTTATGCAATTTCGGACGATTTTACAAACTAGACTCAAGACTAGATGAGTTTGTTAGCGTACGACTGGCGTACGAGGTGTAGGCACGTAATAGGGGTTGCCAACTTCGCCACTCCACTCCACGTCTTCAGAAGGCAAACTTATGTCATTTATATATTTATCTCGATCTATCCTTTGCGTTCAGTCCTACTGAATAAATAGTAAAGTATGCTTTATGTCTGCGCCACCGCAGCAAAAGTTAGCGTACTAAGTACTGCTAGACCACAAATATTATGTAGTTACTCTCATCATCACCACCAGCCTTTTTTAAGTTCCACTGCTAGGCACAGGCCTCTTCTCAGAATGAGAGGGCTTGGGCTATAGTTACCACGCGAGCCCAGTGCGGATTGGGAACTTTACACACACATGATTTAATTGCTTCGCAGGAGTGTGCAGGTTTCCTCACGATGTTTTCCTTCACCGAAAAGCTCATGATAATTCCGCACATAAATTCCGAAAAGCTTCAGAGGTGCGAGTCGGAACAAACTTACTCTATTTAAGTATAGTTTTCCACGTGACGAGTATTTCTGACGCAGGCACCGGCAGGCTGGACTGGACCTATCAACCCCTTGCACTCTTCCAATGGACTAGTTAGTCGCTCATTCAAAAGTTTTGACTCTGTTGTTGATTTCCTCTAGTCCTTGCTTGTACGAACAAGTATTTTTACTTCTTGGGGACGACTACGAAATTCGAAAATCGAAGTTCGTATCGTATCGTCCCGCTCGCTCTCGTATTAAATCATATTAGCGTGAGCGGGACGGCACGACACGAAGTTCGAATTTTGCACTTCATAGTTTAGGGCCTTGTTAGTTTACCCAAAGCATGTTAAAACAAATTACCCAAATAAACAGAATAAGCATGAAGTCAAAAGAGGAAGTTGTGTATGCGTGTGAGTCTAGGGAAGTTAAATATAGGTATCACAGGGGAGCGTTCTGGGTCCTCTTTTATTTCTGATCTATATAAATGACCTACCTCGAGCGATAGACTATCCTATGGTTTTATTTGCGGATGACAGCACAGTTGTATTCACAGGAGATAATAATATACAGTCATATGAATCAAATATAAATAAATCTTTGGCATTAATAATTGAATGGCTGAACAAAAACAATTTAAAAATTAATCTAGATAAGTCGAAAATTATGCAGTTTAAACAAAGAAATAAAATGCCCAATTTAGCAGTTTCTTATAGAGAGCATAAAATCGACGAAACGGAGGTAACAATTTTTTTAGGTTTAAACGTAGATAATAAATTGACGTGGAAATACCATATCGATAATGTCTGTAAAAAGCTTAACCAATTTTCTTATGGTTTATACAACTTAAGAAAGATTGTAAATCAATCAGCAGTACTCACAGCCTACCATGCATATGTCACCACAGCTTTAAGATACGGTATTATATTTTGGGGGAATTCCACGAACCGGGAAATGGCATTTAAGTGTCAAAAGAAATGCTTGAGATCGGTGTGTGGAATTCAACGAACAGAGTCATGCAAACCTCATAACACCAAGAATTTTTAATAGACTGCCCTCAGAAATATTAAAAATCGACAATTTCAAAGAATTTAAAAAAACATTATTAAATTTTTTGGTTGAAAGGGCCTATTATAGTGTCAATGAGTACCTATATTAGGGACACAGTATAATTTGTTTTTTGTTTTGGTTATTGACATAATTTGTAATTTTTAATTTTAATTTTTAGTTGTAAGAAGCATGCTGCATGCCAAGCTGTGGCTATTTGTATGCCTTACCTTAAGGCACAACATAGTGATACTCAAAGTGACCTACCATATTTGTTCACATTTATTTATTTTTACCTATGTTCGACAAATAAACATTTTGAATTTGAATTTGAATTTTAAGTACTTGGACACTAGGTACACATTAAATCACATCAAGGGAGCATGTTTAACCTGTGCTGTGTGTATGTGTGATCGTAGATTTTAATACCTACCCCCCCCCCCCCCCCCCCCCCCGACTACGAAGTGCAAAATCCGAACTTCGTATCGCCATTCCTCTCAAGCTAATATTATTTAACACGAGAGTGAGTGGGATGATACGATACGAACTTCGATTTTCGAATTTCGTACTATGGGGGCTAGACCGCCGAATCTTTTTGTAACACCCTGTCCTTTATAAACGGAAATATGAGATAACAGCAGACGGAGGATTAGGCACTTTTCCCATTGCGACGAGTAGCAAGAAGAGCGTTTTTAGGGTTCCGAAGCCAAAATGGCAAAAGGAACCCTTATAGTTTCGTCATGTCAGTCTGTCTGTCCGCGGCATAGCTCAGAGACTTACTAGAAAGCTGTAATTTTGCACAGATATATATATGTATATATATATTAATTAGGCCGAAAAAGTGCTGGGATAAAATTAAAAAAATATATTTTTTTGGGGTAAGTACCTACCTCCGCTACACGTAAATTGGGGTGATTTTTTTATTTCTCGCCCACCCCATAGTGTGGGATATCGTTGAATAGGTCTTTCAAAAATATTACTGGTGCTCAAAGATTAGTTTCCGATAAAGTTATTCATTTCGAAATATTTAGCTTTGAAATCCTTTTGAAGTGCTCATTAACCGACTTCAAAAAAGGAGGTTCTAAGTTCCACTGTATGTATGTTTTTTGTTGGAGTCCAGCGTCGTCGTCCCCCCCCCCCCTCTACCAGAGAAACTGTTATATTTGGAAAAGTGAAAAAAAACAGTGCAGTATTGCATAGTGAATTTAAAAGGAAAACTATTAGAGATATGCAGGCTTTACGGGTTTGGGAGTAATAGTTAATTATGTGTCTATGTCAGTAACCGATATAAATTGACCCCACACTGCGTACAGTTTACTTTGGAGTAGGGCTCTGCTAACACTGGTTTCGAATAGCTGTGATGAAAATACCTTTAAATTGGGTATCTCTGCCAGGGCTTTTTCGTAATGGCTTAGGAACCCTATCCTGGGCGTGTCCGACACGCTCTTGCCCAGTTTTGGTATGAACATTTTGTCGCTAAGTAACCAACTACCTAACACCATACATACCTACTCGTCGGCGCTGGGACAAGTGCCTTAGCGAAAGCGCAGAAGGAGCGAGCACAGAGCGAGGTAGCATGGAAGCCTATATGCTTTTTATTGGCAAGGCATGGATATATTTTCATTACTTTGTGATAGGAATAAAACACTTCTTCCTAACCTAATAAGTCACAAATTTTATTATCATTCTCAAATATGTGGGGTAAATTACATCCTTTATATTTCTCTTCTTTCACAGCCTGTGCTACTACTTTGCCCCATAAAGGGTCTCTGCATAAAATATGTGGATTGCAAAAGAGAATAACAGCAACTTGAGCCCTTGTCAGTGCAACATTTAATCGTTTCGGATTTTGAACAAAGCCCAGGGCATGTTTCCGATCTTCTTTTAAATTGGCTTCATTGGATCTCACAGTTGTTATTAGTATGATGGGTCTTTCCTGACCTTGAAACTCTTCAACAGTTCCAATTTTTGGCTGAGGGAGTCCCATAGATTCAAAGAGCACTCGTAAGTATTTTGTCTGAAAAATAAATGAAAATTATTTCAATCAACATGTTTAAATGTTAGACACAATCCAATTTTTTTTAAAGTCACACATAAGTACCTGAGCAATGTATGGTGTGATTATACCAATATCATTGAGTGTAATATTCCGCTTGTAAAGCTTACAAGTTGTCATGGCTACCATTGCTGCTTCTTCAAGATTGAACCAAGAGGGACTGTCTTCAGCTCTAGCATTGACACCCTTGATGCCATAGACGAATATTCCACCAGTATCCCTCACGGTCGAATCAAAAACTTCTGAACAAACATTTATTACTTTAGTGACCCACGTTTCGTTTCTATCCATTTTAGGAACTAGGGTGCCGTCATAGAACATTTCGCTGGGTAGATTCAGAACCTCTACTAAAGATCTGTAGTTGTAATTCAACTTTGTTACCAATTTTTTATTAAATCCATCTTGGTATGCTTCAAAGTCTCTTTGATATGGGAATGTCTGTAGAATCCTTGATAAATAGGATTCGTCCATGCCATATTCTACACAGTATTTAGATACAATCACAGGGCCTAATTGCTGTGGGTCGCCAGCTAAAATGATTTGGCAGCTTTCTTTGTCTACAAATGTTAAGGGGATCATGATTTCTGGTTCCGTCGCTTGTCCTGCCTCGTCCACAATGACGTGCGTGAAATGGCCACGAGGTAGACCCATCTGGGCCAGTGTCCCTATGCAGAAACAAGTGCCAATCGTCACGCGGTGTCTTCCGACAAATGACGTTTGACAATTCAGATTGACCCCATCCTTCCTGACTTGATATTTCACCTTGCTGGTATCCTCTTTAGCAATGTCGAGTGTCGCGCAAAAAGGCTTAATAACTTCAGGTAAGTTTTCGGAGTCGAGCAGATAATTGGCAATAAGTCGAATTACAGAACCAGACAATTTATCTTTATATTCAATTAGTCTTTCGGCAATTAGATTGGCCGCGCTGTTGGACGGAGTCGCTACTAGGATCCTGCTGTCCGGAAATACGGAAATGATTTGCAAAATAGTTTCAATCACAGTTATAGTTTTGCCTGTTCCTGGAGGGCCATAGATGCAGTACGGCATTGGACGACATTCTCCTAAGAGAATGTTTTTTACGGCAGCTTTTTGACCAGGATTTAGTTTTAGATTGTACCATTTTAGGTTGCTTATATCACTGGCAGAAATCTGCGGTGGCCGAGATATGATGCGCGTCGGAAACAGTATATCAGGACCTAAATTGGAAATGGCTAAATTGATAGCTTGGTGTGCTCTCCTAGTTGGTGATCTATTGAAATGAAACTCCACGGATACATCACTCCCCGAGTAAGTCTCGTGAAACTGGGGATTAAATTTAAGCAAGACCAAATCACCTCTGATAGCATGAACATAGCCCTCGTATTGCGTAGAACCCGCGCTCCATGTGTCTTTAACAATCACTCTGTCACCTTTAATCAAACTGGGTCTTCTCTCACATAAACCTTTTATTTCGATGCCGAGATATTCCTGGCAATGAATTAGGAACACTTTAGACATATCATATACCCTCATATTTATATTTGCTTGAATTTCTTCCATATACAGTAAAGTGTGCCATCTATCAAGATAGTTGTTGATTGTCAATTCTTGACATAAGCTTGGCAAGGTAGTTTCCAGTCTGTCCAATATCTTTTCATATTCATTGCTATAAAATGTTTGTTCTGAGTCTCCTAGAACAGCTGCCCATACTCTATCAGGTATTGGGAATCCACCGAGTCTCACTGGAATGAAATTTGGCGGTTTCACTGGTCTGACACCTGGGATAAAAGGTTTCTCTCTGTTCTTGCGCACCTCTTTCATTGTGTTAATTTTATCCACTTCAGTTTTAACCCCAGACTCAGGGTTATTTGTGTTGCAATCTAATTGCGCTACATTGTCACTTACAACATTTATGTCAATAAATCGTTTTACTTGAAACCCATTGAACATTATAATCAGGCACTCCTTAGTGCTCCCCAAAAACTTAGGATAGCATGTAATTGTGAATGAAAATGTGCGTCCTGGAAATATTCTAAAGGGGCGATTGATAATTGGTTTTACACCAATCTGGGAATCTTTTTTTCTACTGAGCATTATCCACTTATTTATAGAATATGTTTGATCACTGTTATTTGTAACACTCAATGTAATATTTTCAGTTTGGTGGATGTCAACATTTTCAAATTTAACTGGATATGTGACTGAAAGTTTTTTATCCTGTTCCAGGTCTAATGTGACGTTTTCTTCGGGAGTTTGAGGTACTGTATTATTCCGAATTATTTGGTTATCAGTAACTATAAGCTTGATAACTCTCCAAGTACATGCTCCTTGATTGCTTTCAATTGCCTCCATCATGACCTGGGTAAATATAAATGAGAAATCAGTACACACTTGCTAGAAATACATGAAACTTCACCATAAATAATTGTAGTGAACAGAACATAAAACAACAATAACACCTCATCACTAAAGATGTTAATATTTTTCATGAACTAACAGCAATTGATTTCCTCACCCGCAACCACACACGTAAGAAAGCTATATCTATGCGACAAATGTACGTTTTCATGCATCACCTCCACTACCACACAAATCAACACATGGCACATAGAACCAACTGTCACCACGACCACTCACACTATACGCTAACGCGTTTCAAGCTCTCTACAAGCTCATTCTCAAACCACCAAAACCATTGTTCAATTTAATTGTGTAATTCTACTGACTAGTAAAAAATCATCTCAATTTAGTTTATTAAATTACAAAACCTAAGTACCTTAAACCCACAAAAGCACCCACAAATAACTATTTCATAAATACATATTTTTTATTCTTTCTTAAATTCTTTTTAATGTCATGTAAATTTGATATCTTCAGTTTGGCTAAGTTCTGGGAACCCAAATCTGGGAACCCGTTGATGTCTTGGAAAGTGAATGTAAAAAGTGAAAAAAAAATATTTTTTTTAAAAACCCGACAAAAAATCCTATAAAAAGTAAAAAAAAAAAAATTGGGACTGGCCCTTTAATTAAGAACTACGTAATTTTTCGCAGTTGGGTGCCGTATAGAGGGCCTGCAAAATAAAAAATATGGCACCCAACTGCAAAAAAGTTAACATAGTTTCTAATTTAACAGAGTTGTAGAGTTCTTGTATTGTATTGTATCGTAAAGAACCAGTGCCAGAAACAATATTTTTTACTTTTTATAGGTTTATTAAGTTAAAAACTAGGTACCTTCATATTCTGTGTGGTCGCGGGTGAGCAAATTAATTGTTGTTAGTTCTTTAATATGGACCTTCGCAAAGTAACGCCTGCTTCAATCTGCTACTTTTTTTCGTCAAAAATCACATTGACAAATTGAGTAGGTACTTACTTTTGCACCAACATTAGGAATGGTCCCATTCTGCAAGGATTGTTTGTTAAAAAAGAATTGTCTGTCACAAATCCCCGCATCCCCAGAACAGCTGGTCACAACTGCACTCTTCATTTTGCTTCTCAAGGGTCTAAATGAGATCACCTTTAGTACCTGAAATAAATAGTTTTGTTATTAATTTTTTTTTTTTATATGACGCGGTAGGCAAGGAAAAAGAAAAGAAAATAAAGAAAGAAAAAGGGAAGAGGGAGAAAGAAAATAAAAGGGAAAAGAAGGGAAGGGGAGGAGGGGAGGAAGGGAAGAAGGGGAGGAAGGGAAGGTGTTAAGTTATCTACATAAATGAAAATGAATGACAAAAATATACTCCTAGTTTTTAGGGTTCCGTACCTCAAAAGGAAAAACCGAACCCTTATAGGATCACTTTGTTGTTTGTCTGTCCATCTGTCTGTCTGTCTGTCTGTGAAGACCCTTTTTCTCTGGAAAGTGTGGAGGTAGCATGCTGAAATTAATATCAAATACTCAAGCTTGCGGTCCCTTGAAGCTGTGAAAAAAATCAACCTCCTAAGTCAACACAAATCAAAAGATACATTAAATACAAAGGCTATTTCCACACAAATTGCCGAAATCCAAAAACCTAAAGGGTACTTCCAGTTGTCCTAGAAACTCGAAATTTGGTATGTAGCTACCTACCTCTTATAGCACAACCACTCCGGAAAGTCTCAAAATCTTAAATTTTTATGTCTGTTCTGTCTGTAGATTTCGCAGACCAATATAAGTTGACCCCACACTGCATACATTTTGCTTAGAAGCAGGGCTCTGCTAACACTGGACTTTTTAAAACACTGTGGAAAAGCGTTAAAATCTTTCCACGGAGCCTTCGTGCGCGAGTCCGACTCGCACTTGGCCGGTTTTTTTAACTTAGTACACTAAATTTATAAAAAAAAATAAAAAGTTTAACTTTACCAAATAACTGTACAAAACTCACCTGGGCTGCAGAAATGTCTGCAGGTTTATCATCCTTCCATTGAATGCTGCACCTCAGTTCCAACCAGTCCCCTTTCATTGGTATAAAACTTGCCTCTACATCATCCAGATCAAATTTCAAATCACTATCTTTCATAAAAACTAGCCTTTCCTGTCTGAAATCAACTTCGCCAATTATGACATGCTCAATTACTTGGAATTGATTCTCTTCCGTGTCTAAAGAATCACCCCAGAATATTCCTTGATTTTCCAGAAGTCTGACCACTATTATAGAATCATTGTTGTCCTTGTAACAAAGGTACAAGACCTTGTCATTAACTTGGCATGATATGGAGGAAGCTGACAAGTCAAAATAAAGTTGTCCATCTATAAGGATGTAGTTGTCGTCGCTTACATATGTAACCAAGCCTAGAAAAGGGAAAAAAAGTACAAAATATTAATTACTGATTAATTCTTAATCAAAAGAATAATATCATGTGTGTAGTTTAGGCTTTAGGTAACATTTAGGTACAGAGTAAATGTATGAGTTAACCCGGAGGAAATTTTTAAAATTAAGTATTTAATTCTGTGTTATATAAATTTTTTTGAGATCGGAATAAAATAGAAATCCACACATAGCTCAAAGCAATTTTCGGTTTTTCTTGAGCATGAAAAAAAAATTTAATAAATTAAAAAAAAATCTTGACCCATATCGGATCAGCAGGAGAGGACGGATTAAGTGCAAGTGCCATGGGGCTTATCTTTGTATCAAGTAACATAGGGAATGCTCATACCATCAGCAAAAACATTTTAATAGGCCAATAATAAAATTTATGTAACAGAGATAAGTACCTGATCTTTGGAAACATGTCACATTCCTTGGAATCTCTGAGATAACTGGATCAATTTCATCTTTCTCTTCTTTCAAAATCTCGATGTCCAACAGCTGTTCTGCTAGAAAACTTTCTTTGGCTTGTTCATCATGCTCATTCTCAGATTGTTTGGCAAAAATGTTATTGATAAAGGAAAATATGTACGACAACATTTTGTTTATTTTAATTACTGTACAACTGTTATGATAAGCTTAAGTTTATGTAGGGTAATTACTGTATGAAGCCCTTATCATAATCATAGACCCATTCAGTCACCTTTATGTATTCTAACTGTTTTCTCAAGGCTTGAATACGCTTTTGGTGCATTTCTTTTTCCTTTGTTGATGTTTCAGAGCTGTTTCCTAGATCCACATTGTTATGTGACTGATCCAAAACTTGTATGCGACTTTTCGCTGTTCCCTGTAAGAAAGTATAAAAAACAGACATAATTTAAACAAGTGTTATCTACTTACCCGCATCCCGCACGCATGCATGTATGTACAAAGCCATTATTTATTTATTTTTATTTGTAGTATAGTAACTTACTTGTGGTGTTTCAGTTTCTGATGGATATGTAGACTGAGATATATTACTTGACGTAGACATATCTTAGAAAACAAACAATGTTTTAGTATTTATAAACGAACTTAGATGTAGCATTAGCCTTGAGTTTTCAAGTCGAATACAAGTCCACAAATGAAACAGCTTCACCGCCCAGGGGGCCAATAAATACGGCCTTTTTTTTAAGTGACAGTGGCAGTGGCAGTCAAAGAGAATACTAAATCAGAGGAATTTGGCGGGAAACCAATGAGAGTGGATCGTGTCGTTAATTGAATTTTAGTTTCTGTGCTTAATGTTGTTTGGTGGATAATAAAGATAGTGTATTGTACAACAAAATAACGTGAAAGTGCCCAGCAAATTAAGAATTCAAGTGAAAACGCGTATTCCCTCTGTTTGTGACCCCCAAGTATCCGCGTGCTGCTGCTCGCCGTAGCTTGCCGTAAAGTACACTTACACTTTACGGAAGGCATGAGTAGCTGACAGGATGTGACTAGGACAGACTGACATTTCTGACGGTGACATGACTTTAATATACAGAAATTTACAAAACACATCAGACGTGGCTGTATGGACTCAGTTCCTTGGCCTATCCCTTGTGGGATGAATAAAAAAAAAAAAGAATACTAAATCACATAGCCACAATAGCCAGCACATAATAGACCTAATAGCAAGTGGACCGGTGATACCTACAGAATTAGCGTGCATACCTACTAAAATTGGGCACGTAACATGGCTGCTTTTCCTAGGGTTGGGACTGTTAAACGTATGCAGATATCGATATCGATAAAATCTACGCTATAGAAGTTTATGCAACTGTCACGTTACGAGTGTTTTAAGGCCTAATTATCTAGAGTAGCATACATTACTTTAATCTACACACATATTATGAGTACTCTAAGACACGTTCAGAAGCAGAAGGCATTATCATATCCATACCTGTCCCGAATTTGACTGTTGTTTTTATCATAGATAAGTAAACATACCGAGCTGACGTTTCGTTTCGACTATTTTTTATTGTAAATTATGTTGGTTTTTGCAGATATTTCATATTTGCTACGGTTTTTGAACGCATTATAGAGGAGTTATGACATGTGTGTATATGGGTTTGCAGATGCGTTGCCAACCTAGAGAGCTAAGATGGAATTCCCCTTGTGCCCGTAATTACACCGGCTATCTTACTCTCCACGCCGGGACACAACAGTGCAAGCACTGCTACTTCGCACAAGGTCCTACTACCCACAAAAGTGAAAATAAATAACATTTGTCTTAGGCATCTCCAAAGTTTTTATTCATTTCTAATAGTTTCTGAAAGATACTTTGTCTCAACACTCACAACATATTTTTCCGTGATAGCGAAACCTCAAATCTATAATCATTTTGATTACAGACATTACTTTACCCTCACACTTGATGTACAAGGTAACACAGGTGACAGGCACGAGTAGACTGAAAAAGAAGAATATTAAGTTTCTATAAGTTTATCTCTAGCCTACTCAAGGGTAATTTTTTCCAAATCTCAAATCTGGTTCAGGCTGTGCGTTGTGTGTCAGTCAGTAAGTCACGGTTTTATTTTATATGTGTAGATCTAACAATTACCTGAATTGCTCCGTCACGTCATCAATCTCGTCACATTAAGAGTTCTGTTGAAGCATTATGACATGTCGAAGTGCATCGAGCAGACAAACCATGTCTTATGTAGTGGGTTTATATTTTCAATTCCAATCCTTTTCTTTTTGGCAGTTTCATTCACAGGAAATCTAACGAAAAAAAACAATTCAAACAGTGTTTAGAATTCCATCGATACCTATGTCGATACTTAGCACCGCATAAGCTAATATGCCAAAATCATGCAAATGATTTCTGTTGAAATAAATAAAATCATTGGAAAATAAAACAAATCGTACTAAAACAGACGTTCATACTCATTTTATAAGATCATTATGTTACGATACATGCCAAAATACAATAAAACATTCGAATTATTCAAGGTAACTGGTTACTAACCTTTGAAGGGTCAATTCAGGTTGATTAATGTTTTTTTTAACACTACACTGTCTGACCAGCACTAGGGCATGATTATCCTATTAAAGACAAAGCCCTGCACACCATGATAACTCGTTTCTTAGAGTAATCCTCACAAAAACAGCAAATATATTCGGAGCCGGCTACCGTTTGACAGCACATCTACCACGAAACTTGGCACGGAACATGGTGGCACCTGCCACGCTGTCGTAAACTCGTGACGTCACTTAGAGAGTGCTGCCAAATTTAGTAACCAACAAATACTATTTGTCTCTCCTATTCATATGCAGCTGTCAGTAAGTTAAAAAGAGATAAAATGCCGTTTGACATGTACGTGTCGATATGGCAGATATTTGTATAAGTCACGCTTCATATAGAAGAATATAGCGCCTCTACTTTCCTATCTCAATGTAAATCACTACATTACATGTGGCAGTGGCACTGACCACCGACAGTGGCTGGCATGCAAGTGAAGTGGCAGTGGCACTAGTGGCAGTGGCGGTCAGCCCCCATACTACGAAATTCGAAAATCGAAGTTCGTATCGTATTGTCCCGCTCACTCTCGTGTTAAATAATATTAGCTTGAGAGGGACGGCACGATACGAAGTTCGAATTTTGCACTTCGTAGTCGGGGGGCAGTCCCCATACTACGAAATTCGAAAATCGAAGTTCGTATCGTATCATCCCGCTCACTCTCGTGTTAAATAATATTAACTTGAGAGGGATGGCACGATACGAAATTCGAATTTTGCACTTCGAAATCGGGGGGCAGCCCCCCCTTTTTTTATGCACATCAAGGGGCTGTCCGTGTTTGAAAAAATTGCTGGCAAGCGAGACTGAACAGAAGATATCGTCACATATTCGTAAACAAATGTGGGTGGAAAATGTAAATAGTTTCGCATAATTATGGGTGTTATGGGTTTTCATTTTTAATCGGCATTCACATGTGTACAAATATTTGTACAAATGCATAAAGCAGACAGCTGGGACGCGCCTTTGTCTTATCTATGCACTACAATTTTTCTGCCACTTTTCAAGGGGGACGAGGAACACACGTCCAGCACACGTCTGCGCTCATGTCGAAATTTGTTACGTTCCTACAAAATCGCACTAAAACAAAACTCTCACACAAATACCATAAATACGCACACAATCAACAGATCCTGATCGTTTTGGTCAGACTTAATGTTAGAGTTTTGACAGAGGGGAAATCGCGCGTTAATATCTCCATTCCTTTCTTGCTCTAAGTACAAAAGTATACATATTTGCTGACATGTGAGTAACCGGAGTTACAGCAATAAAAACAGACATGGCTGTATGGACTTAGTTTCCTTTGCCTATACCTTATAGAATCAATTTTAAAAATTACTGATATGTTGCCAGGTCACCTGTTTTTACAAGAGATTCACTGTTTGTGGCCGATGTGTACTATACAGAAAATGTACTGTTTTTTTGGAATTTGCTTCAGACTTGAACTTCTTTATTTTAAGTGTCGTGTTAGTACACAATCTCTTCTGTCCACCCCATAGCACATTCTACTGATTTATAAACACACTTTGGTGAAAAAATAAGATTTGTTAAAAAAACCTTTTAATAGGATTTTGCACAACGTAGATACTTTTTAGTGAAATAAACGGATCACTGACGTATATAAGTTGAGTTTAGTCCGACACGTTTTAGATTAATTCGTAGTTCTTCCTCTGGGAGCGCACGACTTGACGGCAGCAAAACTTACACAGCATGCCAAGGCTCCGCTGAATGTAAAACTAAAGCCAGAAAGTTTGTGAAAAATTCTTATTCTGTCTTCATACAATAAAAACTAAAAAACAATTACTTTGCTCACCCGCGACCACTAATGACAAATAGTTATATCTGTGCGGCAAATGTATGTTTCCATGCAACACCTCCGCCTCCACTGCTACACGAATCAACACATGCCACACAGACCCAACTATCACCACCACCACTATACTAAACGCTGACGCGTTTCGGCACTCTCCACGAGGCCTTTTACGAAGCACAACAACAACCGCTCAACATGCCACCACTTCCACTACATGTGCACGTGTGCATGTGTGTGTGTGTGTGTACTACTAGTGGTGGCATGTTGAGCGGTTGTTGTTGTGCTTCGTAAATGGCCTCGTGGAGAGTGCCGAAACGCGTCAGCGTTTAGTATAGTGGTGGTGGTGATAGTTGGGTCTGTGTGGCATGTGTTGATTCGTGTAGCAGTGGAGGCGGAGGTGTTGCATGGAAACATACATTTGCCGCACAGATATAACTATTTGTCATTAGTGGTCGCGGGTGAGCAAAGTAATTGTTTTTTAGTTCATAAATATGGACCTCCGCAAAGTAACGCCTGATTCAATTCATACAATAATTTTGTGATCTTTTATAGTCTATGTTACTTATCTACTTTTTTGTTTTCGAAAGAAGTAACGATAGATGGTACCTATCGATAGGTACCGTAACATCTTCAGACTTTTTCACATTTGACCTAGCAACACTGCAATACGTTATTGTCAATGTCAAAACAACGAAAAACGAACGACTTTGTGTTGGTGTTGTGCAAATTTTTATTTCGGTTTAATTTACTAAATGAATTAAAGTACTTAGACGAGAAATAATTTCAATGGGCACTGAGAAGAAACGTGTAATTTATACCGCTAATAATAAAGGAAACGACAGTGAGGAGCCGTCGAAATGTTTTCAAATCAGCACAGACGTAGAACTGAAGGAGATACCCATCACGGGAGAAGAATACCTTCTAAAAGTTATAAAAGAACGTCAGCATTGCGCTGTAGTAACCGTATGCGACAAAGATGTTTCACAGTTTGCCAAGAATCAGTCGCGTTTCTACAAAGAGGTAACCTGCAACCATTAACCATTTTTATTAATTCTTTTTATTTTATTTTTAACCATTAACTTTTGTAGTTTACCGTCCATGTGTTACTTTTTTGCTTCGTTCCTGCCGAGTTGCTTTAATCCCATTACTGTGTTACAGCCCTCGGGTACTAAAACAGCTCCCATCAAATTAAAACCAACAATAGAATGGCAGAATGTACAACTCTCAGATTTCTCTGAGGTTCGTTCAGATATGACAAAGATGATTATAAGACTAATGAAAACAAAAACGTTGGAGCAGAAAGCGAAGCTAATAAAAGTTGGAGATGACACACTTGCAAACTGGAAAGTATTTTTTGAAAACAATGATCCTACTGTATCATATGCCCTTGGTCTGAAACCAGATAAATTAGTTAGAGGTCTAGAAATGCTCATAGATATATTGAATGAAATAGAACCAGGGCAGACTGTAGATCACAAAACAGGTAAGAGTGGAAAACTGCTTATTACAAGCTTTTATTTAATTTCACTTGTACATATTTGCACTGGATAAAAAGAAAGTTTAATGTCAACCAATTTTAGTGATTAGTAATCTTTTAAAGTCACAATTCAAATCAATTTTTAGAGAAGTATAGCTCCATTGATACTATAGATGATTCCACCAATGTCGAGGTTGAAGAAGACACTATCGGTAATTATTAAACCGTTGTTTGGTAGCTTCGATGCACAGTGCGGTACTCAGATGTCTTAAAGTCACAGTACAGCTGCAAATTGATTGATTGAAAATGATAATTATCCTATTGATAATGGGTTGCTTTTGATCTTTTTAATTCAGATCTTGGTAACTGTTGCATTATCACTTCTACTGCATTCAGAGTTATCACAATTTATAGTTCATTTCTATGTTAATTGAGTAGTGTGGGCTAACTCTTTATTATTTTTATGAATTCTATGCAAAAGAAGTTGTTGGTAAATAAAGTATCCATAATTTATGTTGAAGTCATGTTACGACTTTAGACAAGTAATAAAATTTTATATAATTTAAATACCAATGTTTCAGGGCAATGGATTTATGCATTCTTAGCGCGTGCATGGCAGCCGCTCCTGTCAGATACTATATCTGTGATGAGAAATCTGGCTAGAACCTGTGCTGAAATTAGGTAGGTTGTAAGTTCTACTCTCATCTTCAGATTTACAAAAAACTCCAACCTTAACTCCATACCTCAAAAAACCCTATGCATAATCAGTGATTCAAGTGATTATTAATCAATCTGTCAATTGCTAGTAAATCAAAACCCAATTGGTAATTCCCATTGGCCATGTATTATATTATGAAACTTGGTATCACATATGCATTTTTTTTGCTTACTTATGTGCCAAGTTTTGTGAGAAGTACCCAGTAGGTTTTAATTTACTTGCGATTGACAGAATGACATCAATGAATTGGGAAAATAGAGCAATATTATATGTATGTATGTATGTATATATATCTCTTTATTGCACATAAAACAAAAAAACACAGATAACAGAACATCACAACAGTACATTATATTGTTAGGTATGAAACCCTCTGTGTGTGAGTTTGACTTGCACTTGACCAGTTATGTAATTCTTATTAGTTTTAGTAAATAGTATAATATTAATGTCGAACTAATGGTTACTACTTAAAATAAAATTAATGTGACAGGGGTTTCGATTGTGGATTAATATTTTGTTTGTTTTGTGTTTTGTGCAAATTAATATTTTGCAAAAATGCCATCATGTGTCGAAAAGTGGTGTATAAAATCAAATGGATATGAAAACACTAGAATTACCTTTCATAAGTAAGTAAATATACATTTTAAAAATCCACACTTGACAACTCTGAAAAGTGTTATGCGAGTGTGATAGTTGTAGGTGTTGTAGCTCAATCGAACATTGTGGCTGCTGCGTGTCGTCGCTCATTGGCGATCTGCGATTTTCGATCTGCGAATGACATGTGTACGTGCGCGGATGTATAGGCGTTTTATTTGCTTCCATATCTTTATCCGCTGGCTGCTATACATATATATTTTGCTTGTTACAGGTCTAATATCAATCCAGATGATGAAGATGCTTTGCTGAAGGCAGCACCTTTAAACCTGTTTATCTGCATAGTGGCAAGGTATTTTGAACAGTTTGATTTGGCTGACTAGTATTTTATCCATTATTTCTGTTGTAAGAAGATCATGTTTTGTAATGAATTTTGAAATTACATTGTGGTGTTTTATACTGCTCAACCCAGGGTTGCTACTAGTGTAGCATTTTTAATAAAATTTTACAAACATGTGAATCAAATTAGTATCTTTTAATAAAGCCCATTATTTAAACCCAATTGAACTAAATTAAGGCTTAATAAAAGTATATTTAATTACTTATTAATGAAAAGGTAGAATTCTACCAAAAAAAAAAAAAAACTCCTTGTCATCAACATCAAAATGTACGCCCAGTTGTTTTCTAACAGTGTCTTGGCTCTTAACAATAAAGAAGCTCTCTCTTTGACTTATGCGCGGCGACTTCAAAAGTCCTATAAGATATTAGAGTCAAAAATTACGAGATTCTATTTTGTTCTAAAGTTATCTATTTTACGAGCTTGGCATATATATCAAACATCAAGTCAAACTGACCACTGGAAGAGGCTCAAATTTAACTTGATTTGATTACAGACATAAAAGCTTGTAAACTACATAATTTTATATAAAAATATATATATAGTAATTATGTTCTGTGTAAAAGTGTGTACTTATTAAAATAAGGTTTTTTTGTTTTTATTACTTTCTCTAATACACCGGGCAACATCAACCGACTCGTATGCTAGCCCAGCGCTGTTATTAAAGTTGTAAGGGATATTTGAAGTATGCAGTCCACACTACTACCACTCTCTATAGTCGTCCCACGATAACTCTGCAACGAACTGACAACAGTAGAAATCTAAAGTTTTATGGCAACACTCATTTATAGTCAAACAACACGTTCTGAACTTTTGATTAGATTAAGTATGGTCATCGTTCATTCATCATCCAACATTAAAATACTTCTCATATTTCGTTTTCTTTTTTTATACAACGAGGAAGGCAAACGAGTAAGTGGGCCACCTGATGGGAAGTGATTGAATCCGGATTTTCTAGATTTTTTTTTTACCTTACAACAGCAAAACCTACTAAACACTGGCAAAATTGTCCTCCACTGGACAGAGTCATATTAAAAAAAAAAACAGCAACTTTTGATTGCTACTATCATTATTATTTTTAATTAAAGAAATGTCTGAGTGACATGAAAAAAGTATTACCACAGCGTGATTTTTCTGGGTTGCCAATTAATATCTTATGCAGAGTTATCGTGGGACGATTATATTCATATTCAACCTTTACAGACAATTATCCTGTTTTGTTTAAATAGCATGATAGGTTTAGGTAGCACACTTTTAAAACACTCTCGTCTTTTATTAACGGATCTGTCGATGTATTTTAGTAGATGCAAAGATTTTTTTAACACTAATGCAATAGTTGTAGAATCGTAGTCTACCTTAGCCTGTCGATATTGACGATAAAAAGTCCATTAGTCACAGTCAGTCATTAATAACAGTTTAATTCAGCGATTTTGATAGGGGTCTGTATATACCTTGCTTTAAATTCAGGCACATTGGCTTCTCGCATAGTATAGGTACATGTTTCCCATTCTCGAGAAACGTCATGTCAAGAGCAAAATGGTCAGGATTAGCAGCATAAGCGACGTCTGCAATGAGAATTGTTTTTATTGTTATTTAGACGATAGTTACGTGTGTTGTCTTATCATTAGAAACAAAACCATCTGTAGAGTCAGAGATAATACATCAGTGTTTGTAGCCATGGCTTCATCTGACTCGAAGACAGTGCATATTGTGTAAGTCCGCGAACTCTTCCGCCCGTCTCGGGTCTCGTGCCGCCGTTGCTGCCACCACAGGCTGCCTCTCACAAAAACCAGCCAAGTGCGAGTCAGACTCGCGCACGAGGGTTCCGTAGAAAGATTTTAACGCTTTTCCCCAGTGTTTTAAGAAGTCCAGTGTTAGCAGAGCCCTGCTCCTAAGCAAAATGTACGCAGTGTGGGGTCAACTTATATTGGTCTGTGAAATCTACACACAGAACAGACATAAAAATTTAAGATTTTGAGACTTTTCGGAGTGGTTGTGCTATAAGAGCTACCTTCATACCAAATTTCAAGTTTCTAGGACGGCTGGAAGTACCCTTTAGGTTTTCGGATTTCGGCAATTTTTGTATGGAAATAGATTTTTCAATGACTATCTTTTGATTGCGTTGACTTAGAAGGATGATTTTTTCACGACTTCAAGGGACCGCTAGCTTGAGTATTTGATATTAATTTCAGCATGCTACCTCCACGCATTCCAGAGAAAAAGGGTCTTGACAGACAGACAGACAGACGGACAACATTGTGATCCTATAAGGGTTCCGTTTTTTCCTTTTGAGTTATGGAACCCTAAAAACGAGTTCAACGCATTCACGAAGTCATTGCTACTTATACCCCCAGTTACTATACCCCAGCACACTGTCATTCTGCAATTAGAGTAGGAATTATGTTAGGATTCTCAGTTATTCTCAGCTATTTAGTGTTTCTATAAGAAATAACTGAGTAGGTACTTACAGTTAGCTTACTTCTTTTATATCGAAAATTGGCTGGGATATCGCGAAGGGAGTCATGTCCTGATAACGGCCGCGTTATCATATTTCTTCTTACCTACATCGTGACATAATTAATTTATACCTAAGTCTAAAATTAATAAATATAGTCGAATCGGTCAAATCCACATGTCGTCAAATAAACAAGCTGCAAATGCGACAGATCATATTTTAATTGGAACTGGTGTAAAAATATGTAAGTCATTTTAAAGTGAACTAAGAAAACTCCTGGTCATCAACATCAAAATGGACCCCCAGTTGTTGGCGCACAGTGTCTTGAAGCTTGGAGATTATGATGCTGTCTGCATGAGTCAGCAGCGGCGACTCCGAAAGTCCTTTAAACAGATAAGAGTACCATTGTTGGAGTGCATCTTGCATCATATTGAGGGTGGAACTGAAAACAGTTCTTCATTACCTTCTTTAATGCACCTGGCGACCTCAACGGCCTCGTACGCTAGTCCAGCGGTGTTATGATAGTAGTAAGGGATGTCTGAAGTATGCAGTGGAAATTCCTCCACACTTCCATCAGTACGGATAAAGGTGGTGGGAAAGACAAACGGATCTAGAAACTAAAAACAAAAGAAAAGCTTAATATCCCTTTACATAAGTCACTGAGTGTATAATTGAATGTACTACATCACTTAAGGCTAGCTGTTAAAGTAGCTAAAGTAAAGTTAGCTGTTGTATTTATAGCATTTGTATATCACTATCCCTCGGGAACTACGCAATTTTCCGGGGTAAAAGTAGCCTATGTCTTATTCTGAGATATAAGCTATAACACATTATATTACTGTGAAGCTTCATCAGAATCCGTTCAGAAGTTTTTGCGCTGAAAGAGTAACAAACATCTTTACATCCACCCTCACGATCTTTCGCGTTACACAAGTATTTACCATGGCACGTCCTTTAGTTCCAATGATTGTCGCCGTCCTATTCATGTTGGCAGTGATATCACAATTCAGAACTGCTCTTTTTCCTCCGTCATACTCAAGAATAATTTGCTCTCTGATGTCAACTCCATATTCGTTTACAACGCCAACAGAGGTCACTTTGGTTGGCTCGTCTTTGAATATTAATTGTGAAAATTGCAATGCATATACACCTACATTCAGAACTGCACCGCCGCCGAAGTCTTTTTTGCTGCAAAATAGGAACGCTAATTAGTCCCACTTGCATGTTGTCAATTTGTGGACGCAGCGAATGCATAAATACAAATTTGATACGCACGAAAACCTATCCATATAGTCGAACGCTCCGCCCACGTTGGCTTCAACTAATGTGATGTCTCCGAGTTTGCCTGACTTAATTTCATTATCCAGAGACAAATATGCAGGAGCAAATCTAGACCAAACACTTTCCATCAAGAACCGCTTTTCTCTCTGGGCAATTTTGACCAGTGCTTGGGTTTGCTTTAAATTTAGACCCATGGGTTTCTCGCATAGAACGTGTTTCCCATTCTCGAGGAATAGCTTAGCGAGAGCAAAGTGGTCCGGGTTTAGAGCGCCGATGTAGGCCACATCTAACAACAAAATTATACTAACTATAGATGAATATTAAATGACCTGATTAGAAAGTCTATTTTTAGACGGAGAATTGTGTGAGAAACAGAAGTGTCAAATACATACCTATTATGTATATTGTACCTAGTTAATAATGCAGCTATGTATAACGAAGCCACTACAACAAGTACCTACTTAGTAGGTACGTCGAAGTAGGTAAGTGTACCATATATTACCTTTTTAATGGGTTAGTTAGATATTGCCCTCAATCTCATACGGCGGCCACAGCTACAGTGTAGCTCAACGTAAAATTCAATTGCAGATAAATTCAAATAGTTTTCTCTTAATTTTGCCTTTCATTAATCCAAAAATAGTGTACTTTACCAGTAACATCAGACTCGGCCATGGCTTTATAAGAATCAAACACAGTTGTAACATTGTGTAGCTTAGCAAACTCATTGGCCCTGTGGCGATCGCGGGCCGCCACGGCGGCGACAACCTGCGCCCCTTTCCCGGGGTAACTGTTGATTGCATTCACGAAGTCGCTGCTGATTTTGCCTGCGCTGACAATACCCCAGCGGATGGTCATCTGTGTGTAAAGTAACATGGATAACTCTACCTAGATTAGGTAATATAGAGTTAGATTACTCGTTCACTCTAAATCTGGGACGATTTAATGATTTGAATGTTTTTATGTCAAGTACATACCTACGTAATTGCATAATTATTGTAGGTAATTAAAAACATGAATTTGAAAAAAAAAACACGTTTATTCAAAGAGAAGAAAAATTGCAAACTTTCAGTCTCGCTGAAAAAAACAGGTCAGCAGGTAAGTACTCTTTTTCGGTCCCTTAATTAACTACTCCTCTCTACCGCTCAAAGATTGACTGGGAGAGATCCCTTATAGGGATAAGTGCGCCTTTGTACTTTTTATGTCACTGTTTATAGCTTGTGTTTATTTCTGTTATTTCTGTACAACACCTAAAGCATTTACTTAGTACTAAGATGCCTACTTACCTACCTAATGTATACATATGTCGTGTTTATATGAGCAAAATGACTAATTTGAACCGTTTTTTGCCGTCTCATAATATGACATAGAGTAATCTTTACTTCCATGTGGTCAGATAATCAGCTTTGTAAATATTTTTTAATACAGTTGCTCAAAAATTGGTATTTTTTGTAGCTACGTAAGTATCATGCGGAAAGTTGTATTTTTCGTACTAGTGCTTTTTACTTTTCCACGGCGCCGGCGGCTCCGGGCCGCCTTCACCTTTCTCCTCCTCTACGACTCGCCGCCTTTAGTTTCATTGTAATTTTCTCGCAAATGTATTGAAAAACGTCGTTTGGTACACGTGCGGAAGTGTCATTTTCACTCGTCCTGAGTCTCGACCCTCGCCTCGCGGCTCGGGTCTATACACCCCAGGACTCGTGCATGATGACATACTTTCCGCACTTATATCAAAAAATACTATAGGTAGGTAGGTACAATACAACGCTTTCATACCTCGCACGAACTCCAAAATACCGCGTCGTCTCCTTTTGGCAGCGATAGTTAGACTAAAGTGCTGTTTCCATAAAAAATACTTTTAAATGGAACAACTAAGTAACATAAAACAGTAAGTACCTATTTGGTTGGACTACCTCATAAGATAACTATAATTATGAGGTATCTATAGCTGCTATCTGTCGACAGCTGTTAAATAAAATATTGAGTACTAGCTCCCGCCCGCGGCTTCGCTCCCGGGGTGCTCGCAAAATCCTTCGTTATCCCTGGTCTATGGTATGTCATAAAGAAAGGGAATACCTTTGCAAAATTTCAGCTTTCTGGGTAAGGTATTAGTCACGAATTTTCTTTTTAAATATACATAGTAATACCGACATATTATTGGCAATCATTTAGATTCTAGAGGGCTAAGTCATTGGCTAGAGTGTAATCGTGAAAAGAAACAGGGTTTTTGTTAATTTCTGTGTGATACCGTAGGTAGAGCAAGGAAGATTAAATCAAGAGGACTGCCGACCGCCAATGTCTGAACCGTTCATTTCGTATGGCACTTTGACCTCTGCTCCCACAATAGCGCCATCTATATACCTATGTAATCAATGAAAAGGCTCCTATAGATGGCGCTATTGTGGGAGCAGAGGTCAAAGTGCCATACGAAATGAACGGTTCAGACATTGGCGGTTGGCAGTCCTCTTGATTTAATCTTCCTTGCTCTACCTACGGTATCACACAGAAATTAACAAAAACCCTGTTTCTTTTCACGATTCCACTCTAGCCAATGACTTAGCCCTCTAGAATCTAGAATTTCGCTTACCACAGTAGCGCTATTGTGGTAAGCGAAATTCTGTGCCATCAAAGATAATTAAAACAGCTTTTCCCTGTCAAAATGTTTATGACATTGTCATAAGATTGATTTTTGCTTGGCCCGTGGAAAAGGTTTTTATACTATGTCTATACTATAGTAGGTACTATGATAGTACCCTTATGGGTGTGATTGGGTCCGTCTGTAGGTCTGTCTGTCCGTCACAGCTGGTTATATCAGGAACTACTAATGCTATCGTCGTTCGTCACAAATTACTTAATAGTCTATCGTCTTGAAATTTGGACTCGGTGCTGTTATTCTGTTGTTGGTATTCAATAAATTTCTTAACTAAAAAAATTTGCAAAAATATATCTTAGTAGGTTAGGTATAGGTCGTGCCTTTGATTACTGGTAACCAGATAAGGAATACAAAACTGCTCGTGTACCTAAACTACTTTAAGTTTTTTTTTTATCAAGTATAATTAGTGAGAGCAGTAATTTGTTTGTAAAAAGTATCTAAGTTGCTAATTAGAAAAAAAACTACACTATTTGTATGGAAACAACCTTTTTAATAGTTGTATCTTTTGATTGCGTTGACTTGGAAATTTGATTTTTTTCACAGCTTCAAGGGACTGCAGGCCTGAATATTTGGTATTAATTTCAGCATGCTACCTCCACGCGTTCCTAAGAAAAAGAGTCTTGTCAAACAGACGGACGGACAACAAAGTGATCCTATAAGGGTTCCGTTTTTCCTTTTGAATCGCGGAACCCTAAAAATAAAATTGTAATTATGGTTAAATTGTGTTACAGACGTAGATGTCTACCTGTGTCGAAGTCGAAGTACTTACCTACTTACCATAGCGTGGCTTTTGATTCCCGTGAGGCCTTGTTCCACAGATTGATGGTGATATCCACGTTCAAGATAGCTTGTCTGCCTCAGCTCAGCTGTACTCGAGGATCATGTGGTCAATATTGTCCACCTACGTCATTAAGCACCTCGATTAGCGGCATGTTCGTCGGCTCTTTGAATTATGAAGACGTATTGGAGAACGTAGTCTAGGAAATTAATTCCTGACCCACCATGGAACCTTTTCACAGTAAATGCCATAGTAACATCGCATTGCTCGACAAGGAAAATCGTTATGACGTTTACTATGATAATGTTCTATGGTGGGTCAGGAATTAATTTCCTTGACTGTACCTACTTAATTGTATATGACAAGAGCAGCAAGGCACCGCCACCCAATGGTTTTTTGCTGAAAAAACTTGTTTTTACAAGCTTGCACTTATTAATTAGCACCGTTCGTTTGTATGCAAGTTGTCCGTCAAATCTTGCAACTGAATTTTGAGGCAGTTATCTCCAACACACAGACTTTATTGCCAGTCACGTAAGGTCCATATTTAGATATTTATGAACGTCCGGCTTTTCAGATATTGGAGAACTCGACTGTACAAGCAGAAGCCTCTTTTTAACTTCTTGTATTACAAGAGACTTCCGCTTATAACCGTTACAAGCAGGGAGCAATTTTTTTCATAAGATTTTTAACGGAAATCGCATGCCTTATCTTCCTGCCGGTAAGCTCAATATTTATTATTAACAATGCTATCTTTTTTTTCTTCACTAACCATTAACCGTGGATATACAATTGGATAGTGAATCCAGTGTCGTACCAAGAGTCCTATTCGTCAAAGAGAGTTTTAAAAACAAAAACATAAAAGCAGGTCATGTTTCATTTAATAATATGTACACGGACACTATGTATCCAGTTCAATAAAAATAAACAAAAATGACAACACTTAATAAAATTGTAACATACTTAAATACTATTGAAATAATAGATCACATTAGTTGTCGAAATGTTAGAAGAAAACAATTATATTGTCGCATCATTCAAACATTTCAAATTGGTAAAATGTTATTGGATAAAACTGTAATAAAAATATACATTAAACATTCAAATAAATAATACAATGTCAACAAGGAATTCACGATGAGGTAGGACGATAATAATATATTGATTTTATTAAGTAGTTACATTTTGAAGTGCAGTTATTAGGTACTTGAGTTGAATGTCAGATGTTCGTCTTTTCTCTTTCCACATAATTTAATAGTAAAAATCAATAAACTACATTGAGTAAGTAAAAACCAGCGGGCAGCATTGTGACGTCCGTAAGTTTATTCCTGCTCGCCGGGTTTTCCTGGCTCAATGTAATCCACGCTTAAGGAAATAACTGAGATGGGTTCTGTTTCCATAGTGTACCATCCTAGGACAATTTTATGTGCATGCATTTATTGCATCACACTGAACTGACCTTTTGCTCCGAACTACCATTAGCCTCACTTGACTTATGCTAATAACGCTATTGTAAAACTATGTTTGAATAGAAATTCTTACGGATTGTATTCATAGATAACATGGCATATAAATTATGTTGGTAAACGAAAGAAAGGCCCCGTACTAAAGCAAAATGAGACTTATCGTGCAGCAAATAGCTACTTTGACAGCGAACTTCCCTTTGTTAACCAACTATGCATTACAGCTAAATGTTAACATTCCACTGTCTCACAACAATATACTATTACTGCCTTTTACAGAGGCCTCGAAATGTAAAATTGCAGTACTATACAACAGGATAATGACGATGTCCTAAACTCACTTATCGTCTATCTACGAAACAAATGTATCAGACAGACGATAGTGGCGAGGATAAACTTAATTACTCGAATGGCAGTTTTTGTGAACACTTTTGAATACTTTTGATGAATTATGTAAAATATAAATATTTTTATTTTATGTGATGTTAAGTTCGTGTGCGTTGTAAGTTTAGAAGCTAGCGTTAAATGCTTGTTCGAGATCTTGAATTAGGTCTTCAGTGTCTTCAAGGCCTACAGAAAGTCTGATCAGACTGTCTGTGATGCCTAACTCGACTCTTTGTGGCTCGGGGACCGATGCGTGCGTCATTACCGACCTGGAAATTATAATACATATAATTATTATCATTCGAAGAGGTTCACTCTAAACACTTGATAGCATGTTGACACATCACCAATAGGACTCTTGGTGCTGTTTTTACCATTTAAAGTATTTCATTTACTTTTCCACCGTCGGACTTTTATTACGCTTTAATTTTTCGCACTGGAGCTTTTATCTTTTAATAGCTATTTTCATGCAAAAACAGAACAAGTGTAATATATCTGTTAATGTATTTGATGATGTCCTTCGCTCTTTCTCTTGTTCTCTAAATGTGACAGAAACAATGGATTTACAGAAGTGTAACAAAATATGACTCACGGTAACTCAGCTAAGCTCTCGTATCCGCCCAGGCTTTCCGCCAGTATGAGCACCTTCAAGGAACTGAGGAACTTCCGCGATTCCTGCAAACCTCCGCTATGCTTGAAGCTGAACACACCAGAATGCCCCATCATTTGTTTCTTCGCCAAATCATGCTGAGAGTGAGATTTTAGACCTGAAAGAAAAAAAAAACTTTATCTAAGGTCATGTTTCGCAATTATCACTTTTATCATACAAGAGGTCAAGAACGAAATAAAGCTTATCATTGGGTGTGTCTATAATTTAAAATATTAAAAACTAGCGTGGTTGAGTTTCAAGGGTCATAGGTGAAACAAAATAAATATCTGTAAGACCGATATCACGTGCGAGGAGGCAATTGCAATTTAAACGGGGTATATTACTCAGACGAGCCCAGCAACGGACGTAAATATTACTCGGTCCAATGATCATCGAATACAGACAGGGGTGACCACATTCGAACAGACATCGCAGCGCAGTTTTGTTGTGAAGCCTTACGATTTTCTAATGTCTGTCTCGAATACTGTCACCGTTTTATTAAATGAGCGTGTATAACGTACCTGGATGAAGAACTTGTGTAACTTTGGGATGTTTCTCGAGCCACTCTGCGATTGCCAGTGCCGACTTCTTGTGCTGTTCCATACGGAGCGCTAAGGTCTTCAAACTCCTGTTGACCATGTAGCAGTCAAATGGGGACGGCACTGCGCCCATTGCTGTAAAAGAAATGTCAGGGTCGATTAAAACGTTTGCCGCTTTTTAGTAGCCCCAGCATGGGACAAAGTTTAAGCTTTACTTTATGAAGTTATTGTTTTTAGTATTTGTTTCTATTTTTAACCCCCGACGCAAATAACAAATAGGGTGTTATATTACATTTAATCGTCAGCTATAGGTATAGCTACCTGCCCTTCATTTCTTATTTGTATTTTTATGAGTCATGTAATTCAAGAGATAATATTTGCATAAATATTTTCTGAATATACCAACCTGATGAGTTCATAGGTAAATATCTTTTATCGCTATTATCTATATTGCTCTTAAGTCTACTTGAATAGGTAAGTGCTGCACACGCATTGAAAATAGCACTCTGACGCGTACAAAATATTTAATAAGAGCTAAGAGTAAGTAAATTATACATTTCAGTCGACGGTTGTCGATGAATGCAGAGATCCAGCAGTCGATAATAAAAATACTACTTTTATATTGCACGGAAAGGTTCTGCAACAATTAGCTTTTAGATTAGTTTTGAAGAATTAATTAGATTTATGATCTGTGAAACTATTCACTCTGTATCAGTGCAGCGTGTAGGTTTGAATTTGCAAATTTGAACATTTGATCTTGCAAAAAATATAACGCTTAGCTATTATAGATATTCTAAGCATAAGCAGCCTAACAAAGAACTTAATGATTGAATTTGCGATTAGCCTAGTACGAGTACAGCTAGATCTCTTAATCTGACGTTGTCTAAAATGCAGTCGAAAACCTAACTTACCGTTTTGTAGGAACCGGAGTCGCTCTGCTATCTCATCATCATTAATAACCGCGGCTCCCATAATGACATCGGAATGGCCGTTCATGTATTTGGTCAAAGAGTACACGACAATATCTGCGCCAAAGTCCAACGGTCTTTGCAGGTACGGCGTCAGGAAAGTGTTGTCTACGACGATGATGATGTGTTGTCCGTGATTCTTGACGATTTTAGTTATGATCGCAATGTCCGCTATTTTCAGGTTGGGATTGGTTGGAGTCTCCAACCACACCATCTGCAACAGAAAGTTCATATAAATGAAGTTTTATAGGCGCTAATACAAGACTATGAGCATGCACATATGTGGTAGGTACCCAGCCAGAACTTTCGAAGCTTTTAAGCAGCTATTAACTATTCCATTTATCTTTAGTAGAGCTAAGTCCTTTGTTATATCGCGATTTGCAGTGGGTTGCAGTTTTCAATAAGACAAGTTCGCGTAATAACCTTGACCTGACAAATTTAATTTATTGTGGCAAAAACATAATATCGCCGTCAGCGATTCATTTTAGGAACATTTTTTTTTGCATTTTTGCAAAGTTAATTTAAATAACATTACTTATCACGCTAGTAAATGTGTGTTCAATATTTAGTACTTATGCAGTTTCAAGTAAGTACGTGACACTTATTGCTGTATAATAAAAATATCTCAGAAAACAATCAAGACGATTGAGTAATATTTACGAACTTTGATTTCATTTTATAAATTGACTTATTTTTACTCAAGACATACCTAGTTTATTTTAGTCAATTTCTTTTTCTCAAGCTGATGCAACTACAACTACCTAAAACTGGGAAATGTCGAAGCACGTATAAATTTATACGAAGGCAACCATATATTTGAAATCTTACGATTAAATTTGTTATGGTTACAGTATTGATTACAAACTGATACGAGTCATGCTGGATCAATATTATTGTCGATAACGCCCTCGACTTGGAACTTAAACAAGGCATATTATATTGCGTTAGAGTTTAAACCTTAAAACTAAAACTTTTATGCATATTATAGTATTATTGGCTGTTAATAAAAATATACCTTAGTGTTTTCCTTTATCGCTTTGTCAACCTCATCTGGCGTTGTGAAGTCGGCAAAAGTTGTTTCAATGTTCATAGCAGCAGCCACGTTTCTGTTTTAAAAGAAATATGAAATTAAACACAGCAAGCAGTTGTTCAAAAGGAAGGAAGCAGTTCTATGAATGTTTCATAAAAATAAAAACAAAAATAATCAATAAAACGATTATTTTCATTGAAGCAGTTGTTTGTTGCGATAAACGCTATTACGTTAAACTTAATATCAAATACTCAAGCCTGCAGTCCCTTGAAGCTGTGAAAAATCAAATTTCTAAGTCAACGCAATCAAAAGATAGTCATTAAAAAGGTTGTTTCCATACAAATTTCCGAACTGTGAAAACCTAAAGGGTACTTCCAGTTGTCCTAGAAACTTCAAATTTGGTATGAAGGTAGCTCTTATAGCACAACCACTCACAAAAGTCTCAAAATCTTATTTTTTTATATCTGTCTGTAGATTTAGCAGTCCAATATAAGTTGACCCCACACTACGATAATTTTGCTTAGGAGCAGGGCTCTGCTAACACTGGACTTCTTAAAACACTAGGGAAAAGCGTAAAATCTTTCTACAGAACCCTGGTGCGCGAGTCCGACTCGCACTTGTCCGGTTTTTTTGATAGCCATCAAAAGTCTCAACATTAGTTTGCCTTGTTGTTTAGCACCCATTTTTAATGTGTATTTTACAATATTTAATAAATTGGCTGTTACAAAATGGCGGACAGAATTGAGGCTGACTGACTAAAGAGGAGGTAATTTCTACTGTGTTACTAAAAGTAGCTCTTGCTGCTTTTCAAGAACTTTGAACCTTTTCAACTGAACTTTTTCAAGAACCATGCAGCTGTAAGTAGCAAAATGGCCTTTTAATTTCTCTTATAAATGTGTAAGCGGCAATGAGTTCTAAATTGAACTACTGTGAAGGCTAGGGTAATATTTAGTTCAGCTTATGGCACTTTTAGTAACTTCTATAGCTATAGACCCTTACGGACGCAGTTATGCAACTTTGAACTGCTTTTTGAACCCTTAAGCGGCTATTTTACAGCCTTAAGTTACAAAATAGGCTGTTATTTCCACTAGTGTGCTAGTTGGGAGGGCTCTGCTAACACTGGACTTCTTAAAACACTGGGGAAAAGCGTTAAAATCTTTCTACGGAACCCTCGTGCGCGAGTCCGACTCGCACTTGGCCGGTTTTTTCAACTTTATATCTACTGTACTTAATACCTACTTACTTATTTTATTAATTAGCAAGCAGGAATCGGAGCGGAGTTTTCATAACACGATAAGACGAACGAAAGCAAGTTTGTGGGGTCGACATTAAGATTATAAGTTGTCTATTACTCATACTCATTGCTATATTAAATCCTGAAATACTTAATAATCCTGAATAAAGATATAAGTAATTACAGATTAAAATTTTAATGCACATACACGATGTATTACGAATCCCATAATAATTATAACGAATGAACCTGGTGATGACAGTTATTATTTAATTTATAATATAATACAAATTTGGAATTTATTAAATAAATGAGTATCTATCTACGAAGTAGATTTGAATTTTAATATTAAGTAATGTCGATTCCACAGCTCACTTTCTTCTTAGGGTATGATGAAAAGTCTGAGCCCTAACTCTGCTTATTACAAACAATACAGTTATACCTACAGTGTAACGTGTAAATACAATACCATTGATTGTCTTAACAATCTTTAACGTTAATGTATTCTTTTATTGAGGTACTGTTGCTAATTTTACACAAGTGCTAAACGCGCAATTTGAGTGTATATCTTAGAACTATAGCCATAAGGATAAATTTCGAATAGCTCAGAGCACGGTTACACTTAATAAGGAGTGTCAAAATTAATAGCAAAGGAATCGGATACTAGTTTTATTACTTAGATCCTACCTATTTTTAGTTCGGATTTTTTATTTTCCTATCGTCATCGTCAGTCCGTTTACGAGGTCATGAACAAAAATGTTGCTGAGCCAGAAACGTGATACCTCTGTGGTATTTGTTAACAAACCACAATGTAACCCTAATCCAATTGTAACTGTAAGCAAGGGGTAGATACTTAAATATCAAATGTGGCGAGTGACGAAAGCAACCGGATGGAAGATTTAAACAGCAATATGGTACAGTCAGCAGCAATAGTTGCTAAGCAACCGAAGCGCTCACAATTATCTGCACACGCTCTTATGTCTATAACCTATAACAATAGACATAATGAAAAGAGAATATTGACCGCGATTACCTTAGGTTTGATGAGCTCCCGATATTTCGATGCAGTTGCATGCATTATGTCTAATGCAATTAACCGCGAATCATTTAAAAACTTGTTATAACAATAAAGCCGTGCTTAGATCATTGAGCCCTTCGGTTGCTTAGCAACTATTGCTGCTTACTATACAGGCGCAGAATATACTTTCTTCTTCTACCTATTGTGTTTAATAATAAAAAAGTTCTACTCATCTTTAAAATGACAAGGTCCTACACTCCCTAGCACGATAGTCACATTAGACTGGTTCGCATTCGTTACATAATTACACGGTTTACAGTAGGCCGAGCACGAAGTTTTCGAATCCTGCGTAACGTTCTAACGTTACGTTATCGTATCGAAATCGAGAAACCTCATACTAAATTTTAGTTACAAATTTAATCACTCAGGATTCGAAAACTTCGTGCTCGACGCCCTGACAGATTATGTTTACGTTGTCTGCTGAGTAGCTTGATAAGGGATTTGGATTTTATAGAACAAAAAGAAGTTATCTTTCCCAAACCGAACAATATCTTCTCACGTGTGCAATGTTTAAGCGCTGACATTGATAAAATACGTACTCCTTGCCAAATGAGCAAGGGTGAAAGCCATAAAAAAGTTCTTATCTATATTAAACGAATTCCATGGTAAGTACGTCTAGACATAAGCACATAAGGTATATGGTACCATTATATGGCGGTAAACTCGTCGATGAATGACTTGCAGAACTGTAAAGTGAGGAGGAAGTTTACCACTTTGCCCAGTCACCCATTTTATGAGTAATTGTTAATTGATACTTGTTGTGTTGTGAAATATGGCGACACCGTCGACTGTTTAGATCCGTCGTGAAATGGGCAGGGAGGCTGAAATATGTACTACTTAGCTAATTATACCAACATATAAGGTACGTCCGTGCGCCCGATAGAACGGCTAGCAAGCGCATTATAGGTAGATAGTACATTTTCCTGCTTTTCGCTTCGCGGTGGAAACCGATGAACTGAGTGACGCAGCACCGACTTCATATTTGTGCTAGGCCATAAAACTCATGGTTTTAGAGGATTATTATATGTTTTTTTAAGGTGGTTTTACTTTTTATTTCACAATTTTCGTTTATTGAATATTTAAAAAAATAATTCTCCAACTCCTAACTGTTAAGGAGTTGTACCTTCCATCGTCAGCTCATCAACATGGGATGACCACTACCAGACGCAATATACTTAAATAGCCTCAGAAAATAATTAAAACACTTTACCTAGGTAGGTAAATGCCTATAAAATTTTTGGTTGCCGTCGATATTCCTAAGATCCCATCATCAGATCCTGACTTGATGACAATGGAACCATGCATAACTTAGGTAAGTAAGTGCTACTTTAAACGCACGCCGAAATAAAACCACACGGTAATAATACTAATAAATAATCTTACGCCAGAGCGAGCGTTAGAATCTACTTAACTGAGGAAATGTTCTTATACCTACCTAAATAAGCTGGTTTCTCGCGTAAGATGAATGTAAATTTTGGTTTTTCCAGATGCATGCTTTTAAAGTCATAAAACTGTTTTACCTAGTTTACCTGTTTACATGTTTCACGGCTTATTTCATAACTTTTTTTTTTGCTAAACCTAAATACTAATAAGTATTTTTCTAAATCTGCAAATAAGTACCTAGATGAAGAAGTAGCACTACCCTACCTCATAACAGCCTTAACCAACTTAGAAAAGTTCAAAAAATTGGGCCATTTTCATTTCAATGTTCAATATCTCAAAAACGGCTTAACCGATTTTTATGAAACTTAGCTAAGAACTATTGCTAGAAAACCTGTTCTGAAATAATAAAAAAACCCACATCCAAATCGGTTCACACATTTAAGAGCTTCTGTGCCACAGACACACACACACACACACACACAGCAGTCAAATTTATAACACCCCTAATTTTACGTCGGTGGTTAAAAATACATACCTACCAAAAGACAACTTTATCTAAGATAAAATTATTTAAGTATTAAATAAAATGACGGCAAAATAAATCATTTTACCTGAATAATCTGTTGGTGCCTCCATAGACATCGTCGCCGGAAAGTATGTGGTCCCCAGCTTTCAATAATCCGAGAAGGGTTGTCGTAGCCCCCAGGCCCGACGAAAATGTGAAACCGTGCTTCCCGCCATCTAACGCAGCCAGGCATTCTTCCAAAACGTTGCGCGTCGGATTGCCTGACCTGCCGTACTCGAAACCCTGCAGTTACGATGGAAAAATTGTTAAGACGAAATGCCTATGAAAATCGAGTTGGATATGTAAATTTTTCATGCCATATTATTTTGTACACCATATTAACGGTATACCTATTTTCTATTTTGTTTTATTTAAAAGTATTACATATTACTGTGTTATTACCGTGTGTTCGCCTGGTGCCGGCTGTTTAAACGTGGTGGACATAACTATAGGAGTAACAACAGCTGCTGAATTCCATTTTTCCGGTTCTTGAGCGTGGTGAATAGCGATCGTCGCGAATCCTGGCTTTTGTTTCAAAAAACCCTGTTCTGCCATCTGTGCAGAAATTTTTTTAAAAAAACTGCTGATTTTATACACACTAAGCTTCACATCAAGGAATTTTTTGCACACTTTACAGACATAGTTTTAAAAATATTCAAAGTCAAGGTTATGGGATGATAGCGAAATGTGCTAAAATTACATCATGATCACCAATTAAAACACGGAAACATAAGCTAATTTATCACAGAAAGAGTATAACAAAATATAGTACCTTGCTGGTTGTTTTAAAGTCACTGGAATTAATAAAACTTTAAAATAGCGACGTCTTCTGTTACGATTATTCTAATTTGAGATTTGTTAACGCGCCGGCCGGATTGTACGACTTCTTAACCCAAAATGATTGAACGAATGAAATGAACGGAACGCCAAACGAAATATAAATATACACGGGGCCGTCAAGGGGCAACGTGTAGTGAGGGGGAAGGTGAATGACGTGCGAGATTTATGACGACCCAATGACGACATATCACATCACATAATATAGGAAAGAATGGCATGAATCAAAGTAAGATTATATGCAAGATTATGATTATTATAACATATTTATCTATGACTGGAACAGCTTTCAATGTATAAAAAAAAGACATTATTCCCGCCAATTTAAATGTCAATGTCATTTTGTCATTGTCAAATTCAGAAGTTAATGTTTTGTTCATTTCGTACAGGCAAATTATTTGAAATTATATTTCGTTTAATTTAATTACAATATAATTTTTCAAGTTCAAGGTATTTCCCAGTCACCTGGTCCCTAGTGTAGAATAACAAAAATGAAAATAGTCAGTAGTTCATTGAGATATGCTCATGCTGAAGGCCATACTGATGTCTGCTACACCGAGGATGGACAGTAAGTAGAAATTGTTACAAGTTCTATCTTATACTTACTTAATTTAACCGAGAGTTTGTGGTGAAAAATACTACTCCCGTTTCTTATTTCAGACATATTTTAACTTGTGGTAACGATGGAGATGTTCGAATTTGGATAAATATTGAGGATGATGATCCGAATTCCCATTGTGTTGGGGAGAGTGCGATAGCAATATGTTATAAAGACAAGAGGCTCTATGTGGCTACTGACAATCACGCTGTCCAGGCCTACACGTTCCCTGCGTTCGACAAAGACGGCATTGTCACCAGATTCACTGCCCCAGTCACTCAGATTATGTCAAGCAGTAAAATTGAGGTCAGTAAAGTTGTTTGGGGAAGCATGTTACCAATTCATTTAAATGTTGTGGGTCATTCAAACAATAACCTTCATTCTTTTATTCTTTGGTACTGACGGGATTCTAGTGAATAGGTAATATTTTTTTATTAAGTTTTGGTAAAAACAGCACATCACAATATTATTGGCTCTTACTTCTTTTTGCAGGCCTTGGGATGCACATCAGAAAACATGGAAGCTAAGATTTGTAGTCCTGAAGGAGGTGCTCCTTTATTTGTTATGTCTGACCACAAAGGCCCAGTTCTCAGCATAGCACTGTGCCCACAAATGAAGTACTGTGCCACAGCCTGCGGAGACCAAATGTTGAGAATATGGGATATTGACACACAGAAAGTAGTAAAAGAAATATCTTGTGTACCTAAGATTAACACATTTTATTCAGCTAAAGTTTTGTGTGAGTAATGAACTATGGTTGTATGGGCATTCACAGTACAAATAGATGTGACTGAACCAAGCTTCTGTTGTTATGTACATTTTAATTTTTCTTGTGATTTTTAATCTTATTTATTATAACTTACTATAATTAGATGTGGAGCATTTTTTTAACATCAGCTTAAAACTAGGCTTTGGTCCTTATGTTCATACACTTACCTATTATTTGCTTATTGCAGGTCGAATGGATTTCGAGCCACAAGAAGGCAGATATCTGGCTTACCCAAACAACCGGGAAGTTATCTTGTTGGAGTATGAGACATGGGGTCAGAGGATGACATTCACCCATAGCTCAGTTAGTACTATTTCATGTTTACAAAACACTGATTGCATTTGTTTTGCAATGGAAAAAGTTTTCTGCTTAAATGATTTGTAATAAACTCTACAAAAGATTATTTACAGTTTTATAGACATGATTGTGAGTTGTGCACATGCACATTACATATTAATGACTCCTGTTACCACTGCCTTCATTTACTACCAGTATAGATTGACTACTGCATATCATCATAATTTCATTTACTATTTCTTACAAACAGTATAGGATGGAAGAAGGGAGATGGTGAATTGATTGTAACCTCGCCCCAGTTAGTAACCAAAGCCTTTGGTATTATCATTGATTCACCTGAAATAAATTGTTATTTCTTTAGATAAAGTGTGCTATCTCTCAATGCCGGTTTTCACCCTGCGGTGAATACTTGGCAGCTAGCACTGTGGCTGGACAGATAGCAGTCTGGGAAGTTCAGTCTGGAACTTGTATGGGGATAATTGAACACCCTACCTCTCACAATGTATCAGCTATGGCATGGAATCCTAAGGGTAAATCTCTAAATTATGATAATTTGCTAATGTGACTTTTGCTCCAAAGTTATCTTTCTTAAGGGTTACATTTAATTTAATATTTATCAAAAGAGTTGCATTTATTTCTTTTGTCATTCCTATCACTTTAACTTTTGATAAGTACTCACGAAACTTATGTTATGATATGATTTTACAACAAGAAACATTTGTACTGCCAAAATATATAAAATGTACAACTTACAGTAAAATATTGTTTAAGTACATCCATGTTTTTATATTGTTCTCTCTTGGCAGAATGAAATAGTGATATTTTTTGCCTATTTCTAAAATAACTGTGCTTTTTGTAGGCAACGGTGTTCTGGCATATTGCGATGTATCTGGCCAGCTGGGTGCCCTAATGAATTGCTATGGCAAGGACAGCAAGGCAGATATGGATGATAATGTTGAAATGGTTGAGAGGGACAATGGTAAAAGTTCATATCCACATAATATATATTGTATATATGTCCACATTACTATAATTTAGCATTGTGGTAGCATTATCAGATCACTTTATAAATTTAAACAAGGAAAATTAACAGTGCTAAAAGCATCAATTTTTTTTTTAATTCATTTGTATGTTCGTATCTCTAGATTGCTTAGTATTTTTGTTATTGTTTATAGAGTTAAGTCATAGCCAAGCTAATAAAACCAATTAAAGGCAAAAACAAACCCAGAAACTTTGTATGACTCTTACTAGTAGCCCCATCTAGAGATCAAGTTCAAGGTTAATATAAACTTGCACTATTTACATGTTCTGTTATTAACAATAATAACTCCTTTACTTAATAATATTTAGACAACGACATAATGGACAACTTGATAACGAACTACGAGAGTGACGACGACAATGGAGTGTCATTGGAGAAGATCAAGAATGAGACATTAGGGCTGGGGCACACTGACGGCGATGAATCTCGCCCTGCGTCCAGACGCGAGCCCGTTGTTAACACTGTGCCACCACAACCGCCTTTCCAGCCATCTTCCACGCCGGTACACTTGGAGCACAGGTAGGAGCCTACTTTATTTTTTAACTCCAGGGCATCGCCAAGGAGGCAAGGATCAAATCGTATAAGCTTTTATATATATATATATATTTATATATATTTATATATTTTATATATATATATATTTATATATATTTATTTATATATATTTATATATTTTATATATATATATATATATATATATATATATATATATATATATGTTTTATTTTCAGATACATGTGTTGGAATGAAATAGGGATTGTCCGGTGCAACGAGGTTGAGAAGGGAGACTCTTCAATTGATGTGGAGTTCCACGACACGGGTTTCCACCACGGCATTAATTTGAACAACCATCATGGCCACACGATGGCTAGCTTGTCTTCTAGCGTGCTGGTAATGGCGCGTGAAGCCATGCCGAGGTAATTTTTATAATTTTATGTCAACAGACTGATTGTTCTGCTATGGCCCGGTAATTTTAATATTCCTCCTTCAAGACCCAATCAAGAGTTTCCCAAAGACCAAAATGTCACGAAATTAAATGAGGGCGCCACTTTCTTTGTAACTTTCACTTGTATAAGTAATTTTAGTTCCTCTTTTCTCCGTTTTCTTGACTTTTTGGTCGACCTATAACGACGCCCACGACACGGCCCAAAACGCTGCCATAGGCAAGGCAACAGTAGCTTCTACAAGTACTGAAGAATCAAAATGACTTAAAGGCTGACTTCTAAGAGTGGTTTTATTTTATTTTTTCTGATTAATCGGACAGTATCACCTTATACTAATATTCTTTAAAGTCGTATCTTATTCAATGAAAGGAACCCATGTAGGTATTTCTGTCTGTTATATTTTTCTCATCATAGAAAATGGGGTACTTACTAGTGATTGCTATTTTCTATTGAATCATTACCAGACCACAAGACAAATCACACAGTTGCGCGTGGGAAGTTTTAAGAGTTGTTTTTTTTCCTTAAGAAAATAAAATAAAAACATTCATAGTCTGGGACAAAACAATGTGAATAACAAGAATGTCCTTTCAAGTTTCCTGACTAAGTAAATTACCGGACTGTAATTAATTACCTTCCATGTAAATTTTTAAGTACATTATTATTACACGGATTTTTCTGTGACTAAGATTCAACTTTTCATGACAAATCATCTTCATAGTTCCTCATTTGTAATAGCTAATAATTAGCTAATATTATATCTGTATGTAACATACTAACAAAGTTCAAAAAATATGTGTACAAACTACAAATTTTGCAAGTCAATTTCACCCACTTCCAGAGGTCGTATGGGCTTGGAATTGGTATTATACTTGTAGTGTAGAGCAATTTAAGTAACAATGTAATTACCAAGCACCATTAAGGCTCCATCTTTGTAATTTTTTGTGAAACTATAGGGATGTAGAGAAAAAAAATCTAAAGTCACCTCTATTTTTTCGTTTGTAACCGTGCTACTGCTGCATTTATTATCCGAAAAATATGAAATGTTATTATCTTTCATACAAAATAATGAAAAATAACCTGGTTTTCCTACTTTTTAAATTTATCAAAATTTTTCCTCATGTATTGCTAATTTCTGAAATATTCCATCCAAGTTCCTACCGCTCTTTCATATCATTCCATACTGGCAGGACTTAAGCGCAAGATAAGCCTCAGAAAAGCTTCAAACTTTTTTTCTTTCAGCAAGTTAGTATGCATTTCGCTGGTGGGTAGCAGCAAAGAGTGGACCATAGATATGCCTGACACAGAAGAGATTCTTTGCGTGACGGCGGGCAGCGGAGTGGTCGCGTGCGCAACCAATGCGCGCTTGCTGCGGCTATTTACGCCTATGGGAACTCAGAGACAGGTATTGTACTTTAAAAAAATGTCTTCTTAATCACTCAAGCAATGAACACTCACTGACTCAAATAAAATCAATTAAATAAACTCTCTGTTTAACAAACAAACAATGGGCTCGTTTGATTTAGCTTTTAGGGTTCCGTACCTCAAAAGGAAAAAACGGAACCCTTATAGGATCACTTTGTTGTCCGTCTGTCTGTCTGGCAAGACCCTTATTCTCTGGAACGCGTGGAGGAAGCATGCTGAAATTAATATCAAATACTCAAGCCTGCGGTCCCTTGGAGCTGTGAAAAAATCAACCTTCTAAGTCAACGCAATCAAAAGGTACAGTCATTAAAAAGGCTATGTCCATACAATACAATACAAATGCAATATGTACTTCCAGTTGTCCTAGAAACTTGGAATTTGATATGAACGTAGCTCTTATAGCACAACCACTCAGAAAATTCTTAAAATCTTAAATCATGTCTGTCTGTAGATTTCCCAGACCAATATAAGTTGACCCCATACTGTGTACATTTTGCTTAGGAGCAGGGCTCTGCTAACACTGGACTTCTTAAAACACTGGGGAAAAGCGTTAAAATCTTTCTAAGGAACCCTCGTGCGCGAGTCCGACTCGCACTTGGCCGGTTTTTTTATTTAAAAAGTAACTTGATTGTGAGTGTTGTCAGCTGTAATTAAAGTTAAACCGTTCAGCCATTCAAAGATCATAAGCACTTTACTACTTAAAGCGACGTGTTTAATGAAGTTGCAATGTGGTCTCAGGTGATATCACTCCTAGGCCCCGTGGTGGCCCTGGCGGCCTACAGCACCACGGTGCTCGTCGCGCACCACAGCACCGACCCAGGAGTTGCAGACCAGCACCTGGCTATGGATATCATAGCTATGAACGGTGAACTTCATTTATATACAACCCTTTAAATAAAACGGATGGCGCGGCCACTTGAAAGGTTAGGTGACTTCGAAATACTGAATGAATGTGGTCATTCATGTTGCTAGAAATTTTTAAATCTTTAGTGGATATGGACATCTTTAACAGACAAAATTGTGTAATTGTAAATGTTATGAAATTTTGTTCAAATCTACATTTGCGCCTCTTTAAAGAAGTTAAACCGTCGAGAAGATAGTTTGAATTTCAACTGTATTTTTATCTTTTCAGGTCGTCAAATCCGCAGCAAAACAGTCCCGTTGCCTCTGACTCCAGGGTCTAAATTGGCATGGATCGGCACTACTGACGCCGGGTCCCCCTGCACGTATGACAACACCGGCATGTTAAGGCTCTACGACGTTTCTAGCGGGATCTGGATACCAATTTGCGACACTAACACACATTCAAGGGGAGAGTCGGACGCCTGGTTTATAGTTTCTGTAAGTTTTGTATCAAATTAAAATTTGCCAATTTAGACAGGATAGATCCGTTTCCAAAAAGATGAGTTGGGCACAGGCCTCCTATCAGAATGATGATCAAGATCAAGATGAGTTTACTGCTTATAAAAATCATTTCCTTTCCTTTAAGGCACCCTTTAGAACTAGTTTGTAAGTATTTATGTTCTAAAAATTTCTAAGATTATCACTTTTTACAGATAAGTGAGCTTCAACAAACAGTTCGCTCCATCCTGTGCAGGGGCACGTCATTCCCATTAACAATACCCAAACCAATTGTAACGGAGCTAGCCATTCAGGTAACTTTAAGCATCTTTCATGTGTTTATTAAACTTATCACTTATCAGAAATGAGGAGATCCGAAGCAGAACTAAAGTTACCGATACATTGCACACTTTAAGTGGCTGGGCAGGGCACATTGATCGTAGAACTGATAGCCGTTGGGGCCGTAAGGTTCTTGAGTGGCGACCGCGAAGTGTTGGTTGGCCTCTCGCAAGGTGGAAGGCCAATAGTCGTGGAGATCCTTGGGGAAGGTCTTTGTCCAGCAGAGGACGTTTTCCGGCTGATATAATGATTAAACTTGCCAGTCATTCGATTAAGGAAATGTTGAACTATTTATGTTTCTAGATACCCCTTTGCGAGTTGGACACAGAGAAAGCTCAATACGAGGAGAAACTAGTGAGATGGGCCCACATCTCCGCAGATGTTGATATTAAGACCGCCAGGGAGGTGGCGCTAAAATTATTTGCGGTAAGGAAACCAATCCGAAACATATTATTATCGACCGACTGGTAATACGACGAAAGTGGCGCCCTCAACAAATTTCGTAGTGCAGCAATACTTACATAATGTTATTTTTTACAGCTTGCATGTCGAAATGAAATCGAACAACGAGCTGTAGAACTTATGGAACTGCTAAAGGATGACAAGCTTTTACCATTTGCCGCCAAATACGCGTCACGATTAGGCAGATCCCACTTGGCAGACAAACTCGCCAACTTAGCGGAAACCTGGGAGAGGGATGCTGACAAACTGAATACAGTTCAAACCTCACATTTTCAAGAATTGGATACTCAAGAGACTTATGATGTCACTAATACAGATCAAGATTTGAATGCAAGTTTGATTATACCAGTGAAAGCGAAGGAAAAGAGAACTGAAACTGTTACGCCCATTAGGCCTGTGGTAAGGTTTTTTTTTCTACACTTCCAGAAACGTAAATCGGCCCACCTTGAATTTTTACTTTTAAAGGGCTACTTTTATAGTCATAGTCATGACATAGTCTTTTATTTTAACTTATGTATGACATATGCATCCCTTTTTATCGTCTTATTCCTTGAAGTTCTCGGTTTAAACTAAATATATTTTGCAGCCAATTAAATCTTCGCCTGCGGGTATAAGAAATCCGTTCAAAAAGCAACTGGATAATGCCAAAAACGTCCAAAGCCCATTGAGTTTGACCGCCAGAACTCTAGTAGACGTGGATCCGACAAACACATCGGAAAATACAGACGTAAGTCACATCCAGTATGGGAATTGTTTTTTTGTTCACTTTCGCAACATTTAGTGACATTTTATTTGTATTGCGGATCTTTATCGTTTATAATAATACATTTTAGTAAGGGAGTGTTTTCACTTTTAGCCAGCTACACCACTAGAAGGCGAAACTTTTATCGACTGGTTCTTAAGAAACAAACCCAGTTTGGAGTCACAAAACCCAGAAATGACGCCATCTGAGGTGTCCCGGCTTGGAATAAGGTCTTTCAAGAGCCTTCAGGGGAAAAATAGTACTCAAGAAAACAAGATAAATTGTACCCCCGAAAGCGGGCAAAAGAGGAAACTTGGAGATGAACAAAATGGGGCGGAATCTCCTTCTACTAGTGCGCCGAAACAATCTAAACTTAGCGCTTTTTCGTTTCAGAAAAAAGCGGCTTCATAATGATAGGAAACATATTCTATCTATCCGTCGTAAAATGTATTTAAGAGAAAATGTTTATATCACAAGGATGTATGTATGTACTAGGTCTCTTATTAACAATGTATGTGATGGCAGATGTATTTGTCATTAGCGCTCTGCACATCTATAGTCTGTGACCTTTTTTATCATAAAGACTGTCTGTAAATACCTTTTCATTATTATGAACACGAATGAAACAGTATCTAAATCGAAAGTCCTTTTATTTCATAAAACAATCATCACCACCAGTAAATGCCTAGAGGTTGACCAACTCTGCTTCGTCGGGTGGCGGGAACACGCCATCTTTGAGCATCTGTTTCCATTCGGTGCCGCGGGGATATTCGAACTTTTCCACTGTTCCGGGCTTAAACTGGGTGCTGTATCCTGGCAGCTAAAACGTTATAAAATAGATTTACTTGTATTTCCTTAATATTTAGTAAGAACCCTCAAACGGCGCATAATGAATTCGAATACTTCATGCTAATTCTACAAATCCACTAATCGCATGAAAAGCGTCGTTCGAACATAAAATTTCGACACACATCCAATAAATCGGTTTGGCTACTATATGCCTTTTCCATACTAATGCCGGTTGAAACATGGCAAAACACCAATTTATTTTATCATTGTCCAATTTGAGCATTTTATCATAACACAAAAAACCAAGATACCTTGGGTGCGAGATATCTCGCATTCTCCACTGCGCACGGATCAGTGAAGTGCTCGTGTTGCTGGTCCACGTACTCCACGAGGCGGCCCTCCATGCTGCCCGAGACGCTGGCGAAGTCCCACAGCTGCAGGTGCTGCACCATCTCGCAGAGCCCTACGCCGCCCGCGTGCGGACATACTTTCACTGAGGGAAAAAATTGATTTAACAACATCGAATTCTAACAGTTCCGGATGCACGATGATATTGGACTTTTTCACTTTTCCATTTTGATTTACTTATCCTTTTTTAGGGTTCCGTACCTCAAAAGGAAAACACGGAACCCTTATAGGATCACTTTGTTGTCCGTCTGTCTGTCTGTTTTTATTTAACTAAATAAGAAAATAAAAGTACAAAATACTTAAACATAAACCTCCGCCAAAATGCATAGCAGTTTGTTGGCAGAATTTGGAGATCTGATGGCGATTGTTTTGAAGAAATGCAAGGTGCATGTTATAAGTCATATCTTTACGGGTTTACGTGTTTGAGCTTATTGCAGCCGTCGTGGTCTCTACTATCACGTAGCCACGGGACTTGCCCTTTGGAATTATGAAACTAGATCTTATTCGTTAGTTTTGTTTTTCATTCCAATTTACTAGAGACGCGAGTCTTTGATGAGTGACAACAGGAATTCAGCATCAATATACTAACTTTCTCAGCTCTACTGGATAAGTACTTCAGTCCATACCTCTAAGTATAGTCGGCATCGTCCAACTCACCGTTAAGTTTCTCAGCCATTAGGTACACGGACAGTATCTCATTGACGCCGCCGATACGCGCCGAATCGATCTGGCAGAACTGCATGCCGCCACTCTGCAGGAACTGCTTGAACATGACGCGGTTGGCGCACATCTCGCCCGTCGCCACGCCTATGCCGTACGGCCTGAAATGTTCCAAAGAGCTCAGCATTCGCCAAGTAGACTCAGCGAGCTACCTTGTGACGCAGTCGCATGAGACATGATTTTGTTTGGCACACGGTGGCACACTGGTAACTACATCCGGTTAATCAGCTGTTGCTTAAAATAAATATTTGAAAAACGAATAGCATAATATCACTGTCGAGGGCAGACACGGGCTAGAAGCGGCTCTTGCATTGTATTTTGCAAAGGTCGCAGCTATAAAGCCCTCGTCTATTTCACACAAGCATACGTATGTAAGAACAGTTACCAGCAATATGTATCTATTCCAACGACTCAGGCGAACTCAGTATTCATTGATGGCGAATGAGTTAATATTACTTGGTTGTATTGTAGCTACTAATGCAGGCTCTTACTTTAAAGCCTTGGAGATGGTAGCGTGTCCGAGTACATCGTCGGGCGAGGTGGGTTCCTCGATCCACATGGGTTTAAGCGGCGCCAGTTTCTTCATCCATTCTATCGCCTCGTTCACGCTCCACGCTTGGTTTGCGTCCACCATCTATGTGAGGGATTCACACACATTCAAAGTAAACTTAAATTGTAAAATTGATAAGACCGTGTCCCAGTTTGAGATTGAATGGGAATAAACTGTTTGATCGCGTCACGTTAGGTAGATGTTAACGTTTGCTGTACAACCAGTAGGTACTTTCACACTCTTTAAAATGTTCCATTTCTATTAATGAAGGCACTCAAATGCGTACTTCTTGTGGATTAAATATTCAAGGTGAAAATAGAAGACTAATTCCACCTGCAAAGCAAAACAAACAGACGGGAGGCGCCTTTGGCTTATCTATGCATTTATTTGTTCAAAATTTCCTAGGAAATTGTAAATAGAACCTACATTGAATGGCAACATAATGATTAGTTGTTATTATCTCAATTAGTAATCAAAACTATCTTGTGGGTTTAACAACGATTGACGATAGCTTATTAGGTATTAGGTTGATATTGATAACCAATCTAATATCATTACGGATGGAATGTTTGACCCCGATTAATTTAAACTTGTTTGCACATCAAATCATGAAGCTTTTGCATATATTTATATTGCGCAGTGATCATTAAAGTAGACCCAGCCAACTAACATTTTAAACTTTAAAATTAACACAGAAGATCGTAAATGATGCGGCGAGCGCAAATCTGGCAGCGATAAAACATAGCTCTACCGAAAACAGCTTTGTTATTAAACATGGGGTGAAGAAGATATAAGGCGAGTCCTGGGGCCTAATTTCACAGATGACACCAGTGAAAATGCTGTTCGAACGTTGTTTAACAGCCGTTAACAATATTAATATTGTCTCTTGTTTTGTTGTGTGCTGTCGATAAAAACATTTATCTACACACATATCATAAGTCCTCTATAATGCGTTCAGAAACCGTAGAAAATGACCAGCTTTTCAGTACGCCGTCGCCTTCTCGCCGACAGCGCCAGCCCCAGCACCACCACCACCACCTCCAGTAAAGTAATAGTCATTACGACATCGAATTCGATAATGACTTTTCGATATCGAATTAGATTTTTAGAATTTGACAACCAACGTAATTTACCATCATAGTGAAATAAAACGGATCACTCACGTATATAAGTCGAGTTCAGTCCGACATGTATAAATAATGTGTAATTTTTTTTTTTATAATAAAAAAAACAGTTTACGAAACGTCAGGTCGGTGTTAGTCTATGATTAAAAAAAAAACAGTCAAATTCGTGACAGGTATGGGTATGATATATGCCTTCGGCTTCCGAACCCATCTTAGAGTACTTTTAATATGTGTGTAGATAAAGCAATGTATGCAAATCCACATAATTAGGCCTTAAAACACTCGTGTGATCCTATTATGAAACTCAGCTTCGCCTCGTTTCATAAAAACACTCGTGTTTTAAGGACCCTCATTATGTAGCAGTTGCATAAACTACTATTATCTACCTTAAATTTTCCCGTCTCAATAAACTTACGTGGATAGGCAATTCAACATCTTGCTATCTGTCGATGGGAGGATGGCCGGCCATCTAAAGATAGCAAATTATTGGATTCTATATTTATTAAATTTGTCAGTAGACCAAAACAAAAGATAGATTGAATATTGGGAACGGCTGTAAATCTGTACCTACTGCTAAAAAACTAAATAGGTACTGCTCAAATAAAAGTTTTGAGTTGTGATAATTGATAATGTATCCTGCTACACGACTCTTTTTTCACTAGTTTCGAATGGTATTTTTACAAGTATGATCTGTAAAATTGGGCTCTAGTTCACACACAATATTTTTGGGAGACTAAACTTGCCTTTTCCGTTTTCAAAAAGGTGGCGACTGTACTGTGAGTGCAGCGCCTGCTCAATATTTACCAGAAATTTGTCATCACCAATGTATTTCCGTACAGCGCTACACCGGCGCCAGTCATCTTCGAAGTTGAGGCCCACTTTGACCTAAAAGAAGGTACAAAAACCATTTACCCCTTACTATAATAGCGACCTACTAATATTACAAATGGAAAAGTTTGTACGTTGGGACGAATTTAGATCAAATTTGGAATGGGGATAGCTTATACCCTATGTAGATTAAAACTTAGGTTATCTTCTAACACGCAAAACTCGCAGTTCCCGCAGGATAGCGATAACCTAATTTCACACAGACTATGTCGCGAGCAACAGCTACCTAACTTAAATACAAATAAAAGAGGTACACTATGGATTTAACAGAAGAAAAAGTAACCAACTCCAGTGCAGGTATCGATAAACGTTACCTTGAAGTCTGTGAAGCCGAGCTTAAGGTATTTGTCGCAGAGTTGCTTAAGCAGCGCGTCGCTGTAGCCGAGCCAGCCTGGAACACGACAGAAGTCATTTGCAAAAGCTAAGAAGCGTCTGGCTAAGACAGCGAAAGAGTTGAGAAGGCAAAATCTCAGAGCCGTGGCATTTCATCTTAGCTCTCTAGGTTGGCAACGCATCTGCAAACCCTCCGGGGTTGCGGGTGTCTATGGGCAGTGGTGATCACTTACCATCAGGTGACTCACTTGCTCGTTTGCCTCCCTCGTCGTATAAAAAAAAAACCATCGTTTGCCAAAGCATATAGGTATGTACCTAAACGATCGTTACAGCAGGGCGCGTGGTATAGGTACTCGCACTAGCATTTATTAATGCGAAACAGGCCGACATCGCGCCATTCAAACGATGCATTGAGAAATTGCACAAACATGAACTGCCTGCAGGTTATAAGAGTATGTTTTTGCTGTGGTATTTATTGCAATCAAGAATAAACATTCTAACGTATAAGAACTACCTAATGTACAAAAAAACACTTTGACACCTTGCTTTATCAAACTGAACTCGAGACTATTTATTTATTATATCAACATAATAATATGACATAATTAGGTAGGCTAGGTACATCATCTGTTGCGTAATATAACCATTGCTTGTCATTACGCAAGATAAAAATAAGTACTTATGCACATACATGTAAGTACACAGTGAAGTTGTTCAATTTATAGTTTACTAGCGACCCGCCCCGGCTTCGCACGGGTGCAATGCTGATACTAAATACACTACAGAAAAACTGTGAACGTTGTATATAAAAACATAGCGGCCCGCTCCGGCTTCGCACGAGTATAAAATATATAGCCTATGTGATTAAAATCTATTCAGTAGTTTTGATTTATTCATTACTGCCCGTGGCCCGCACGCGTTAAATTTGGAGTAATTGGTTAAGGATTAATGCTGTATTGGTTAAAATCGCTTCGAAAATTAGCCATTATTTGTCGTAAAAAGTAAATGACAAAAAAAAGTTATTGTGGGTTATCCATAAGAGATAGACATATACCATCACGGACTTTTCTGTAGACCTTTTCAATGTGTACAATACTTAGTACATTATTTTGATAAAACTCGTAGGGTTCAGCCTGCGTTTGCAATGTAAGCGGAAAAAATGTAATTATTTACGACATCACATTAGAAACCTCAAAAATAACAGTACTTCTCCACTATTTAATGGATGTTATTATACATATAAACCTTCCTCTTGAATCACTCTATCTATTAAAAAAAGCCGCATCAAAATCCGTTGCGTAGTTTCAAAGATTTAAGCGTACAAAGGGACATAGGGACAGAGAAAGCGACTTTGTTTTATACTATGTAGTGATGATGATAATTACTAAATCAAAATAGTTTCTATGGAATCGCCAAATTTATTTTCGTCGGCCACTTTTCATAGCAATTCGTGTCCTGAGAATGAAAAGGTTCCATTTAGTAATTTCGGGTTTTTGTAACTTAATCCTTGAAATGGCAGAGTTGATATTCTTCTTAGAGCTTAATTAAGTCACGACTTATCGCTGCCTTAGGCGGCGCTTATGTATGCAGCCACAATACATAGATACAAAATTATGAAACATTTGGCGGTCTTACCAACTTGCGTGGTGTACGCCGGATATCCTTTCTCCGCTACAAGCTTGATCCTCTCTTGTTTCCCAGCCTGTTTGCTTTTTAGTAGCTGAATAGCTTCTTCTTTTGTTATAACATCAGTTATGTAGCGGAAATCTATGGTGGATACGAGTTCCTGTTGATAACAAATAATTAAGTTTTTCCCCTCACTACCTTGGAATGCCGTCTTTTATCCTTTAATACAAGCGGGTAAAATCGCATTTTATCCACTAGTGGGGAAAGTAATTTGACCTTGGAGTGGAGCGTGTTCAAGTAACATTTGACAGATAACAAAACGTAAAACGCTCATAATAATGGTTCGTCCGATATGAATTATCATTAAATAAATGATAAATGGTTTGAGAATTTAATAAAAAGTACCAAATTTAGCTTTATTTAATGGTCCCTAAAATTCTATGAGGAACATTTGTTTTTTATAATGATGTTGAATATAATTCTGAACGCACAAGTTGAGTCGATGCAATTTCAAAACGCATCGTCATAAATGTCAACAAAAAAATTGTCACCGACTCCGAATCACGTAGAAATACACAACTTCCAGAGTTTTCTGTTATAATATCGTAAAAAAAAAAAGTGATTCCAGTGATGAAGATTTATTTTTATGAGCTGTTTTGTGCTACACACGGGTGCAAATGTATTTTACTTCTCGTATGTTGAAACACTCACTACGCTGAGGATTCTATTTTAGAACCACTCGCATCGCTCGTGGTTCAACTATAGAATCCTTTCGCTTGCTTGTGTTTCAATTCCACACTCGCGGGTAAAATACAACTTTGCACCCTTGTGTAACAAATAACTATTACAATTTTCTGGAGTGCACTGATGTTTTCCAGCCGTCACAGTTGCAATTGTGCACGTGTGGTCGTGGAAATAATAAGGCAATCGATATTAGTTCATGAAAAGGGATCACCGCAAAGTAACGCTTGATTCAATTAATTGAATTTTTTTTGTAAGTACGTATTCATTACATACCTCGGGCTCCATGTCAGCCAGAAGCCTCCACAGTGGTTTCTTCTCAAGCCTGGCCCATAGGTCCCACAGCGAGTTCAAAATGGCCGCAACCGCCAAATGTGCCACACCCTTTTCGGGACCAATCTATGGAAAAAAGAAGATTAGTATTGTATTATCTCCACTGTTTCTATTTTACTTTAAATGTTTACCTACAGTCAGTCATTGCTTGTTTACACCAAGTTCAATTCAATTATTTATTGCAACCATGGTGTTTGTACAGGTCTTATAATATTATGATTGTGTCACATGGACCCTGATAGGGTATAGCAAGATACATTTGAATACTTTCATTTATATTATTATTAAATTACACATGAATTTCTTTTAATTAATTAAAAAAAAATAGGTACAATGTCATTCAATAAATTAAAGCTCATCAAACATTATAAAAAAGAAAACACATATAATATATAGAATTTAAACCGTATAAAATTAAAAACAGTGAAAATCAAATCATAACCAATATCATGCCAATCAATACTATAATCAATAGGCATTCAATAAACTCAAATATGTAAATATAATATATCATTCCATAATGTCAAAATGTATTTATCATAATCAAAAAACTCGTTTAAGTTGTAAAAACTATTTGCTAACAAGAACTCTTTTAATTTATTTTAAAATACTGAGTCTTTTCCTACCTCCTTTATACTGTTAGGTACCCTATTATATACTTTGACCGCCATGTGGTGTGTGCCTGAGCCGACAATCTTTAGGTTAGTAAACGTACTCTTTAATTTGTTTCTTGGTCTTAAACTATGTGTTAGACAGTAGTTATCTCGAGTCTGTTCAAACAGGTGGGGATTTTCCCTTACGAGTTTACATAATTCAAAAATGTACATGAAAGTTTCAAGATTTTCAGGCGAACAAAATGTGGTCTACAACTCTCAGTTTGAGTTATGTTAACTAATATTCTAATGCACTTTTTTTTAAGGATATACAAGTCGTTAGCATACGGGCAGCTACCCCACAGAATGATACCATAACTTAACCAAGCATGCGCGTGGGCATAAAATGCACATGTTGCAGTCTTCAAATTAGTAATTTTTTCAGTTCATAGAGAGCGTATGTAAAATGGGACAGCTTTCCTGAAAGTTTTCAGATTTGAGCTTTCCAATTCATTTCTGAGTCGATTTCAATTCCCAGTAAGCTACATGAATTAACTGTTACGATTTCCTCCATTATATGTAAATTCGGTCTCAATTAGTCTTTTTTGACGTGGTTTTATTTGCATTATTTTAGTTTTTAAAGTGTTAAGTTTCAAATTATGGTCACTAAGCCATTCCGAAATTTCTCCAATGCTTATGCTTAATTGTTGCTCAAGTGCTCACTGTCATCACACTGGAATACAACAGTAATATCATCTGCGTAAAGTATACTTTTGTTACTTAAGGTTTTGGGCAAATCATTAACATACAATAAAAACAAAGTGCATCCCAAAACACTGCCCTGGGGAATTGAACGTCACATCCGCCTTCCTAGACCTAATTGTTCTCAATCTATTTTTGTAGGAATCAAAATAATCAATGTCTACATACTGTTGGCGATTCTGCAGGTAAGACTCGAACCATCCATGTGTTATTCCTCTCACACCCAGGTCATACAATTTACCCAAAAGAATCTTATGTGATACCCTATCATAGGCCTTACTCATATCCAGCATCATGGGCATCGCATATTTCCTATTATTTATTATTTTTAATATTTCATTTGTAAACTGATAGAGTGCAGATATCGTTGACCGTCCCTTGCGAAAACCATTCTGATTATCATCATAAATACCATACTTTTCGCAAAAACAGTTCAAACGATTTGCCATTGCAGATTCAAATACTTTTGAGAACGTGGATAACAATGCAACTGGCCGAAGATCGCTAGGGTAACTTGCTGTTTTATTTTTTGATACCGGTTTCACGACTGATATTTTTGATATTAAGTTCATTATTACGAAGAGATTCCTTGGAGCACTTATATAGGTATACAAAGTATTTGTTAGTATTCGACCTGTTGTCACTTCACTGATAAACTTTACAATAACTACTTATTTAATAGCGATTGAATCACAAACCCATCTCATCTGCGAATCGTTGGTAATAGCCCGCCAAAAGCCCGCGAAATCGGCAAATATGTCGGCAGCATTCTTGCCAAGCAGGAACCGTTTCATAGAGCGAATGGTTAGCACGATGATCTCCGTGCCGCGGCCGCAGGTGAACGTCAAACCGTAACCCTGGCTGCCATTCTCGGTGGTTGTGGTGACGTAGGCACAGGAGTAGTTTGGGTCCGTGTGCTAGAGAGAAAAACATAAGCACTTACTAGAAATGGGAAAATTTAGGATGGAAAGTGTGAACGTTTGCCTAGTTAGTGCCTATTCCTTCATACGAAGACTGCCAGACATGAGCGTTCAGGAGAACAGACGCCAGGGAGGGAGTTCTATTCAACTAATTCAGACAAACGCTGCTGGTTTTATATCAATTAACCTTATAATTTTAACTTGAAATTGGGTATTTGAGTAAAAAGGCAACCAAACCAAGCCTTCTTTACCGTTAAAGTTGTTTTGTTATCCGTCTTATCGGACATCCGTTAAATAAGTATATGGCGTTAACATTGTCATCGATTTTATATGAGACTATTAGGTTGATATTTACAATAATAGTATTGATTCAGCCGTGTTGTAACATTGAGTCAAACTCACCAGCGCATCGGAGCCGTGGCCTCCTAAAGAGGTGGGGAACCTGACATCCTTCACGTCAACACTGACTATATTCAACCCGTTCCTGTTTAGCGGCATAGTAGTGTTCCCACAAACGGCAAACGACTGAAGATACACTGAGATTCACTTGGTTATCACTCACTAGGTATAGGTACTTGTATAAGTATTTATTTATTACATAAACATGTGAACGAGATAAAGTTAACTGAGAAAACATTCTGAATAATAACATGATAATTACATCTATTCAAATAGGTAGCTTGTACTGGGTAGGTATGCTGGAATTGGAACTACACTAAGTAGGTATTCGTGTTTGGATCACGATGGAAGAGATGCAGCGGTATAACTTCTATCGTTTTTACGAAACCGGCGAAATGACTGAAAAGTGAAAAACGAGGCAGGTATACAAGGAGCTTTCACCTGCCTTGTTTATGTGGTATTTATTCAAGTGCAACTAAATGAGAACGGTCTATAAATACAGTGAACAGAAGATAGCGGGTAAAAAGAACAGAACACAAAAAACAAAACTGTACGAAGGTACTTTAATGTTATAAGTAATACGAAGGATTTAACGGATAGTTAACTACTTTTTCGAAGTCAGTTAAAAATGTCCATCATTATTATTGTCATTGTTAACGTGTTTGCACTAATTATGGACAAGGATCCAGTAATGCACAATAACTCTTATTTAATAGAAATTAAGGGTTAGTCATTTCTTTCACAACAATCAATTTACAACCGCATGATCTTTAAATTAACCTTTTCAACGCCAAAGACGTGCCTACGACGCCACCAACGTTTATAGGCTGCACAGTGCAAATGCAACCTAGGGACGTATGCTTAAGGTCCGCGTTGACGTTATGCCAACTTGGCGTGTGGATGACAACTTTTGTATGCGTCGTCGGCGTTGAAAGGGGAATTGAAGCGTTCATTACTGGTGCTTGTCAGCTTCGTGTCCAACACTGGTAGACGCCTGATTAGCTGCAGTTGCTATGATTATTTTCAGCGGGGATTTCTTGAGACGTGTCGTGCTGCTTTTGCGATAGTCGCGGGAACGCGTCTGTTTTCAAGTGTCGAAACAGTTTGGCAATTATAGCACTGAAAGCGGTCATTTAGACTGATGGATGACTTATCACAATACCTACCATCTACTGAAATACAGCTCAAACTAAAAACAAACAACTTTTTAAGTATTTGTAAAATACGTCTGCTTGAAGTTTTGGTTGAGATTATACTTATCCAAGTTCTTATCTTATCTGTTTATTTTTGTGAACAAAGCTGAATCCCCGAGGAAAGGGGAGAAGCATCTCATCTATACAGCCATTGAGTATTTTTTGGATTGGTTATAAGTTGTAGGTAGATAAATGGAGGAACTAACTTTCGTAACTTCACCAGTTGGTGATCATACCAATGTTAATGTTTCAGTATGAATGTTCATTAAGGCCATTTGTTAAAAAATAAAACAGCTTTCAAAAACGCTTAATATCATATTGGAGTAGTTGCACTGCCATAATGTCATCATCTCAACAACCTATTTATTTGCCTAGGTGCAACAAAAAAAGCGCGTTTAAAACTTAATAAAAACAAAAACAATATTCTAATTAGTTTATTGCTTGTATAAAAATGTGATGTTTCGCAGGTATTATATGAATCTAATTCATTTTAATATTTAACTTTCCACAGAATTCTTAATTCATGCAAATGAATGATTGATGCAAAAAAACATAGTAATGTTACAATGACTTTCCATACACAAAGATCCGCAACGATAGCATAATGAACGAAAAGTGCCGAAATAATACCCTCATGGCCTATTTTCGACTGTAATCATACCTATTTGCGTTTTAATACAGTGAAACTACATACAATTACTAATCTCAATCAACATAAACAATAGCCACCAATGTAGAACAATATTTGTTTTTTTTTTAAATAAAAATATATGTAAGTATAAATTAAATCTAAATAACAAAATTAAAATCGCGTAAAAATCACAGAAAGCTTAACAAAAAAGTATTTTCGTAAACAAAACATTTATACATATAAAAATAGCCTAAAATACTTAATTAGTAGCACTAGCAAAAAAACTATGAAAAAGTTTTGTAGAAACAAAACTAAATTTGTGACCACCAGATTATGACCACAAATAGCTTAAGAAAAAAAAAAAAAAATAGCTTAATCTTAAAAAAGAATGGTAAGGCACCTTGGTATAGACTTGATTGTGTAAAATCCGGTCAAGAGCGAGTCGGACTCGCGCACCGAGGGTTCCGAGCCACTATCAATAATATTTGTGCTAGGTACTTTACACACAGTCCATTCAATGTAGGACAGACGGTCAAGTGCACAACGCCCTCTATTGTCCTGTAGTAGAACTAATGTATTATTTTATAATTTCTGAAATACTGCTATTTAAAGATATTTTCCAGTAATCTTTGCATAAAATAATTAAAAAAAAATCTCTCAGCAAACTTGAGAGATAAGACGGTTTTTTAAACATTTTTCGTTACTTACGTAATAATAACTCGAATAAAATTCCAGCCTTATCACACTGGCTCACTTACCTCACTTGACGTGAATCCGCTTTAAAATTTTAAGACCCCCTTTTAGACCCTGTTGCATTTTTTATCATTATTTCCTATTTGCAAAATACTTGAATAAGAATCATCTAAAACTATTCCAAATTTCAAGCAGCATTAGTATTTCCTGATATAACCAACTTCGACGAACAGACAGATAAGACAGACCGAGCCATATCATATGGGTTCCTTAATGCCATTTTGGTTCGGAAACCTAAAAACGACCCAAAAATGAGATCATTCTAAGTATATAGTAGGTACTCGCGGATAAATATCTCACGTGCCTTAATAAGGCACTGACAATTCTACAAAAGTACCTACAGGGACATAATAACTAACAGTACTAGCCTTAAGCTGAGTTTAGAACTGCATGAAAAATCGTGCAAGTTGCAATACATTGCGGCGTTCGATCGCCAACTCCAAACTCGTTCGCTTTACGGCCTCGCATTGTATTGCAACTTGTCCGATTTTTCTTGCAGGTCTAAACTCGGCTTTAAGCTTGTTACTTTTGCATCGACAGGGGCGCAAAAAGTCTTGTAATATGTTTTGCGAGTACTATAGCTGTTGTTATGGAAGGGAATGTTACTTGTAGTTGTTCTTCTTGTACAAGAGGGCGAGTTGTTTGACCAGCTCCCGGTCGCCATGCTCCCACAGCTTGGTGGCCAGGCAGCCCAGTGTGCCGACCTTGTCGTTGTGTACCCAGTCTAGAAGGAGCTTGTAGCGAGCCTAGCCAAAAAATAACCATAATTGGCGCATTTATACAAAATAAAGAGAAAAGTGATTGGAATGACATTGTACTGAGTGAGAGACTGACTGTAATAATAGCTTAAATTTGTTGGAAGAAGCACCTGAGTGCTGCCTAAAAATTAAAACCTACTACACCTATCTCAAACAATCTTTTTTTTTATCTTAGTAGCATAATGGTATAATCAATAACGAGAACCAGTATGTGAAATTAGATCACTTAGAAGATACACATGCTTTTCCTTCATCATTTTGCTTGGCCCACCAAAGATTTTTCATTATCTCATTTTTATTGTTTTAAAGTGCCATGTTTTTTTTTTAACCTGCAGGATGATTGTCTAAAAGACCCTTTACCTCTCACATTCACCAAATCTGATGGGCTGTGGCTAAGGGCAAGAATCATCATCACAATAATTCGCGCCACAAGCATGTGCATTCATGGCATCAGCCTACACAAATTCAAATCGGCTTCAGCAATGAGCAGCCGCAGCCTTACCCCATCATTACCCATATTACAATCTTTAGTAGTCATAGCAATAGTAATAGTTCATTTTATACATCTTTTCTTGAAGCACTGTTATAATTTTCTAAGTAATAAATATGCCCATTCTCGCATAAGATGGTGGGAGAAAGAGATAGTAAACATGATAGTGAGTGTGCCTACAATAGACAAGAAGGCCTCTGGTTATTTACAATGACTTACCTCATTAACACCATATTCGCGAGTATTGATTTCCATGGTCTCAATGCGTCCTTTGAGAAATCCCAGTTTGATGAAGAGACCATACCAGTTCTTGCCAAGGTTGTTTGATATCATGTCCAAGTACTCATGTTCTGGCTGTAATTTGTATAACAAGACTCATAAAAATTACCATTAATGTCATATAATAATCAAATTAATTGCTACCTGTTATGGTTTTATACTAATATGTACCACAAAATGGCATTAAATTGATTGAAGAGACATTCTAAAAAAAATTTCAAAAATTCTAAAAAAAAGACCTTATCTGTATCTATATAAGTATGTACACCAGAACACAATACTGATAGAATCGGGCATTACTTAGAGGAGTAATTAAGTTCACAACATAATATTATTCTGTGATGGGTCAGATGGTTGAACCTATATTTATTTACCTTAACTTTAGCCTCCATTAGCAGTGTGATGTCATTGCACTTCTCCACCACCTCTTCTTTGGACTCCTCGTCTGCCATCTTCGACTTAGGTTGGGAAAAGCCCAAGTAGTAGTCATCACCCCAGCGGACATCTTTGGACTTCACTATATTAATTACATTGCCAGTTGCTGCAAAAAAAAAACACTATATTAACATTATATGACCAAGACAAGTGACCTTGTACATAATTATGTAAATTGCATAATTTGTGCTAAGTAAATAATGACTGTAAGAATCATCAAATCTCATGCCTTAAAAATTACTTAAATATAAATTAGGTATTTAAAAATAACCTAAAATTACTTTAAAGCATCAAAGGAAGTGAAACAACAAACTTTACCTTGAGTGTTCACTATGCAACCATCACTAATACTCTTCTCTGTTTTCCCGGGTTTTTCCGGTTTCTTTGGTTTGTCTTGAGATTTTGATGCAGAGGACGGTTTCTTGGCCTTTGTTTTCTTATCTTTTTTTAAATCATCGTCTGGTTCTTCAATGACGATAACTTCTGGTTCTTCGGGATTGTCTGTCCCGCTGGTGGTATCGTAGTTTTCATTGTTTTCCCGAGCAGGGATATGCTCGGTTTCCACTTGCCGCGTCCGCGGAGCCCGTGGCACGGCATCTGTTTTCAAGTTCCGAAATAAATCAGCAAGTTTAGCACTCAGAGTAGTCATTTTGATAAGATATCGCTAACAGGAAACAAGACAAAGAAACTACACAACAAGTAGAGAAAACAAATAAGTAATGTTTAATATGTTCAACATAAGCTATATTTAATTTTGAATCACGGTAATACTACAGAAAGACCACACATTTAATGCAAAACTACTTTTTAAGCAGTATAAATCTTCAATAAGTTGTTTGTTATCACTAATCACTAGCGAATCAAGCGAATGTTAATATATTGTTAATTGATATTGCTTGACATTTAAAATTAAATAATTGCCATGTTATTGAAGCGTTAATCTCATGTTAATCCCACGAATAAGAAATCAAAACCGTACTTTATAACAGAGGAATATGGCTTATTGCATTATAACCGAAAAAATAATACGGTTTTACCAGGTAAAGTTTGATTTTGTGATTTTATTATTAAAATCACCTATTATACAAACAAAAAAATCGCCATACTTTTAAATTTTTTGAATTATTTCATATTATGGCAATTCATGACTTGAACTGTGACAGTTCAACTGTCACCCACATATCATATCATTGAGTTCTGTGGATCATATAGAATTCTTATTATTTTACATTCTTCTTAAAAAATAAAATTAAGGCTTAATAATTCAAAGGTACATTTATAATTATTTAACACAAAACTTTTACTGAAAAAAACTAAACCACCATGTTTAGTGCATTGTTCTAATAGCGGAAGTTGTTATCAATAAAGTTGACGTAGTGGGATTTCCATGAAAAAATATCTGACTTGTTTGGTTGGCCGGTCTCACCTTTGAAAGGGGAAGCCCCCATTACGTCACTTTTCATGTCGCGTTTTAGATAGTATTCTCACTAATTTACAACATTAATCTGCTTCATTTATTTTATTACTCGAATCATAAAGTAAAAGTACCCATGAATAATGAATCCACATCGAATTTACGACAAGTACCTATTCGTAGTCGTAGTTTTACATGTCCCTAGGTACCCCATGTCAACCGACTTTACAATTAAGGAAAAATTAAGAAAGAAGTGTTCTAATTTCAAATCCGTCAAACTCATAATCGTCACTGTCTTTATGACATTATTTCTGATGTTATTTCAGTGAAACCCATAAATATTTTGATTATTTTACTTAAGTACTAAAACTAGTCATGTATAAAAATAACAATAATTCGCAGCCTATATCGTTAACAGATCTCATAAGACGGGGTTTTTTTAAGGCGATTTACGCTAAGAGTCATTCAAATCCCGAATCGAGTTCTAATTCGCCGCGGATCGGCGTGGTGAGTGCGGCTTCGCCTGTGGGCGTAGTCGAGGCGGCGTCGCCGTCACAGCGCTGCGGTGCAGGCGACGCACCGGCGCCGCCGCCGCCCAAGTGCTCGTGCCCCCCGCCGGCCAACAAGTGCTCGGCGGGCGACCGCGGCAAGGCCGGCGCCGGCGTCACCGGCTCCCGCACCGGCGCGCCCGATCGCGGGCCCGGCGACCTGCCCGCCGGCGCGGACAACCCCGGCCTCCTGCGCTACATCCACAACGCGGCCCGCTACAGAATACCCCAATGCTTCGAGGGCGCCTGCGTCTCGGTTAAACAGAACTCTAATGAGAACTGGGTGCTCGGACACTCGCTGTCGTTCAGTTCCGTATCGCCAGGTGGATACAAGCTGCTGCTGTCATACATGGACAAAGGGAAACCGACGAAGCTTCCTTATTTCGTGATGGAGGCGGCGCCGGGCGGACAGATGAGCTGCGAGGTTCGCGTGGGCCCATCAGCGAACACACGCGCTACGGTCGTCGCACAGATTGCCGACGCTGAATTCTACAGCTTCGAAAGCATTTTTGACGCCTACTTTCACAATTTCACGGCCTCTGTTATTGCGGTCAATCGGGACTTTATTGCTCTTCATTATTTGCAGGTACTTGATTTATGTTGCTGCTTGAGTTTTATCAGTACCTAAATAATTAAAACATTAATCAACTAGATTAGAATATTAATAATTTAAGTAAAGACGATGTAAGTAAATAATATGAACAGACCGGATAGCCTCTAGTAGTTATATGGAGAACCTGACTACGAAGCTTGAGGTCACCGGTTCGGTTCCCGGTCGAGGCAGATTGTATGATGAATATAATATCACAACGGCTTAGTCTCCTTATAAAGACATAATTATTCTCAAATGGAATATTTACAAAATCTCTTGAACATAAGGACCTACCTAAATCTCGTTTCGTTTGGTCAGGCGATATCGGAGCAGGTGTCCCTGGGCGCGGAGCTGGTGGCGCGAGGGCAGGCCACGGAGCTGAGCTCGGCGTCGGGCGCGGCGCGCTGGGCCAGCGACGAGCACTCCGTCAGCGCCACGCTCGGCAACCGCGGCCTGGATCTGTGCTACGCGCGAGCCATCAAGCCCTACCTCACCGTCGCTGCCATGCTCGAGGTATTATGTTTTTGCGGGAGTATCGCGATCGCGGCAGGCGACAGAATTAAGCTCGGAGCATTGGGCTCCCGTGCAATATGAGATAAAGACCCTTCTTTAACAACCGGCGGGGCCGTAGTCTCGGCTTGCGATATTCGCGTCCTATAATACTGTGCCTAATAAACGTTGCTGCAATTCGTTGAATAATTCAATAACATGATGATTGGAAAATAGGTGAATAAAGCGATGCTTTCTGTCACCTCCACCTTCACGTGTATAGAAGTCGTAAGCCTCGGTTTTTACTAAGCGCGTACACGCGTTACCTACTTCACGGCTACGACTACCGCCACGATAGTGACAGCACTTATATTGCGGGATTACTTAAATTTCATGACATGTCTATAATCATCACTTCTATAAATTATCTAGTTTTAAACGTATTTCTCCTTTAACTAGGTGGGTTTCGCGCTCCGGCGCACGGTGGCGACGCTGGCGTACGAATGGCGCGCAGACGAGTGGACGGTTCGCGGCTCGGCAGACTCCGACGGCCTGGTCGGTGCCACCTTGCAACGGGCTCTGGGAGGCAAGCACGCGCATCTCGCCTGCGCCATTTCTGCACTGCTGAACCACCCCAACGATAAATTTAGACTCGGATTTGGAGTCACTGCTGCTATAATTTAGAGGACCTCTTCCGTAAATCTGTACTATTATACTGGCGAAGAGGATTCCTTAATCTGGTGAGCGTCGCGTCGCAGCGGGCTCCTGCGCTATATCAGCTAACGAGCTAACGACTGATTCGAATCGGCCTCGGGTTGGGTGTTGCTCCTGCAATAAATTTCGCTGATGCGTGTGCATAAGTTAACGCTTGCTGCTGCGTGCATAACTGAATGTTATTGACACCATTCTGCCGCTGCCGCGAAATTTTGTTGCTGTTGCTTGCAATATTCTGTATCTTGTACCTACTATTCCTACTTCCCGGTATGAAGGTATAATGCTGTTCTCTTTGCAAGGAAGCATGTAGTGTTGTCTGCGTCAGTACATACTGTAGCAAAATAAATTGAAATTTTCTCTTGATATCGATATTTTGCTATTCAGTATAGTGATAAATTGTTATTGATAATGTTTATGTTTAGATAGATCTTGTAGTTAGTTATAATAAAGCCCTGACGGTAAATTTACAAATAAACGATTAGCGTATTTATTGTACCTACTAGATAACAATTACAGTCATGTATAATATTTTTGTAAGTGTTTTATTAGTACGACGGCTTTTAACGAATAGGTACATAAATAATAATAATAATAATGTTTTAGATACGTAGTTTAATAATAAACGTTTAACTTTAATTGACACAGTATTTTACATGCAAACTTTTCTTATAACCATCCCAATGAAAGTATAGTGGTATAGTACAATCGGCAGTAAATCTAATCTTCGCGGACAAAATCATCTCTGCACCCAAACATCTCTTGTGTAAGTGTTTTGAATTTCTGTCCGTGTATGTATGTGTATGTGTATATTGTATTACTTACGGTAAATATAGTGACTTGTAGTGGTATTATAAAGTCATGATCATGAATTTAGGTCCAATATGCAGTATTAAGTGTAGTAAGCTTAACCTTTCAAGCGTCCAAAAACCACTATTAATTTTAAATCCACACAACACCACCGGGAAGGACTTGCATCAAAAATTCATTGTCGATATAACGATAATGTAGGCGTGCAGTACCCGGGCCGGAAACGTACTCCGCTCACAGTTTTATAACACGCGTGCGCGGGAAGCAGGCGGGGCTAGAAAACACGCCTTTACACCCCACACAAGGGGATGCTAACTTTGTTCTTTATTTGTTAGAGTCTTGTCTCTGTTGCGGGGTTGTGTTACAGTGTACGTGGGCGGGCGGACCGCCTTCGCTGCAGTATAGTGTGGACCGTGGCGAGTGCACGGGCGCTCCGGGCGCGCGGCAGTAATGGTGATGGAGCGGCTCGCGGATTTCGTCAGCAAGTCGCTGGAGGGGGGCGAAGCGCCCGCGCCGCCGCCCGAGCCCGGGGAGCCCGACGACGCCGACGAGGAAGTGGATATTACTGCTCTGGAGGAGAAGGCGCCGCCACCCAAACGACCTAGGAACTGGCTGCTCTCGCCCGTGCCCGCGCAGCCGTGCAAGAGGGAGAACGACGAGGATGACGAACAGAAACATGGTGAGTCTTGAGTTACCAAATAACACACGATATGGTACTATACCGTTAAGTTTAAAAAATCTGTTTAGGTACAGTTGCACGATTTGTATGGTGTGCCGAACTATTTGATACTTTGGATGTCACCATATATATGACGCTGACTGTACAGTCAGCAGCAGAAGTAGCTAAGCAACCGAAGCGGTCACAATAATCTGCACGAGCTCTGTCTATAACAATAGAGCCGTGCTTAGATCATCGTGAACGCGTCAGTTGCTTAGCTACTTCTGCTGCTGACTGTACTTATACTTATACTGTACACAATGGAGATATTTTAAAGCAATATATATTTACATTTAAGGCACAGATTTATATATTTACATTTAACATGAAAATTGAATATATTTAGGCAATGTTTGAATGTAGCTATGTTAGTTTAGGTCAATCTTGCAAGTTCAACTTTGATCCACTTCCTTCCGGTAGGTAGGAAATTGGATGACAATGCTAACACATAGTGAAATAAACGGATCACTCACGTATGTCAGTCGAGTATATACGTATGTCCGACATGTTTCGAACTAATCCGTGGTCCTTCTTCTGGGAGCTCACGCTTCGACGGTAGCGAAACGCAAACTGCGCGCCGCGGCTCTGCTCGCGCGGCTGCTCGGCGCAGCTGACATGTCGCTAAGCGTGTCGTGCTTTTAGGTACTCGACTGACATTCGTGAGTGATCCGTTTATTTTTTGATGATAGAATCACACGTATTTTCATGTTAAAAATGCTAATGTAGTCAATAAAAAGTACAAAGAGCGAAATAACCGGCCAAGTGCGAGTCTGACTCGCGCACAGAGGGTTCCGGTATAGTAATTTGTAGGTAAGTATGTATTATCTTTTGATTGCGTTGACTTAGAAATTTGTTTTTTTTTTCACAGCTTCAACTGCAAGCTTGAGTATTTGATATTAATTTCAGTATGCTACCTCCACGCATTCTAAAGAAAAAGGTCTTGACAGACAGACCAACAGACAACAAAATGATCCTATAATTAATTGCGATTATGAATTATGAAAGAATATTGATTACGTAAATAACAGATACGAGTACACATGCAGTGTTAGGTAGGTACTATGATGTACAATAAATCCTTCGAACTTGTTCACCAAGGCCGTGGTTTAATTTGCCTCTGTAGTATTGAGTAGGTATAACAATGTTAAAATATGAAATTTATGAACTACAAACCTGAATGGAGGCAGGACTATATTGATTCAACTGGTCGGAGAACTCGTATGCAATCCGTGATAATACTCTTCATAACAAATTTTGTCACAACGCCCGCCAGTAATCGTTAGTAAATAACTGCACTACCTATTCACTATTTACACCAGATATACAATCCATCCAATTATTGAAAAATGAATTTACAGTAATGTTTTTAAAAACAGATCCAGTCAGACCGTCCGAACACCAAAATCGAGTAGAATAGAGTGGCGCCAAGGCCGAACTTTTTATTTTTCGACCCGCGTTGCGGGCAATGGGCGTAACGTCATTCAGCCACCAATAGGCAAATTTAAAATTGCTAATAAAAAAGATATCAAAAATACTTGAATATTTAACTTATAGTCAACAAAAGTAGATTTTGGGTCTAATGTTAAGTTAGGCACTATTATCAAGTTAATTTAAACTTACCTCCGAAAAGTTTCGTAGAAGCGGTGGCTCCGCTGCTCGCCGACGGCCGGATGATCCGGCGCCGCTACGTGGCCGACGGGACGCTAAGCTATTACATTATGCACGCTGCTGTTTGTTGACCCCTATTATGCAGGCTCGCTCGGAGTCTCGATTGCTAGTGTCACTTTTCGGTACTAATTATATTACTGTGTAACGAAATAGCGTGAGAGTATATTAACCCCTTGCCGATACGAGCGATAAAAAATACGGAAAGGCGAATTAGATGCAAACAATCAGTACACTAGCAATCCAGTGCCTGTAAAAAACCGGCCAAGTGCGAGTCGTACTCGTCAATCACGGGAATTTTTCTCGCTTTTCCCGAATCCTATAAATTGTCCAGTTTTAGCATGAGCCCTACTATGCTCCTAAGCAAAATGTATGCAGTGTGGGGTAATTTTTAACCGACTTCAAAAAAAGGAGGAGGTTCTACGTTCCACTGTATGTATTTTTTTTATGTATGTACATCGATTACTCCGTCAATTGTAGACCGATTTTCAAATTTTTTATTTTATTTGAAAGGGTATACTCCTGAGGTGGCCCCATTGTCACCAAGTCATGATCTGATGATGGGATCCCAGGGAAATCGAGGGCAACCCTCAAATTTTATTTTTTGTTTACTTAGATCAGGTAAGTTTTCCTTAAGTTCAGTGTAAAGTTTTCTCATTGAATATAACTCATTCAAATAAAACTTTACAGAGCAACACATCGTTTAATTCATTGACAATGAGAAAAATAACGTTAAATAATGAAAAAGATGTAACACTTTTTTCAATTCACCATTTCTCAAAGTTGTGTATCTGTTTTTGTTATAAAGTTTTTGGACTTTTCCCGCAACACATTTTCCGTCACTGTTTGCGCCATTATTTTAATTTTTTCGGTATTACACAGTACCTATCTCATTTTCATCGCTCATTTAGAATTTCTTTACTGAACCGAAACCAATCCGATAACTAATTAAGTGCAATTTTTGCATCAAAGAGAATTTATTTACTACGTTTTGCATTATCAGTAAAACTCGCCAGCTGACTCTTTTTTTTTTAATTTGCATCCCTACCACAGACCATAGCAGAGCTAGGATATTAGCGTGTTCTCAATTACGGAATTTTGCTTAAAAAAATACTCCTTAATTATGATTGGCTTACAGCTGTTCTTATTCATGTTCAAGCAACCAATCACGATGCATATGCATGTTTAAAAAAACTCGATATCAAAATCGAACTTAGTATTCTTTTTTCAAATGCTATTATTTTACTCAATAAGTGTAACTTAATGAAATTTGTATGGGTTATTATGTTACTGTTTTTTTTACCACAGAGCATAAAACTTGAAACAGACTTATAACATTAGTTATTATTGTATACTTTTTTACCATTTAATTGACAGATTATAATATAGGAGTAGAAAAAGTCATACTAGGTAGTAGGTAATGTACCTATGCTTCTGGAGGCCACAGTAATTTGTTTCCCCGCCAAGACGAGCCAAAGGAATCGTGGCATTGCCTACCTTTTCTGGAAATGTTTGGTCCTATTTGGAACCATCAAAAAAAAAACTCGTCACCTGGCCCATGGGCATGCATGGCCCCTGTAATTTCACCAACTTTAAAATTGTCAGTTTACAATGACAATCCAATGTACATCTAAGTTAGTACTAAAACAAAAGGTCTTCAAGTCAGCAATTGGCACCGTGTTGTCATTGAAAACTCTAACTATTTGTAACGTTGTTGGTGAAATAGGGGCCAGGACATTGATGGATTTTGAATGTATTACTGTATATAGCCTACAAATAAATAACTATGAGTAACTAAATATATTTACATCACAAGCGCAGTTAAATAAATCCGAGATGATCCCCGATTAGCACAACAACGCGCGAACAAACGTAATGAATAAGTCTTAATGGATATCCCGGAACGGCTCTATCAAATAAATCACAGACTCGCCTTCGGTAATTAATCACCGTTCAGGTCGTTACGTCCAAGGAGCTCACGGCCTCAGGGCGAAAGGGGAGAGGGTGTGGCCTAGCGCCGCCCACACTCGGATAATCCCTCCATTTACGTAATTGCCGTATAAAAAGGAGAGCTTCCCAATTTGCTAAATTGGTCTAAACGACTCTTAAACGTATCGCTCGTTCGTCACCGTCCATAAAGCCGTGTCCCAGCGCGGGAGTTCGGAGTTTATCGACTTGTACTTGACTTACTTTTGGTAATTAATAAGGAGGAATGACTGGTTGTTCCAGAAGATAGAGCTTAAAGTTTTTAAGCTTGCGGTATGCATTTACTTTCCAAGGGATCAAGAGAACTTACCTATTTACCTTCTCACCTCTAAATTTCGAGTCAGTATCGTATACTTTATATGCCGTTTAAAAGCGTCCGGCCGCGGCGAACGTGTACTCTAATATCTTCTAATATCACAGTTTGCTGCTGAGCAGCCCGGCTCGGCTACTTGCTTCCCTCCGGTAAGAAGTATTTAAAGGCCGTCTGAGGCGAACTGCGCAAGTCCATAAAAAACCGATCAAGCTTTATTAACAAAGTCTATTGATCAAAAATCGATCATTTGTCAGTTGCTAAATCGAAAGTTCGAAACAAACCCCTATTGCATCTCCTTAAGAGTTGTCCCAATTGACGCAAATACGCGATTATAGCACGAATCAACGATGCGATCATCGCATGTTTCCATCCCATTCGCATCCCATCGCGTGAATGCCATTACAGGACACCTGTTCGAGAATTATATGTTTAATCGCACTGTAGTTATGGTCGTGTACCTAATCGATTAGGACGAAGTCTTAGTTTTCATATTTTCGTTTAAATTTCAGCTTACAAATATTACTCGTAGAATAAAGTTATTGCAGTTATTGGACAAGTTTATTTCATTTATAAGGATTTCAATAAAAACCGGTCAAGAGCGAGACGTACTCGCGCATGGAGGGTTCCGAGGATTTTTTTCTTTTCAAATTTCAGAGATAAGGGGGGATAGGGAAAGTGTATTAAAAAAACGTTATAATTCGAAAACTACAATCATAAAAAAATTAAATGTTTAGTAAGTGTAACAGAGCCGATAAAAAGATTAAATTAAGTATATAGCATTAGTAGTCCTGAGATAACCAGCTGTGTCCGTCAGACGGACAGACAAGACGGACCGTGTCACGCCAAAAGGGTTCCTTTTTACCATTTTGGTTCGGTACCCTAAAAAGAAACGCTTCATTCAGAAACAAGTTCACTGGGGTTGCAGACCCCTTCGATATGACGCCCAAGGGACTTGAAGATTCGAGTAACGGCATCTCCTCCCCTGATTTAAAGTGTTTTAATAAAATTAACACTTAAACCGAACGTGAGGCAATGCATTCGGAGAAATAAACTAAGGTAGAGACATGGTAGAGACTCTATTAAGCACATTTTATTTGAGTTTTTAGCAATATTTTTGTGAAAACAAACAACAATTTGTTAATTCACTAACTACGTAGGGTACGAGTCCCTGAATACGTCTAAGGACTCGTTTTGCCTTCAAATTTCCACTGACTTTCTGTAGTAAATGGGTGATCTAAAAGCATTTAGAAATTTCGTTAAATTTCACACACATTAGCACATTATTTTTTATTACATTGCTCAAAAAGTGGTATTTTTGAGGCTAGGTAAGCAATGTGTAGAATTTTTCGCACTAGTGTCGGTTGATACACTTGCGGAAGTGTCATTTTCACTCGTCCCGAGTCTCGATTCTCTCCTCACGGCCTTGGCCTAAATAGACAGCTCGGGACTCGTGCAAAATTAGTTACATACTTTCCATACTTTAATAAAAGTACTAAGTACAGTGCTTTTTGATATAAGTGCTGAAAGTATATAATTTTGCACGAGTCCCGAGGTGTGTAAGCCCTAGCCGTGAGGCGAGGGTCAAGACTCGGGGTGAAAAAGTGAAAACGACCGTTCCGCACGTGTATCAGCCCCAATGCCGCCGGCGCCTTGGAAAAGTAAAAAGCACTAGTACGAAAAATACAACTTTCCACATGATACGTACCTACAAAAAGTACCACTTTTTGAGCAACTGTATTAAAAAATATTATTCTAAAGAGTTTTTTTCTTTCGTCGCTAGATGTATCAGACAAGTCTTCGAACTCGATCGGCGGCAGCGGCAAGCAGCGGCGCTCGCGCACCAACTTCACGCTGGAACAGCTGGGCGAGCTGGAGCGGCTGTTCGACGAGACGCACTACCCCGACGCCTTCATGCGGGAAGAGCTGAGCCAGCGGCTCGGGCTCAGCGAGGCCAGGGTGCAGGTAACACTTGCCTTTCACACCGTTCCTAATATTCAATCTATCTTTTGTTTTGATTAGATTAAATTAGATAGATTCCTGTATTTGTAATTGATACTTGCATTACATTTTAAGTGTCTTATATTTTATTGAGGCTTTGGTACACCTAGTGTGACCATGTCAGCCTTTAAATGTCAAAAATACTTACTTATAAGGAATTCACAAAAAGATCGTCAAAAAAAAATACAATAAAAAAAAATTACATGATACAGTAAGATAAAATGTCAAAGCAGTACAATATTTTTCCCCTCACTACCTCGGAAAGCGGTCTTTTATCCTTTGATACGAGCGGGTAAAATCGCATTTTATCCACTAGTGGGGAAAGTAATTTGACCTTGGAGTGGAGCGTGTTTAAGTAGCTTTTGACAGATAACAAAACGTAAAACGCTTTTATAATGGTTCGTTCGATATTAATTATATCATTAATAAATAAATGATAAATGGTTTGAGATTTTAACAAAAAATACCAAATTTTATTTAATGGTCCTTAAAATTCTGTAAGAAACATTTGTGGTCCTTAAAATTTTATAAGAAACATTTGTTTTTTTTATAAAGATGTTGAATTATAATTCAGAACGTACAAGTTGAGTCGATGCAATTTCAAACCCATCGTCATAAATGTCAACATTGTCAACAAAAATTTTCTCACCGACTCTGACTCAAGTAACAATACACAACTTTCAAAGTTTTCTGTTATAATATCGTAAAAAAAAGGTAATTCCAGTGTTGAAGATTTATTATTATGAGCTGATTTTTTGCATGTTGCGCTTTCATGCTACAGTGAGGTGAAAAGTTTTGTGTTACACACGGGTGCAAAAGTATTTTACTTATCGTGTGTTGAAACACTCGCTACGCTCAGGATCCTATTTTAGAACTACTTTTTCAACTATAGAATCTTTTCGCTTGCTTGTGTTTCAATTCCACCCTCGCGGGTAAAATACAACTTTGCACCCTTGTATAACAAATAACTATTATAAATGTCAATTCGAACTAATTTAAAGAAGTCAATTTACAAAATCGAAATCACAGAAAGTGAAAATGTCATAAAAATAAACCTACATACCTACTGACGATTTAATAAATATTAAATTCAACAATTTGCTATCTGGAGATGGCCCGACCATCCTTCCATCGACACATAGCAAGCAGAGATTTGGATTCCCTACCAACAGTAAGTTTATCGAGACGGCAAAATTTTAGATAGATAGTTTTTTATCGTCAGTAGATCTAAACAAAAGATAAGTAGATTTAATATTGGTAAATTGATGTTGGGTCATCTACAGATAGCAAATTGTTTGTCAATTCAGTTAAATAATTCGTCTTCATTTTTTTCACAATGAAAACGCTGCTCGCCGTAAGCGTATTTAAATCCAACATCAGGCTTATAGGTGTCATTATGTCTACGAGAAACAGCACAAGTAATTTTTTTGTTAACGTTACTAAACATAATAACATATACCCTGCCGGTGTTCAAGCAATATTCCGACATTGCTTCATTAGGTACCGATCTCCTCCGACCCTCTCATTACTAATGCACGTAATTAGCTGTGAGCGTCCAACAAGTGATCTTTATCGGCCGTATATCGCCGTTAGCGCTAAGTGCCAGTAAGTGGATAAACGACGCGGCATACGTCTTCACTAGCGTCAATTCACTGTGATTTATTGAAATCTGATCGGATTGTATCGGACAATGGGTATGTTTTGATTAAATATCTGGACAGCTACATAATTATAGCAACAAAGGTTGTTTTTTTTTCAACAAACATCAACGTGTCTCACGTCACATACATATTTTGACAGCTCTTTTAAAAAAAACTTTGAGGTATCTAAGCAATTTTTTTAAGCAAAAAAATCACAAAGATAACGTAAACACTTTTAATTAAAAATATTTTCGTCATGATCGGATTTACCGTTTCTGAGTTATTGCCAAAAAACGGTGCTTCTCAACAAGAGGACGTATGTGCCATGAAGATACGTTCTTTTCATCGGTAGGTACTGCATTTCTCTGTAGTAACGGTTACGGAACCCTACACTAGGCATGGCCCGACATGCTCTTGTTTTAGTGTTGTGTTGTCAGACTTATTTGCCGAGTCCTTGAAGGACCCTCTATGTACTTAAGTTTTGATTTACTTCGACGAATTGACAGACGGATAGACAGACAGGACGGCCGTCTATTGCACGGACGGACGGACAGGAAAATGATATCCTGTAAAGGTTCAGTTTGTTCTTTTTGAGGTACGGAACCCTAAAAAGTAAAAATATAGGTACTTAACGTTAGTTAAAGTTAAAACATAAGCACACAGTGTTTATAGGTATTAAGAAGTAGGTAATCAATTATCGGTGTTTTTCTTTCTGAGAAGCTCACGGTGATTTTAAAACGAAAATTCACGCATAGGTATATCTAAAATATCAACAGTGGAAGCTCTGGTTTGAATAAGCGACGTTTTGTTTAGAAGTGATTTAATAATTAATAAGTCAAATCACGTTACTACCACACAATACTAAATTGACTCAACTACTTAGTGGTAAAAACCGCTACAATGCAGCAACATATAAATTATCGTGATTAAATTAAGAGCTAAACGAAGCAACGAGAGTTTTACATAAACAGGGCTGTGTTCTGTTTGTTTGTTTGTCGTTTAGCATTGTCTAATGTAATCAGTACTAATGAATGCGCCCCTAGTTAGCGTATTGGTAGCTCGGCTGACGTACAACATCGTATGTAACAACACTCGGTCACATTATCGTGTTAACAGTTACCACCACACCTGCCATTCAACTGTTTCCAATGTGATGAACAATATTTTTTACGCGTCTTGACGTTTTTAGATAATATCAGTTGGATAATCGTTAAGCGAAAATATTACATACACACATAATCACTACTTTAGACTAAGTCAAATTGAAAATCGTGTAACAAAGTTTACATAAAAAGTGTCTCTACGTTCAGAACATTTTGGTCCTAATTATGTTTGTGCACGTGACTGTATTCAGACCATTTATTTTTAATTCCGTAGCAGTAAAATACATACAATACAATACTTTGAATACCTAGTGCATACAGTGATAGTGCTGTGCCTATTTGTTGCTGAGTGTACACGAGTTTGTCACAACGGTCACAACACAACCGAAATGTTTGCGCAGGTTCGGGAAAGGTTCGTGTTTGTTTGAAATTACGACCGCTTAGTTTTGTTATTTAATTTAATTACCACTAAACGAATTTCAATTTTACGTAATAATAATACGATCATTGTTAAAATTATAATGTATATTTAATTAAATACGAGTGTGCCTCAACAGTGGCAGATTTTCCATGCGGCTGATTTGGCAGCTTTTACTTCCATCCTTCCATATAAATTTGAGTTTGTTCTCTGATATTAAAATTAATAGTACTTACAAGAAGCCGCGTGATAGCCTAGTGGTTTGACCTATCGCCTATCGCCTCTCAAGCAGAGGGTTGTGGGTTCAAACCCGGCTCGCACCTCTGAGTTTTTCGGAATTCATGTGCTAAATTACATTTGCAATTTATCATGAGCTTTTCGGTGAAGGAAAACATCGTGAGAAAACCTGCATACTTCTGCGGAGCAATTCAATGTTGTATGTTAAATTCCCAAGCAGCACTGGGCCCGCGTGGGAACTATAGCTCACACCCTCTCATAATGAGAGGAGGTCTCTGCACAGCAGTGGGACGTAAAATGGGCAGGTGATGACGATGATGATTAATGAATCTCGATCTTATCCGTTGATATTATTTGCACCCTAGTCACCGTCAGTTGTAGTTCTGGAATATATCAGCTTTATACAAGCGATGCAATCAGCCCGACGCGTGCCCTCCTCACTAATGCGGTTACCCTGTTTGCCGATGCGACGTGCAGCAAGCAACACTGTACGCAACTGTACCACATCGGGCTGCCTTACATTTAAACTGTATTAAATATCGTCGTAAGGTGCATATTCACATGCATGCAACTCTAAATGACAAATCATTGTCTAAGATTTTTTTTTGTCTGTGTGTATTTTTTGTCTGTTGTAACATTACTGTTCATTTGTGTGTCGAATTTGTATAAATAAATCTCTCTTTTTTATTGCGACTGAGAGTGCTGTGCCCTAAGCACGACTTGTCGAATCCTGCGTCACGTAAAATCGAATAGTAAACTATAACGAGTTTGTATGACGTTTGGAACAGCGCCCGCCCGTGAGCGTATTTGGAACTAAAATTTAGTATGAGATTTCTCGATCTCGATACGATAACCGTAACGTAACGCAGGATTCGACAAGTCGTGCTTAGGGCACAGTGCCACGGGCGGGCGTTGTTCCAAACGTCATACAAACTCGTTATAGTTTAATATTCGATTTTACGTGATGCAGGATTCGACAAGTCGTGCTTAGGACACTGTTTCAGTGAGCTCCCTCGCGAGGCACCATTTTTGGCACGAAATTGGTCTTTACCAAATTTCAGTAGGTACCTATACCAAATGCGCTAAGTAGGTAGGTATATACTCGTAAATGCACTAATTTTCTTGAAATATAAGCTACCCATCTGAGGAAGAACCGATGCCTTTCTGAGAACGACAGATGAATAACGTTGCTCTTACAAATTTAAGTTCCTTTCAGGATATGCATACCTAATTGCCAGAGCTTATTAAGCTATCGTAAAAATCTCTGTAGGTAAGTATGATTTCTATACTCGCCATCATGCAAGCCTCTGATTGCTGTAGTAATCCAAATTTGAGGTATGAAAAACCGATTTGTTATATATTTTCCCTAGCACGATGACCAACTTTGTTGAGGCGTAGGCGTACAACTGGTCTATAATATGTGTATACATAGTTTGGGAAAATGTAGCTCGTAAATAATGCGGCTACACCCGCCGTCATTCGGCTTTCAGTGCCCTAAGCACGACTTGTCGAATCCTGCGTCACGTAAAATCGTATAGTAAACTATAACGAGTTTGTATGACGTTTGGAACAGCGCCCGCCCGTGAGCGTATTTGGAACTAAAATTTAGTATGAGATTTCTCGATCTCGATACGATAACCGTAACGTAACGCAGGATTCGACAAGTCGTGCTTAGGGCACTGCATAAGCTGCATATATGTACTGTGTTCATGTACAGTCAGCGTCATATATATGGTGACATCCAAAGTGCTCAAATACTTTGGTATACCATACAAATCGTATGGTGTACCGAACTATTTGATCACTTTGGATGTCACCATATATATGACGCTGACTGTACAGTGCACCATGCCCAGCTTGTAATACAATTACGCGACAGCCATCCAGCGGGTTGAGATTACATGCTCCTGTTTGTTTTGGTGATTACAAATTTCACTAAATTCAATCCCTATGTTTGCACACAGCTGGGTGAAAGAGATGAAATTCCCTTACAGTTAGTCATGTTTTGAAATTTTGTTGTATCATTTGACGCGGTCTAATATTAATAAATAAAAGAGCTACCGGGTGAGTATCCCAGGCGTGATTTTGTCATGGCGGAGAGGTTATTGCTACTGTGCACTGTTTTTAAATTATTGTTGTATTTTTTATAATGTAGTAGATACACGTCCTCATTTGTACCCAACAATTCTATTCTGAAATCTGTTGTAATATTAAAGAAAAAAAAAATTTAGGGTCGATTTACAATTTTGGTGGCGTGTCCGGCATCCATTTTACCATAAAACCATTTATTTCTGAAGAATCCATACAAATGGTGTGATATTTGTTAACCTAATTTTGTTCCCAAAGGCATATAATCGCAATTAAATAACTATCGTAACTGTTTCATTGTGTGTCTGAGCATCGCACAAGTAAACGTCCGAGCATCAAATCATATTTTGGTGGGCAAACTTCAATGTGATCTTACTCATTTCTAAGAGCCACAGGAAGGATCCGCTTACCCCCCCGCGAACCTGCCCGTTGCTTAGCGGCTCCCAATAGAAACGGATGTGTGATTCTGGGCTCTATTTCCAAGTAATCACGCCAGTATCCAATTTTGGTGCAATGGCTGTCAAAAATTTTGTAATTCTGGTGGCTTTAATAAAAAATACTTGGAGAATGGCTATGACGTGTTAACTGTAGTATATGATGTGACTCGAGGTCTTATTTTACTGAATTAGATTCATTGAGCAATAAATATAAAAATGTTTTTTTTACAAATTTTTTTTCTCTGTTCCTGTTTTGGTGGTCAAATTTTGGTGGATTTTGGTGGCTTTTTGGAGGCAGTCCGGAGGAAGGGAGTTCGTTTTTAGATCCATTTAAATGGTTTATGTTATTTGTTATTTTGCAAAGTGCTGTGTATATATCGTTTAACATTAATCACAAAACCACATGATCCAGTAATTATTCGACTTTATTTTAGGTTTTGGCGATTTTTATCCTAAAGCGCTAGTTTGTTGATAATACTTACTAGTACGTTTTTAAAGCTAACTAAATTTGCTATAATTTGAGACTAAAATTCTCCTTGTAGACCTTGCAGTTTCTGAGATAAAGCCTTTAAAAGTTTACCATGTCACTTGAGCTACACATGCGGCCGTCTAAGCAAATCCTAGAACTCTCTACACAAATTGAACTTCCGAGCTTTATTGGCTTAGGGAAGAAGCAAAAAAATGACGTCCATAGTCGAAAAAATGTAAACGTTAAAAAGTAAAAAGGATGCTGCGATGCTGCTGCTATCTCATCAGGAGAGGAGTTCACGTGGAAAAAAATCACAGCATCCTTTTTACTTTTTAACTATTAGCAAGGTTTGCGAAGAAAACCAGCTTCAATTGTACGTTAGTTAGGATTGTATGGGGAAAATAATGCAACTGAATTTTCAACTAGTTTCCACCACCCCATCGATCTAAAATTGTGTACACGTATGTAAACCCAATGAAAATATGTGATGTGATGTGCTTGTGACTTCAAGCTGGTCTGAAGATGGAGCAGGGAGCTGGTTAGGGAAACAGTGACGGCATTGAGTAAATCTACCGATTTTGGACCCATTGCAAGCTTATTTACCAGTATTTTGTGTTTACATAATTGAGCTGGTCTGACGATACAAGTCAGCAAAAATAGGTTGTTTAAAAAAAAGTTCGAAAAAATATTATATTTGATAGGCTTTATCTCAGAAGCTGTTGGGTCTACAGAGACCATTTGAAATCTTATTTAAGTCATAGAAATGGATGTTGATGATGTGATTGGAATAAGACTTTAGATGGCGATAATTATAATTATCACTGTGGTAGTCTTTGTTGAATAATAAACGTACTAGAATTATTATACATTCATTATGTATCTTTTTTCATAAAAATTTTAATTAAATTATGTAATGATCGTAGTACTTTTTAATTTTGGTGCTCATTAAAAATTTTGGTGGTGGCTTTTTAAAATTTTGGTGGCTGATTGCAATTTTGGTGGGCTTAAAAAGTTTAAAATTTTAATATTTCTAAAACTACACGGTGTAATGTGGGGCCATTTCGTAGAGTTACTAAATATATCTTACTCTTTAACATGAGAAATTAATTTCAATCAAAAGTCTAAAAATGAAAATTGCCACCAAAATTTTAAAAAAAACGGGCTTTGTTGATATTCACTCTACCTAAGTAAGTAATTTCAGGATGTTTGACCTGTTGCATGATGATAATAATAGCTGGTATCACAATGTTTTGTACTAGTAGTGTTACGCGGTTTAATTTTAAAGTTGGCCGAGTGCTACGAAGCGCTAAGGTGTGGCGTAGCGCGTCTGTAGACCTTAGACGAAAATGTCTACGAGTTTGACACGACAAATTTTTTATGATGTTTAACCTGAGAAAACCGGCTAAGAGCGCCTCAGACATGCCCAGCCGTTACGAAAAAGTCTTCTGCGTACCTAATTTTAATAAGATTTAAAGATTTTTTTTACCACGTAGGTACCCAGCAATAAGTATTTTTTATAAGTTGGTCAAATTATCAACTATCACTCGTTAACCTGTAAAATATGCTTGGCTGTGATAGTTTTTCTTTTAAATTCATTTAGGTATCTGTATAATTATGAACTAACAACGATCATGTTTTTTTTTACATTTCCAAATACGACGGTTTATATTTCGCTGGTTGGTACACGGTAGGGTTTGGGGTAGGGACACTTGACTTAATAACAGAAATGAGCACTGAAGCTAAAACGTTTCGCAAACAAATTTCTGAATCGAAAAATGGTCTTCGCACTCTCAAAATTTCCGAAAGACCTACCTAGTTATTCAACTACACCATGGAATAGAAAAAGAAAAAAAAATCCGGCCAAGTGCAAGTCGGACTCGCGCACGAGGGTTCCGTAGAAATATTTTAACGCTTTTCCTCAGTGTTTTAAGAAGTCCAGCAGACCCTGCTCCTAAGCAAAATGTACGCAGCGTGGGGTCAACTTATATTGGTCTGTAACATCTACAGACAGACATAAAAAAATTAAGATTTTGAGAATTTTCAGAGTTTTTGTGCTATAAGAGCTACCTTCATACCAAATTTCAAGTTCCTAGGACAACTGGAAGTACCCTTTAGGTTTTTGGATTTCTGCAATTTGTATCCTGGAAATAGCCTTTTTAATGACTCTATCTTTTGATTGCGTTGACTTAGAAGGTTGATTTTTTCACAGCTTCAAGGGACCGCAGGCTTGAGTATTTGATATTAATTTCAGCATGCTACCTCCACGCGTTCCAGAGAAAAAGGGTCTTGACAGACAGACAGACAGACACACGGACAACAAAGTGATACTATAAGGGTTCCGTTTTTCCTTTTGAGGTACGGAACCCTAAAAACACCCCCACTTTACGTGTAGGGGAGACTTTACGTGTACCCTACAAAAATATTTTTTTCAACATTTTATTCTACCACTTTGTTTGATCACTAATGTATATGCAATGCATGCCAAAATTACAGTTTTCAAGTACCAAGAGTTTCTGAGCTATGCCGCGGACAGACTGACAGACGGACGGACTTGGTGGACCATAAGGGTTAAGAATATGTTAAAATGACCATATATTGAATCAATTTAATCATGTCTGTTTTTCAGGTGTGGTTCCAGAATCGGCGAGCCAAGTGCCGCAAACACGAAAGTCAAATGCACAAAGGTGAGTTAACTTTCTTCATAATCCTCCCTGAACAGCTAGGTACCTATTAACATACTTTACAATGAAACGGGACATTATTCATACATTACCTACCATAAACATTTCGGTGCGATGTGAACTGGACCTCGCATCAACATATAAGATTTACGACATACACAGTTTCAGCGCATCCCCAAACTAAATACCGAGCTTAATGTAGTCGAAAACTACAAATTGCAAATGATTCTGGCAAACTAGTCCCAGCGAGTTGGCACCGCTGTTTAATCGGCATGAATCCACCGGAGCGCGCTCCGCACTACATCACTAAATACTCTTAAATAGTGCAAGTTGCTGTCCGACTGCTCGCTGCCGGCTGCTACACTGGCGTTACGTATTCTCCGTGACTTGCTCTAACTCGATTACCGCTCCCGCCGGCGCCGGTCCGACTCTAACAGTTTTTTAATTCGACCATAACTCAAGCGAATGAATAATTAAAATGGCGGGTCGAGGCGGGAATCCGCGCGGCAAAAAATCGCGGGAACCCGGAACATACGAGTCGATAAATTCAGGGAATTGCAGATCGCACTTAGCGTGCGAGTGATCGCCGGACAGCGGCTCGCGCGCACGCGAGGAGGTCACGGACTCTTGTACGGTTCATATTTTTATGTGCATAGGCTTTTATTCTACCTAACTAGCACTAGATGCACCCAATGTTGACAGCAATAAATCTGTTTGAAAATGATTTTTGATTTGCCTATAATTTGGAAAGAGGAACCTATATTTATTACTACAAACACAATAAACATGTTCGTTTGTTTTTGTAAATGAACTAGCACTTTGTGTTCTAAACTAACACTACGCGATGAGTTTTATTAATACAAGAATGAAACTTTGTGAAATATAAAGTCAAGCTTATGAATTTTGCAAAGAATTGTCGACTACAGTTTCAAAGTAATGAGCTCTACATATGGCATAGGCGGGGTGTTTAAGTGAATGGGTAAATTTGAACGTTAACGCATAATAGCGGATCATTTGTCCCACATCCCCAGTGACACAAAGACATGTAGGGCAGAAATATCAATTTAGCACAAATTGTGTGCGCGCGGTAATGCGCCGTCTCCGCTCATATCGTCATGGAGACAAACACGAGCCGACAGCGCGGCTCCCCGAAGAAGCACCGCTAAACGGAGCGTAAAACGGAAAAAAGCCGCTCTCCGGAATCGAATAAAATGATTCCCCGCGGGAGCCATTCGGACGCAATCCCGCCGTCCCCTGCTAAATGTCTTATTAACTTATGTGCCCCCCGCCCGACCCCCGCTAACACGAGAACAATCATGTAAAGTGAAATGAAACGGTTATTTGTTATGTTATGCCCCTTTGACTGAGCGCCGAGATTCCCAATGTTGTTATTACTCCACGCAATCGTTTGCGGCGTCGTTCTCGTGATCGATTAAGGCGACGTGTCATTAGTGTTGCGAATGTGTGCGTCATTGCTTTTGAGATACACGGAGTTTTGCCAAAGCCGTTTAAGGAACACCGGTTAGCTTTTACTTAATTAGAAGTTACTTTTTTTCGTATACCTACTTAGTGTATTTTTCTTGATATAGCTGCGAGCTATGCATGTTAAGTTGGTATTTATAATCTATCTGAACATCAACTTATCTTAAATCAGCAAATCTGAGAAACAACAACATAGTCGCAGCTACGTAACAAATTATAAAGATTACTGACTGCATTTCTGAGTAAATCTTCATAAAATTAAAAATTCATTTTTAACGAAGACATGAATCTCCGGCGGGCGCGGGCGCCGCCATAAAAACAATCGTAGCAAGAATAAAAGAATACACCGACGCCTAATTGTTCCCCTGTTCATAAAACTGTAAAGTTATTCGCTCCGCGAGGGTGGCGGCGATACTTTATGGCGCAGAAACCACTGTAAAGATGTTCCAAGCGTTTTAAAATAACGCGCGCGAGGAGGAACCCGCCGACCTTCTAATTCGATTAAATTAAACAACTCAGAGTTAATCAAATAAATGCACGGCGGTCTCCGGCGGGGGGCGCCGGACGCACCCGCTCGTATTTATGTCGGCACTTCTCGAAAGTAATTCGGTGTCAAATATGGAAATAACTCATACGCGCTGGGAGCATCCATTTTAATAATTCCGACGGCGACCGGAGAGGTTATGATTTACAGCGCGCGTCGTACCGCCCACCGCCCGCCCCCGCCCGCCTGGCATATTGTTCTCCTACCTATCTTACATTTACACCTATCTGCAGCCTTTATACCTAGGGTATTAGATGATATCGATGGAAGATTTCTAGCAACGGTTATCCACGTTAAAATAAATCCACGTCCTTATGTAAAGCCCTTTGATAACAATAAAAATCACTTCTCGGTAATCTAATACCAAAGATAAAGGTGTAAGGTAAGCATAATTAAATTAATGAATCCTTTGGCGCGGCGAGAGCCGAGCACCTCCTTAAGTCGAGCAGATCCGCGTTAATTTATTAATTGATACTTCGCCCCGCGGGCGGCTATAAACAACGAATCTCACTTAATTTACGAGCAAATTATGCTTTACTTAAATATCAATTTAATTAAGTGGAGTTCGGGAACGGATCTCGGCGGATTTGCCGCGATGCTCGTTTGTCTCTGCCAATTGGCGGCTTGTCTCGCCCAGTCGTTTGTTCAAATAACTTATTGTAGGAAACCGAAGAGTTTGACTTCATCTTGTTTACTTAGAGCAGTAACATGCTTCGCTGTTACACTTCGTTATCTGATAAGCGCAAAAGATGCTTAATATTTGAATTTGAATTATGCTAACTTTTATTTGACGTCGGTCGGTGTGTGTATTTAGTTATTTCAAATTCTTATACAACACTACTTGTTTTCCGAGTTCCGCCTGAGCTCTGCGCGTTGAAGATTTAATTAATAAGTAAAATAACGAGAATTAAGTAGAGTGGAATTCCATGCCTGCGTCTGTGTGCCATGAACACTATAATCTGGCCGTTTTCAAGTCTACAGTGAATGGGCTTTTGCTAGGCATCATAGACCACAATCTTCGCTTACCATCCGGCTCAGGCGTGATTGTGGTTAAATGCTATAGTTATACCTATATACACATAAAAAAGTATCATTGTCAAAAATGTCAAACTCAAGTACTTAACGACTTTTAAATAGAATTAGTACCTAGTAGAAAGTAATTCATGCAGAATGGTTTTAATTTTGCTATGACCATGTTGTGTAACTGTAATAAAATTATGACCACAAAAAGTATTGTGGTTGCCTCAAGTTTTGGACTTTGCGCTCATTAGTTAATTATAAGAATCGCGATGTTTCTTCTCGACACCCATGACGTATCCTTTTGATATTGACCATAAATAAACCTCTGTTATAAGGTCTGATGGTGGCGGGGGGCGGCACCCCGCTGGAGCCGTGTCGCGTGGCGCCGTACGTGTCGGTGCCGCGGCTGGCGGGCCCGCGGGCGCCCGCGCCGCTGCCGCTGCCGCCGCCGCCGCCAGCCGCCTTCGCGCCGTTCGACTCGGCCTTGCTGTCTGCAGCTGCACATCAGGTAACGCGGATAAAAATAATAATTACGTGTAGTTTTCAGGAATCTCCACCTTGTCTTTATAAGTGGGAGTGTGCCAAGACTTGAGAAAATTAAAGCTAGGTATATAGAGGGTTTATTTTAAACAGTGTGTGAAACTCTACCCATCTCTTACGTAGATGTACAAACATTTCAACGTGTATAATTTGTGTAGGTATGGTATTCCGCTCGCTTCGACCACTTTTTACACTTTAATCTTGTCTTTGGCACAAAAGTATCTGTTCGGGATCGATGTCGATTTGATGAGAAATTAAAAGTCACTGGTTATTACAATAATGAATTTATTATTTTAAACTTGATAAACTAAGGTAAAATGATACTGCTACTTTGATGACCGAACGCGGACTGTACGCTAACTGATCGCTTTATAGTGCAATTAATAAGCCGATGAAGTGAATTTGATGAGTTAGCTTTAATGGACGTGCGTAGCTCGTACAGTATCAAAGTCGACGAGTAAAAATCCGAAATAATTTTGGTAATCCATTATGGCAAAGCAAATGTACATTACTGTGTTGTTCAGTACGCGAGCGCAGCAGCAGCGGCCGCGGCAGCAGCGCTGTGTCCGCCGTACGCCGGCCTGGCTGCGCTGGCGGCTCGCTGCCGCTCCTCCTCCATCGCGGACTTGCGGCAGAAGGCGCGGCGGCACGCGGCGGCGCTGGCCGCGGCGCGCGCGCCGTCGCCGCCGTTGCTCCCAGCCACCGCCACCGCGCCCGCTGAGACATAGCCGTCAGACTCCTAAACAAACACTGGGTACCTAACACTTGAAACCTAAAAATGAAAATAATCGATTTATTGATTATTTTTGTTTTTATTTTTATGAAACATTCATAGAATGAAATTCAACATACAATGACAATGCAAAGAAAAATTCGTTAAGCAGCTGGACTTGAACCAGCAACCTTGGTACGGATTACCGAGGTTGCTGGTTCAAGTCCAGCTGCTTAACGAATTTTTCTTTGCATTGTCATTGTAACTTGAAACCTTTTCTGGTCACTATTATTAACACAAAACAAAAGGATCATATTCACTCCCTCACCCTTAGAAAGTCCCTACAGTGGGTCCTGACTCAGGAGGCAAATATAACCATAATATCAAGGCTCTAAATTCAACAGAAACCCTTAGAAGCTGTGGTCACGCCAAGGAATGAATTTTTGTGACTTGCACGTGTTTCTGAAATTACACATTACGAAAGACTTCGAAATAATAAATCAGTCAGGATTTTAAATAGTGCGACAAAATCTGCACTATTGGTTAAGTCATATTGGTGTAATGGCGTTATCTGTGAAGAGGTTTTAGAGTACTCTAACGATTTAATTCGAGCGTTACAAGATTGTTACTTATAGACTTTAGCTAATTCGACTAAGTAGTAAGAATAATATTTAATATACTTACTCTACCTAAGCATGTGTTTGTGCTAAACACTATTTACTACGCTTTCGTTTGATAGCATTTTGTTTATTTAAAAATTTGTAATAATCTGACCAATAATAACTCTATAAAAAAGTAAAGTAAGTGTAAGTACATTAAACTGTGATAAGTGTATTGGAAAATGTTCTCATTATTTACTAAGCTTGTGTAATTTTAAGGACCCTCCCGTTATTATTAAAATATGTTTGATTAATACGATTAACTGTAAATAAAGTAATATAAGATAATAGCACGTGTCTATAGTTCCAAAAATCGATGCTCTGTTTATAGCTGTGTAACTATCTGATCAATATATTAGAGGAAACTGAATAATTAACAATTTGTTTTCTTGATTTGATAACCAATACTACACACCTTCCGTAATCGTCATATCGGCATACGTTAAAGACTTACCTAAGTACCTAAGTTTGTGAGCATTTGGAATAACATAGGATTTAGGTTTTAGAAATTTAAACTTGCATATTAGTTCCATATTATTCCAAGTGTTCTCGGACTGTAGGTACACATGAAGGTTTGCAGATGAGTGTGGTAACTTGTAGTCATGTGCTCTACATTTTGAGATTAAAATCTCGTTTTAAAAAAGTGACTAGACATGTTCTTTCCGTGTACCATTCACATGTACCTGACTATTTACCAGCTACTTTTAATTATTAATAGTAATAGTAGTTTATTTGTCAAACATAGGTATACAATAGTTGTACAAGTTTCACGTGAGTTTTATTTAACTTGCCGTGTTACCTCACCCACACATACCTCATACTAACACGTAGTATGAGGTATGTGTGGGTGAGGTGTGTCGTGTGGGTCAAATCGTAAAAAATAAAGTTGATCCACTGCCCATGGCTTCCAGTGGGGTAGGATTAACTTGAAATTTGTTAAGTATGGATATGTAAGCCTAGTTGTATGACAATACAAGTACATTCAACAAAAACACAGTCCGCAAAAAAGCTTTTATTAATTATTTGTTTTAACAGAGATAACTTGAACAGTATTCATATTTGATCTTGTAATAAGATATCCGGCCCGTACACCCAGAAGCAAGAGCAATTATTGTAGAGAACATCGATTATTTTTTCATCGTAATCGCCACTCACCACAGTCGACATAATCGAATTAAAAACGTGTTATGTTACTTACAATTCCACATCTCATGATGGATGGTGCGATCCCACTGTCCATAATTTAAATCCAGGGGAGCGTTATTGTTTCTCCGTTTGCCTGATTGATGACAACCCTCGGCCTGCACGGTTAATAATAAACGAACCGGACTAACGCACGGATTTATAATCAGGATGCCATGCATTCGTAAACAGAAGAGGTCTGTTTACTGCCACGGGATCATACGGTTGTTTGCGAATAGTACTACATATTAAGTTGGTATTAAGGACAGCGACCACTTCGCTGCGTACACGCAGTCACGTGTCGTGGGTTTTTGACATACATAACACGTAATCGGTTCATCGAAATAAATAGCTTTGGTTAACGTACCAGTTAGCAGCAAAAGTAGCTAACTAAACAACCGACACGTTAACATGATCTACGCACGGTTCTATTGTTAATATTGTTATAGACATAGGTATAATAAGAGCTTGTGCCGATCATTGTGACTGCTTCAGTTGCTTAGCTACTTCTGCTGCTGACTGTACGGCTCTAATGCCTGCATTACCTACAAGTTTATTTATTGTTATCATATTTTTATGAAATGTGATGGGATTAGGGATTAGGGAAGAGATAAGTATATATAAATACACAAGTAGTTCTCCTTAATGCCGCAGTCAGGTACATAATAAAAGAGTATCTGGCACCCTTCCACATCTGAAATAATCTGAATGCATGCTTCGTACTGCTATTTATTTAACAAAAGGCACAATACAAAATCATTCAGCAAAACTAGCATGTTATTTGTTCGTGCAACTCAACAATATTACAAGACAACCCCGTGTTTACGCAAGTTGTTAAAAAACCCGCCCTCCCCCAAATTAGGGAGGCGCCGTCGCTGATTGGCTCTAATCGCGTTAGTATCGGCGACAAACAGAGGCATGCAGTGCCCCGAGCACCAATATTCAAATCCTACGTAACGTAATCTAGTATGAACGTGTCGAGAAAAATTTTATGACGTTTGAAACAGCGCACCCCGTGTGCATAATTTGGCACCTATTTAAATTTAACGTGAAATTTCTCGATGGCGATACGACGTTACTACTCGATTACGGTATCTCGGATTCGGATATTCGTGCTCGGGCCTCAGCACGGCTGCCACGAGGAACGACGAATTTGCCTCGCTGTTTGTGTCCCATTCTAAATAACGTAGGGATGTACGAAGTTACAAACGATAATCGAGGAAAATTCAATGCGTGCTGTGCCCTAAGCACGACTTGTCGAATCCTGCGTTACGTTACGGTTATCGTATCGAGATCGAGAAATCTCATACTAAATTTTAGTTCCAAATACGCTCACGGGCGGGCGCTGTTCCAAACGTCATACAAACTCGTTATAGTTTACTATTCGATTTTACATGACGCAGGATTCGACAAGTCGTGCTTAGGGCACTGGCTGCTCTCGCTGTAGGTACGGTTACCACGACAACCTTTATCTTTGTGTGAATCTCATCTGCCGGACATGCGCATTGAGGTCGCACAAGTATTGCCTATTGTCTAAAGATACATACGATTCACGACTCACTGTTTGGACGAGAAAAGTATAAAAACTTGACCAGTCCTAAGTATCTTCTCTTACCTGTAAAAATATTAACCCTAGGTACTTACGCCGCACTTGTTTACACCCGTTCCAATATTTTAGTCTATCTCTTGTTTTGATCTACTTACTGACGAATTCAATAAATACACAATCCAACAATTTGCTATCTGTAGGGCCCAACATCCTCCCATCGACAAAATAGTATGCAGAGATTGTATTAAATAACTATCGACAGTAAGTTTATTGCTTATAGAGACGCGGCAAAACTGATCGTCATGTAGATAAAAACAAAAGATAGATTGAATATTGGCAAATGGCTGTAAGAGATGTCTCAGACCTCAAATATCAAATAACCGTAACGAACGGTCCTATAAAATATCATCATCATCATCACCAGCCTTTTTTTTTACGTCCCAATGCTGGGCACAGCTTAGGCCTCCTTGGGTTATGTTCCCACGCGGGCCCAGTACGGATTGAGAGCTTCACACACCATTAAATTCGCAGGAGTGTGCAGGTTTCCTCATGATGTTTTCCTTCACCGAAAAGCTCGTGATAAATTACAAATGTAACTTCGCACATAAATTCCGAAAAACACAGATGTGTAAGCCGGGGCTCGAACTTACGACCCTCTGCTTGAGAGGCCATAATTCAAACCACTAGGCTTTCACGGCAACAAAATACTTAATAACATTCAAATGCTTAGTTGTATTGAAAATTTTCGCTTTGTGTAGTTTAGTCGTGGTATTTACTATAACTTGTCATTTAAAATTACTACGTTACGCTTACTGTAATTAACCTGCTTCCTATCATACAAATGTGAGTACTTACCGACAACATTATCTTCGTAGCAAATTGGTCGGCACGGCTACGCGTTTTATTGTAATAACTCTAATAACATTATGTATTTATCACATAATTGCAACGCCTGATTTCACTTTTTCAGTGTAGGTATGCTAGGTTGCTCTCATTACATTAATTGCGCATTAAGCAATTCTCAATAGTCTTACAGACTGGGAACTATCAATTTATACAGCAACATTGAAAGATTGTAAGAAATAATATCAAAACCGGCTAAGTGCAAGTCGATCTCGTGCACGGAAGGTTCCGTACTAATTTGTAGGCAAGTATACTATACATGTAAATAGTTCGTCTATCACGGGAAGTGTTTTAAAAAGACCAGTGTAAGCAAACTCTTAAGCAAACTGTATCCTTTTAAATTCACTATATCGAGGGATGAAAGTTATATTTGTGTTTTAAATTAACTATTGCACTACTGCTCTGATGTTTTCTTTATTTCCAAATACAACAGTTTGTCTGCTATATAGAGGGGGGGGGGGGGCAATTGTCTTTGACTCTATGATCTTCAAACACTCTCAATTTTTAATTTTAAAGACCTATCCAACGATACCCCATCACTATAGACATCACAGGATAGACGAGATATAAAAAAATCAACCAGATTTTATTCCATCACTTTGTTGGCCTAATTAATAATTAATTAGGCCCACAAAGTGATGGAATAAAATCTTGAAAAAAAAGTCTTTTTTTTTTGGTACCTCCCCTACATGTAAAGTACATAGTAGTAGTATATACATATGTATCCGTGCAAAATCACAGCTCACTAGTGCCAATAGCCTCTGAGCTAAGCCGCGGACAGAGGGACAGACAGACAGACGGACATGATGAAACTATAAGGGTTCCGTTTTTGCCATTTTGGCTACGGAGCCCTAAAAACTCAAAGTAAGTAAGTAAGTACCTACAATTAGGTATATTCTGGGGGCATGGCAGTGCCCCGCAAAGTCGAGCACGGCCATATGTTTTGCTCGAAGCAACTCTCGACACTAGTAATTATGACGCCTCTGTAACTTCGTTGTGAAGTGTACTTGTGAGTGCTTATACTTATAAAACTAGAACTTTGAATTTATAGGCACCAAGAGTACTATGATTATTGATTACTTATATGCTGCCAATACACCTTTAATTAGGTATACCTTATACCTAGTTTAAGTTAATCGCCAGCAAAGGTGACTGACTGACTGACATACTTACGATCATCAATATTCTAAGGTACACTTCTAGCACTCACAAAAACTTTAAACTTTGAATTTCAAGTAGTTAGGTACTGGTTAAGGTACAATTTATGACAAAGGTGTTTTACTGATGCTTAATAAACTCTACCTACCTTACTTGGTTGTACACATACCTCATTACTTTTTGCTGTAGTGAGACTTGTCATTTCTTTACATTTTATGTTTTTGATGAGTACTAAATACTTTGTCGTAAAGACACCAGGGCCGTGTTTTATAAAACTACAACTTACAATTTACAAGAGGAAGCCGTTTCTATCACCTTTTGTTAGAAAGAGACTTCCGCTTGTAAATTGTACCTTGTAGCTTTATAAAACGCGGCCCACAGCGCCAGTTTATGCTGTGTCAGTCAGTCTATGCCAGTTTATGTCTAAAAAGCACAAAATACGTCTCGATCGCGTTTGCGTTAAAGTGTCAAATAGTATGAAAATTGTTATACGCGAACGCGATCGAGACGTATTTTGTGCTTTTTTATTACACTAAGGGCACAGTACACAGTACAATGCATTTGCTCTTTGTCGGAGCTGTGATGCTGCTTATGCTGACCTGCCAAGTGGAAGCGAAAAAAGAAAAAGTCTATTACTTCGCGTACGGAAGCAACCTACTGCACAAAAGGATACAAATTCACACCCCTTCAGCAAAGTTCTTCAGCTCTGCCGTGCTACCGGTAGGTAAAAGCTAAAACAAAATAGGTAAAGACAACCAATATAACATACATCGTAACTCGTAAGCAACGCTGTATATAGGTCATCGAGTGCGACTGGAACGAATGTCAGTCACTTGTAGGGGACGCGACAAAAAGAGACTATAATAGCAATGGGAATGTGGGAGCGGGACCGGGAACAACTTCAGTACCTTTTAACATGAAACTACCGTGAGATTTAATCATAGTGAAATAAACGGATCACTCACGTATATCAGTCGAGTAAAGCCCGACATGTTTCGATGTAATCCGTAGTCCTTCCTCTAGGAGCACACGCCACGCCGTAGGCGAGGGTTAACTGCGCGCCGCGGCTCTGCTCGCGCGGTTGCTCGGCGCAACTGACAGCGGCTCACAACTACCCTCGTTTTCATCGTCATTTTTATTATTGTCAAAAATAGGGTAGCACACTACACTGAACTGATGTGCTTTGAAAGTGATGTGCTTTGTAAAGGCTCGTTCACACTAGCTGTTGACGCAGTATTCAACACCGTTTTCCAACTCGGGGGCACTGACCATCCACTATCACGGTTAAAATTGGGATGACGACTAATTTTAATGGCTTCACGTACTTTCCGTGGAATGAAATTTTCGAATGAAATACTCGACTGATGTACTTGAGTGATTAGTTTATTTCACTATGAACTTCAGTACCCTTATAGTATAGTATGAGAATTGTTTGTTGCCGATAAGTGCCACTAATAGTGGCGCTTCCAATTTTCCCATAGTAATTCAGACGTAAACGAAACAATATTAACAGATTCGTGAAAAGAGTAATAAAAAAGAAGCTGTGCCCTAAACACGACTTGTCGAATCCTGCGTCACGTAAAATCGAATAGTAAACTATAACGAGTTTGTATGACGTTTGGAACAGCGCCCGCCCGTGAGCGTATTTGGAACTAAAATTTAGTATGAGATTTCTCGATCTCGATACGATAACCGTAACGTAACGCAGGATTCGACAAGTCGTGCTTAGGGCACTGGACTACTTAACCATGGAATAGCCAATTTAAGATAGGAAGGAACAAATTAACATTCCTTCCCCAGAGGAAATCTGGCGTTTGGCGTATGTTTATTATACGAGGGCTGTTTGATAAGTACCCGTTTTCTAAATATATTAATTAATACCACTGGCCGCAAATAAGTATACCACCTTTTTAAGCCATTTTTCAGAGGCGGGAAAATTAAAAAATATGGCATTCTTTTGTTTTTTTTCTCATTCTGTAATTAGATTCTTATTTTTGGAAGGAAAAACATGTGATGAAATAAAAGTAAGAATGCAAGCGGTTTACCATGAATGTGCTCATTCTATGACAACCGTCAGATATTGGTATAACGAGTTTAAGCGGGGGAGAACAACCGTCTTTGATGAGAATCGCCCAGGGCGGCCAGTTGAGGTGACTACAGACGATATGATTAAGAAAATTGAAAATATCGTTTTAGCCGACCGCCGAATTAAACTTCGAGAAATCGTTGATGCTGTAAACGTTTCAATCGAGAGGGTACAACACATATTAGAAGAAAAATTTGGTATGAAGAAAGTATCGGCGAGGTGGGTGCCGCGTTTACTCACGGAGGAGCAAAAACGGAACCGACTGACTACTTCGGAGCAGTGTTTGGCCGTGTTCAAACGTAACCCGAAGGAGTTTCTGCGTCGTTTCGTGACCGTGGACGAAACGTGGGTCCACCACTACACCCCGGAAATGAAAGAGCAGTCGAAGCAGTGGATTTTACCGGGTGAACCTGCTCCAAAGAAAGCAAAAACCGTCCCATCGGCTGGAAAGGTCATGGCGACCGTTTTTTGGGATTCGCAGGGTATTATACATATTGACTATTTAGAAAAGGGAAAAACAATAACAGGGCAGTACTATGCCAATTTATTGGATGAATTTGACGCCGTGTTGAAGGACCCCATTTAAAAAAAAAAAGTACTGTTTCATCACGACAACGCCACGTCCAGAGTTGTGACGGCTAAATTAGCACAGTTACGCTACGAACTATTGTCTCACCCCCCGTATTCTCCAGATTTGGCCCCATTGGCGATTTCTTTTTGTTTCCCAACCTAAAAAAATGGCTCGGTGGCAAGCGATTTGGATCAAATGACGAAGTCATTGCCGCCACAGAGGCCTATTTTAATGACTTTCCATAATCATACTTTTTGGATGGTTTAGTGAAGCTTGAGTATAGGTGGAACAAATGTATAGAGTTAAAAAGTGGCTACGTAGAAAAATAAATGCATGTATACAAAAAAAAATGTTTTTTTTTTCCATAAACGGGTACTTATCATGATAAAACTGTATGGAGTGGTATGGATGAAAATGGGACGCATTCACATACCACCTCCGCGCGCGCGTGCTCTACACAGCCATAGAGTCGAAAAGAAGAAATAAGAGTAGTCGTCACATGGCTGCCAGATACAGCAGATACTTACTGAAAAACCGTTACTTATTCACAAAATACTTATAATTCAAGACTGCATCTAATAATCAATGTTCGTCGTCATCTCTTCGACGGCTTGACCGCGCCACATAAAGAAATCCAGGAAACAGCTAAAAGGTGAGTGAATGCCATCATTTTTATTTCATCCGCTTCATGCGGTTTTATAGGAGAAAATCTACAGAGGGTGTAAAGAACCAGCCAATACAGTCCACATTAAGCCCCATCAGTATTTAAGTACACCTTTTCGGCACAATTAATCGCCCACCCTATTGTCCATGACTAACTTATTGTGAAAACTATTATATAGATATAGGTAGGTATTCAATGAATGCTAGTGACCTAGTAAAAAATAAGGTGACGATTTGCAGTTTTCACATGTGCCGGCGCGGTGAGTTACGTATACATATGCCTACTTAATACCGTTATACCTAACACGGAAAAGTAAAGCTACTCCAAAACCTTTTAAACGAAATAATATATAAGAGGAAAATCGTTATTTGTCTTAGTTGTAATAAGAATAGGTTTCTACATAATAATACGCTGGTTCATCTATTAGGGTTGGAGACTGGACTTTAACATGCAAGTGAAGCAATGGAATGGAGCTGTGGCAACCGTAGTGAAAGACCTCAAAGGCATTACGTGGGGCGCGCTCTGGCTCATCGACCCGGACCGGATTGACAACTTGGATAAGTATGGACAACAAAGACAGCCGCTACTGAAAGTTGACCTAGCAAAAAGGCGGCAATTTTTAAAAATCTTAAGTTGGCAACACTTTGTATAAGTACAAAGAATTTACAGTTTTGATAAGTACTTTCATTTCACTTATAACAACACAAAGGGTTGCACAGATAGATACCGTTTGCTTTAAGATTAACGTAGGTATGAAACACGAATTAACGTTAGCTATATTATTTTTTATGTGACGCCATAATCTGCAGACAAGAAGGCGTACTAAACGGTTGGTACTATGCCGCCAACGTGACGGTGTTGCAGCCCGCCGGCGAGCGGTTTGTGGCTCGCATCTACATCCAAACACATATAACCCGCCCACACTGAAGCCAGGCCAAACGCTGCCAATGGAGAGGCGCCCATCTAACACCTACTTGTCGGTAAGCAATTTACTCCAAGTCCTCTTCATTATTATGTAGGTTAAGAACTTTGTTGGTCTACGTAATTATAATGACCCGAAGCACATCTCGTTATTCATGGTTTCTCGTCACGTTTCTTAAGGAGCATGATTAATCACATGAGGTCCGAAAGGGGGGGAGGGGGTTTTTCATTTTATACCGTTTTTATACGATAAGGAAGAAAATGAGCAAGTGGGTCACTTGATGGTAAGTGATAACCACTGCCCATAGACACCCGCTACCCCGGAGGGATTGCAAATGCCAACCTAGAGGGCTAAGATGAAATGCCTCTTGTGCCAGTAATTTCCTCGGCTGACTTACTCTCCACACTGGAACACAACAGTGCAAGTACTGCTGTTTAGCGGCAGGATTAGCGAGTAAGATGGTGGTAGCAATCCGGACAGACCTCGCACAAAGGTCCTACAACCCGCGGGCTTCTGAAATGTCACGAAACATAACAAAGCAAAGGGGAGTAGTGAGATATCATATTTATTTTTCAAATTACAGCGATGATAACGTTTCAGGTAATCACTTTCGGTGCGATTGAATCTAAACTACCGGAATATTACATTGACTACCTGTTGAAGTTTCCGACCAACGGTGAGGTTGCATCGATAAAGAGACTGAACGAGCTGGGCCATTTCTTCGACATTTGCCATTTTTGAATATTATTAACAAAAGTTAATTCCAGCAAACTTGTCCATTAAGCACAATATGAGTTTTTCAATGTAAACTTAAATGGATATTTAAAGTTATTTTTATTTATTTCTTCCGTCTCAAAATAAACATAGCCGTATCAGATGAAATCACACATGAATAAAAATCAATGTCAGTTCCTCAGGGAAGAGCGTGCTTGGGCCGGGTGCACCCTGGGCATCGGTCAATAATTTCCTGGCATTAATATAAACATCAGGATATGCCCTTTGGAACATTTTGAAATAGGAATAACGGTTTTGTGAGAATGAGAACAGCGGCGGGGAACGGGACCATTGAGATAGGAAATTGCTATTAGGTCTGTGAACGGGACTTAAGTTTACAGACAATTTTTTTAAATTCATCCCACAAGGGATAGGCAAAGGAACTACGTCCATACAGCCACGTCTGATGTGTTTTATAAATTTCTGTATATTAAAGTCCTGTCACCATCAGAGTTGTCAGTCTATCCAGTCTAAAGTACACTATCGCTTTACGGAAGGCATGAGCAGCTGACAGGACGTGACTAGGATAGACAGACAACTCTGATGGTGACAGGACTTTAATATACAGAAATTTACAAAACACATCAGACGTGGCTGTATGGACTCAGTTCCTTTGCCTATCCATGAATAAAAAAAAGACAATTGGACAGCAACTGAAATCACTGATATTTGTAATTTAGATCATATTTTCTTCCATTGTCCGCTTTTCAACCTGCAGAGATTGCTTTTTATCTGTTTATGTAAAGATTTAGGCTTAACTCACATCCCTAATACAGTTCAAAATTTATTAAAATTCCTACAGCTGTACCCTGCAATTTTCAATTTCATTTCATATTCCTTTGTAAAGCTTTAAATTTATCTTTCCGTTGACCATGTAAGATCACATGTTCGAGTAGTTTTAATCAACTCAACTTTTATGTAATAGCTTTTACTTAGCTTTTTTGTGTTTCTTATGTTTAAGCTGGTGGCCTTGTAGCCAATGCTTTTTATTAATAAAAAAAAAAAAGCAACTGAAATCAATCAACCACCAACCAATCAACTTGCTACTTTCTTATGATTGAATCAAAAATCAACACAATTTTACTGTTTTTATTTATTTATATAAAGTGGCCATAAGAAGCTTTTCGTGTGTTTATCACTTCTAAACTTGAGTAATTATGGACACTAATCCTTTGTGTCAAAACCAGTATTATAGCCCCGTGACTTTTTAACATTCTATAAATGAACAAAACAAACATCAAAATTTTATTATAAATTTGAAATGAATTATGTCTATGAATTATGTTTTCGGTTTCTCTTTATTTCTACTCCTTCTTGTAGCACTCAACATTTATTTTTTCTACACTCTTCTACCAATAAGTAAAAAACCTGCGAACTTCAATGTGCCCAGTATTAAACTAGATCTGTCGCCTAGTGTATTTAAAGATATTTATGACTACCTCAACTACTTGCCCAGTCAATATAAAAACCGTAACCAGAGGTTTCCAGTGGTGCAAAAGAGTTTAATAAGCTCCTTTAGTCCTGCAAATTCTAAAATACACAATGATTGGCCGGATTCAACCCTGGTGAGTAACCAATTTAAATTAAATAAGCATAATTTACTTTCGCTGCAACACTTAAAAAAAAATCTCGGTATGCTAACATAAGATAAAATATAGAAGAACTCATTAAAGCTGCACATTATGCACTAATCAACTAAAATTTGTAATGTTACAGGTGGCTTCTGGTAATTCCTTGTATCCACACCAGAATGGAGTTGCAGGACAAATACTCCATGCAATGAAGACATCACCTATTTTACTTGTGGATAATGCTCCCAAGGGAACACAACTTAAATTACTACTGCTTTTTGAGGTAAGATACTGAACCCAATCAAATTTATTAAAATGCAATATTTTTGGGCAATATTCTATATACTCCATATTCAATATAATCGGAGTTTTGTGGTAATTTAATTGTCAAGATTATGACACTATTTAAACATTGTTTAAGTTACATAATTCACATCCAATAACTTGATGAGTGTGCACTTTGTTACTTAAAGTGTAAGTTAGTTATTTGATGTTTACAATATAATGTATATTTTCAGGGGAAACAGAAGTTGTATTTCAAACCAAAGAGATATGAGCTGGACCATGTGATACGAGGAAGTATTGTTGCTGGTTTTGACCGACACAACTCTGAAGTGTTTGCATATTACCTTGCTATGACTTTGAACCTGACTTGGATCCCACCCTCTGTAATACGGAAGGTGAATGTTGATAAAGAAATAGTCCCTGTTGCTACATTAGGATTGAAAAAAACTATGATAAGAAATGGTAAATTAGGTCATCCATTGATTGTTTATAAATGTAGTGTCACATAAACAAACAATTTTTTGAGGTGCTGTTCAAATTCTTATAACTTGTTTATATGTAAATGTACCCATAAAAATAATGTACATGTATCTGTATGTTGTAGCAAATGGCAATCATTGTATATATGGCAAATGTTTTTATTGCAAAGTAAATGAAACAGTATGCCCTGACAATAAAGGAGAAATAGAGGGAGCAGCAATCCTTTACCTGGATAAGCCATTCCAATTTCAAGTGTTCAAGTCGCCTTGGCATCGCAACTACCACAGCACAAAATTAAAGGAATGGCAAAAGGATAATGATTTTTGTAAGTAAGTATTTTCTTAAGATGTATTTTTTCTATGTAATGAGTAGACACGTGCGCCGATCGCAAAATTATCGGCGGCGGCGTCCGATGGTTTTTTGACCGGCGGCGGCGGCGTGATCGGCGTGAAATCGGCGTGGCATAGATTTTTCTCAGGTGTACTAGTTAATCATAAAGATTTTTCTGTTATACTATATTAACACTAAAATAATAATCCAGTTATAAATTACACCAATAAAATCATAAAATAAAATACAGAAACTGTTAATAAATGGCAGAAAAATAATAAACAAAAAAAGACTTAACAACAAACACTGTATGAAGAGCGATCTGCTGAACCAAGTAGGACCAGGAGCGGGGGTTGCAGCCAACGGCTCAACTCCCACACAAAAAGGATTTGGCCTCCACCTCCCAGGGGGTTGCCGTCGACCGCACACAGACACAGCGCCTTCTCTGGCAAGGAACCAACGTCAACCTATCAGGCCTCTTGCCGTCACTATGGCTTAACCCCGGTGGCTTTCAAATGCACGGCACATTAACAGTCACCATTGTTCTGTGGATAAAGCCATTGATCGAGTGGTGCTTCGATAACCACCCAGCACACCTTTGACAACTGAGGCTTTGGTACCGATCCTCTTCTACGACTATCCCACATAGGCAACGGTGCAGAGATAGGCAACACAGCACCCAAACACCCAATCATAGCGCAACGGCGACGTGGTGGTGGAGAGAGTCGATGTCAAGCATTGTGCCAAGCTGGGGGGATCGTAGAGCCTCGCACCTAGCACAACTCCCTGTTCACTGATCATCAGTCGCATCGCAAACACGTCGCCCAAATCGTGAGAACCCCCGATAAAACCGGCAAAGAAACACTGTTGCCACTAAAAGATCCGCCACACCATACGCCGAAGCCAAAAAACGTATCCAGGCCGTCATCGCGCACACGCCGCACACCTAGACCGCCATACCTAACCGGGAGAGCTCTTTCCGAAAAAAATATTGCACCAAGCAAGTTCAATTGGGACTTTTCCAAGAGCTGTATCCCCGAAACCAAAGACCGAAAGTCCTCCAAAGGTTCCCTGCTCAGTTTCCCTCAAGTCTAAACTTCCCCGATTCAATCTCAGGCCGTACATCTTTTAAAGCAGACACGAACTTTCCCTTTTCGACCAAAAATAAGTACCTAAATTCCGGCCCACCGCCTATTGTGCCATCATCCAAATACTAATACTACGCATTCAATGGTGAGTACGAATCTGTGAAGGTCTTGTGCATCGCGGCGAGGCAAAACAACAGAAGTCCCAATGCTGCGCATACACCTGCAAAAATACCCTGTTTAAAGGGATATCGCAAAGGGAGTTTATCTAATACCTCTTCAAGACGACATACCTTTCAACACAGTTGAATGCATTTTTATGTCAGCCCTAACAACAACGGCACCAGTAGCCCCGCCAGCCAAAGTGCAAAACCCACTTGTTTTGGCTTACACTGCAGGTATCCCCCCATCCTAGCCCGCACTCAAGAAGCTTATATCCCGCACTGCTCGAACGAACAATTTTGCCGTCTAGAAATAGAAAAATGCGGAAGGAGGGCTAGAATTATAACTGTGGTATTGAAATATGACAAATAATTAACAAGGAAGTTGGTACTACTTTAAAATTAATAAAATATTCGCCACGCCGATTATACGCCGATCAAGTCCATCGGCGGCGGCGGCGTGGAAAAATCGTCGGCGGCGCGGCGCACATGTCTAGTAATGAGTAATGTGTTAAAGGTTTTTTTTTTTTACTCGCAGTTTCTATTATGTAATCATTATGTAATCTTAATTTCAGAAAAGTACAGGGGACATTGAGCTTGAAAAGAATATTAGATTTGGTAGACATTTCGATATTTGACTTCCTTCTTCAAAATGGCGACAGGCATCGCTACGAAATGTACAGGAATAAAATATTACTCTTGGACAATGGAAAAGGTCTTGGAAATCCTGTTCTAGATGAACTGGATATTTTAGCTCCACTTTACCAGTGTTGCATGTAAGTTAATAGAAATAAGCAGAATTCCATATTTCGTAAATATTTTATAGTTTAAATCTATTGGATCAATTTTATGTAAAAGAGCTATTTGTATCACTCATGTATGTCAGTTGAGTATAGGCCGACATGATTCAATCTATCTCACAGTACTTTCATATTAAACGAGCAATAGGCTAGGATGTCGCCAACCAGGCTACTTCCTTTTCTATAAGATTACGACGCAAACATAGTAGGTACCTACCGCACGCGTCCTAACGCCATGTCTGCCCAATGACAAGGCTTATGTCATAAGCTATTAATTGATATCAGCGTGATCCAGATGTCAGACCTGTTATATAGGGAGCATCCATTAATCAGGCTCTTTTTTATTGTTTTCTGAATTGAGGAAAAATATTTGTACCAAAAAATACGCGCGATTTTGGGTAGGAGTGGGGAAGGTAGTCTAAAACCTCACCCCATGTCACCAGGGGGGAGGGGTGCTTAAAATGTTGCTAAAAATCATGTGATGAATGGATGCCCCCATAGTGTCAACAAACACTAATCTACCTACTTAGCTTAACCACTGTATGATAACAATAAAATTCTATGATTGGGTAGTTCTGTGAAATATCAAATACTTTCTCTAAGGTTCATTAAATTTTCTGCCTCTTTCAGGTTAAAAATATCGACTTGGAGGCACTTGGAGCTGCTTTCCGGAGGCAGTCTTACTGAAACTATAAAACTACTGTCTGCATTCCAAGGGATAAAGCTAGCCACAGAAGATCATTTTAAAGCAGTGGAGCGTAGGCTCTTGAAACTGTATGCTACTGTGCAGTACTGCATTGGAAAACATGGTAGTGCCAAAGTGTTCAAAAATCAATGGTGAACTTGAATACTGCTTTAGTTAAACAAGTAAAAATCATGGACCAGCAGAATTGTAATAATTTACTTAATTATGATATGATTATGATTATGACAACAATATTACTTATAAGATCACTCTCTACATCTTTTTGTTTTGAACCCTTTTAATGTTCACTTATTTTCGAATAAAAGGTTGTTTTACAGTTGTTGTGATTGTTTGTCCATTGGCAGAACTAGTATTACCAGAACTAGATTATTATTGGGGCTCGGTTTTTAGGGTTCCGTACCTCAAAAGGAAAAAACGGAACCCTTGTAATTGTAATTGTAATTGTAGCACGGGCTATTTTCCGCAACTCGACGACTAGTTTGCGCCTATTTTGCGTGAGGGGGCTGACGGCACTATTCATGCCAGCCCAGCTCCTGGAGGAAGCAGAGCACACTCTTCACGTTGCTGGCGACCTCCTGGAGCGATCCCGGTGACCCGAGGTGCTGTGCCCTGTATTCCGCCACCCCAGAGCATTCCAGTAGAACGTGGGCGGCTGTCTCGTCCGCTTCCATGCAGGCTCTGCACAGCGGACTGTCTGTAACACCCAGTGTGTGTAAGTGCTTGTTGAGTAAGGCGTGTCCAGTCAGTGCTCCGATAGCGAGTCGGAGCTGTGGTCTCTCCAGTCCGCGAAGCTTGCGGGACAGTCTGGGGTTGATCGTCGGGAGGGCCTCTCTGGTCTGCCTGCAGGTTTCCAGGTTCGTCCAATACTGTTGGTGCTTTACCTTGGTGTTATGGCGTAGTCTACTGCGCAGCCATCCGAAGGGCAGAGGTGGGATGGGTTCAGGTCCATAAACCTTCATCTCCGAACCCTCCCTCGCCAGTCGGTCGGCCGCGTCGTTTCCTCGTGATCCGCTGTGGCCTTTTATCCATTGTAGGGTAATGGCGTTTGTATTACTTACCGTCGTCAGAGCTCGATGGCATTCGTAGATGAGCCCTGACGTTATTGTGTCACTCTGCAGGGCTTGCAGGACCGATTTGCTGTCAGATAGTATGCGGATCGGACAGTCGCTTACCTCTCTGGAGCGAATCGCTGTTGTTGCCGTTATTATGCCCATGCATTCTGCCTGAAAGACAGTGTTGTGGGCTCCTAGCGGTGTAGAGATGTTGATATTCAGGTCTTCCGAGAACGCCCCGGAACCTGTACCAGCTGATGTCTTTGACCCATCTGTGAAGATCCTCAGTTCTCTGAGATTGAGGCCTTCGTTGGGGTCTTCATGTAGTTGTATTTTGTATTTCTTGTCAAAGACATACTGTTTGGGTATCCTGTCAATGACCGCCTCAATGATTGGCTCCTTACTTACTATCTCGTTGAGTACTTCAGTGTGAGGGACCCTTACGTTTCTCCATAGGCCCAGTTTTTTGAGCCTTACCGCCGTTGCCCCTGCCTCCTGTTGGATAAAGAGATGCAGCGGCGGCAAGTCCAGCAGAGCTTCCAGGGCCGCAGTGGGGGTAGTCCTCATGCAGCCCGTGGTCGCCATGCAGGCCAGCCTCTGGAGTCGTTGTAGTTTTGCTTCGATGGTGACTAATTTGGTGCGTGGCCACCACACCACTGCACCATAGCTGATTAGTGGCCTGATGACTGATTGGTATAGCCATAGAGTTATTTTTGGAGTCAGTCCCCATACCTTACCAACCATCCTGCGGCACTGCCAGAATGCAATCGTAGCTTTGTCGATCTTGCTGTTGAGATGGTTGCTCCAGTTCAGCTTGCTATCCAGTATTACTCCTAGATACTTTACCTCAGAGGCGAACTGTAGCTCCGTATTGAACAATCTGGGGGGATTGAAGTTGCCCAGCATTCTTTTGTTTGTGAACATTACCTGTTCCGTTTTCTTGGGATTGACGGTCAGTTCGTTTTCGGTGCACCAGCGTTCCACGATCTGTAGCGCTTGCTGAGTGACATCGCACACTGTACTGCTGATTCTTCCGCTGATCAGTATAGCGATGTCGTCAGCATACCCGATCGTGTAATTGTAGTGCATGTTTAGCCTGGTTATGAGGTCGTTTACCACCATGTTCCACAGTAGTGGCGAGAGTACTCCTCCTTGTGGACATCCTCTGGCCACCAGTGCATACCGCGTCCCCAGTGAGTTGAGTTTAATGACTCTTTTACTGAGCATGTTACCTATCCAGTCGATCATGACAGGGTTTGCTCCGTGTCTCGCTAGTGCCGACGTGATGCTGTTGAAGTTGGTCTTGTCGAAGGCGCCCTCGATGTCGATGAAGGTGCCCAGGCACATGGATTTGTTACCAATAGCCTCCTCCAATTTACTGACCACTGCATGTAGAGCTGACTCTGTTGATTTACCTTGACTGTACGCGTGCTGGTGTGGGTGCAGGCGCACTTTAGTCAGGACGTTTTCCCTCAGATCCCGATCACACAGCCTTTCAAGTGTCTTTAACAGAAATGAGGTGAGGCTGATAGGTCTGTGTGATTTCGGTTCGGAGTAATCGCTTTTCCCTGGTTTTGGGATGAATATTACCTTTACTTCCCTCCACCGTTTTGGTATGTACCTGTGCGCAAGGCAAGCTGTTAACACGGTGGTGAGCCATCGTACCAGTTGTGCTCCTCCCCACTTCAAAAGTGCTGGGAAGATACCGTCGAGGCCCGGAGACTTGAAGGAGTGAAAGCTGTTGATAGCCCATTTGATTGTTTGTGGGCTTACTACCTTGAGTGCTAGTTCCCACTGCTCCTCTGTTGGATTGACCTCTTCTTCTTGCCAGTGCACCGACTCCATGATTTGGCAGCCTGGAAAATGTGTCTGAACTAAGACACTCTCTGCCTCGTCTGGTGTACTGGTGAAGGTGTGGTCCGGCTTCTTCAGGGAGCCCAGTGCCTGGTTGGGTTGGTTGGATAGGACTTTTCTTACCCTGTTAGCCTGTACGCAGGTCTCTATGCTGCTGCAGAATTTGCGCCAAGAGTTGGTACTTCTGTACCTTAGCCGTTTTTTGTATCTGGACTTGGCCGCTTTGTATTTGTCCCAGTCCAGATCCGCGCATGTGTTCATGGCTCTGTTGAGTAGTTGCCTTACCTTCCTCCTGAGCCTTTCTAGTTCAGGTCCCCACCACTCCGCTTTTTTGTTACTGTTGTGCGCGGCCGGGGTTATTAGGGGGCATGCAGCATGGTAGGAATCTGTGATTATATTAGTCAACATATCTACCTGTTCTTCTATCCGTCCCGTCCCTATGAGTTTGTCTGGGCACGTCTGTTCTCTAAGGAGTAGATCGAGCCTATTGCTGTATTTTACGCGGTTTGTTTTCCGTGGATTGCGCCTAGGGAGTGTCGGGACAGTGTTTACCTGCATGTCGAAGCGGAGCCATCTGTGGTCCGAGCATGATGCTTCGTTGGAAACATGCCAGTTAGAGATGGATCTCGACGCTTTTTCAGTTGCAAGTGTTAGGTCGATGATTGTTCTACTCCTTCTGTTCACGAAAGTGGGTTCTGAACCCACGTTCACGATGTGCAGATTTGTAGTCATCAGATACTCAACCAGGAGCTTACCTCTCTCGTTTGTTGTCTTCATTCCCCAGAGGATGTGGTGTGCGTTAGAGTCGGTGGCAATGATGAGCTGCAGCCCCGTCTCTTCGCAGTACGTTACCAGCCGTGTCATGTCGTGTGGCGGTGGTGTGTCAGCCTCTGGCATGTAGGCCGAGGCTATCACTAGCTCCGGCAGGTTGGAGTCTGGCGCACTGTGCAATTTTATGGCACACAGGTCTCTAGAACAGAAGTTTGTCATAGGATGCGCTTGTATGTTTTTAGTGATATAAATACACGCTCTTGGATTATCTGGGCCTGTATATGTAATTAGCTTACCTCCAGCGCTCCGGAGTCCGCATATAGTGCCATTCCTGACCCACGGCTCCTGGATCAAGGCTATGGCTGTTTGATTGACCTCCAACCATTTCCGCGTCTGAGCCGTTGCGGTTACGCTGTGGTGGAGGTTGGCTTGGAGGATTTTACAGGGAGGGGGGTGATGGTTCGCCATCTTCCGACAGAACCTCCATCGCCTCCCCTTCCCCCTCTCCTAGGGCCAGGTTGCCCAGGCTCGCTGTGCAAGCCCCATCGTCCGACCCTAGAAGCAGCTTCTCTTCCGCTGCCTCAATGGTCGGAGCCACAGGGCTCGACTGCGCTTGGGGGCGAGGCTCAGGGTCAGTCGAGGTTGCCCCAGACGTCATTCCCTTCGCCTGATCCTCTCCGACGACGAGCCTTTCGGCTCCGCCATCGTCGAGGTTGACCTCCGGCTGCTCCTTCGGCAACTGGTCGGTAAACTTACCGTTCGGTCCCTGAAATTTCACGTACGCCGACCCCAGCATATAGCAGAGTCGGCGCTCGCGATCAATCAGTTTCCGCACCACAGCCTCCGGAGCGCTGAAGATCAGAAACGTGTTTTCCTCTTGCCGGTCCACACGGTGAAGAACCCACGTTTCTGTGCTTGCCCACGGGTTTTGAGTTCGCACCACGCGTCCCACACTCCAGATGTCGTCTTCGACACCCGCCAGCAGGACACCGCAGCGGACCATGCGGACTAGGTCGCGCTGTCGCTTAACCACCAGCTCTACGCCCGAGGTCAAGGTGAATCCTTCCACTGTTCTAGCGAGCCAAGACACTGAATCTTGGTCCTCGCACCACAGTTTCAGGACCCCGCTTGCATGGGTCGGTTTACCCCGAAACTTTCCCATGAAGCCGTTAGGCGACTGCCTAGCGCCCTCCAAAATGGATTGCGTTAGGAGCACCTGTATTTCTGCGGCGGCCTGCGCAGTCAGAGGGATGCCGGTTTTGGTTGTAACCGCTACCAGCAAGTCTGACCTTACAGCCTCCGCATACGGGGCTTGGGTTGCATCCGTAATCTTTGGCTTCTTGGACGCTCCTCTAGGCGACTGTGTGTCGTCAAGGCGCGCCCTTTTGGCCGCGGACTGGGTCGCACTCCCTCCCCCCGCCTTGCCCTGCGTCTGAGTCTGGCCGCGTTGGGGTTGACCGGTTGCCGGGTTTCCCCGGTTCCCTGCCGCCCCCTTCGCAAACCCGACGGACCCCGGGGTGGGTTCTTTGGCACGGGCAGCTGCAGCCGCGCGCTTAGCAGCTTTCGCCGCTTTAGCACGTTCCTTTTGACGTTGGCGCTGCTTCTTGCCTTTGCGTTGCGGTTCGGGATCGCTGCCGGTTAGGGAGGTTCCCGTTCCGCTCGCGCCTCCAGCCGACTTGCCGGGTTTCCCCTTGCCTCGTCGGCGGTCGACAAGAGTCCACGCCTCGTCAAACTGCTGCAGAGCCGTCGCTTCCTCCGCCGTCAACCCATGGGTTCCGGGTTGACCCGTAGCTCCCTTGGGGATGTTGGTGGATGCGCCAGCCCCGCTGTTGGTCGCAGTCGACGTGGACGGTTTCGGTTCCGCCGGTTTCCCGGCAGCCCCTTGGCCATCCACGGACTTACGGGGTGTAGTAGTGTGTGGCGGCGCCGCCGAAGCAGCTCCGCCCCCGTGTGTGTGTGTGTTTGCGGAGGTCAGGGTCGACATCGCTATCCTGGCCCCGCGTGTGAAGGAAGGCAGATCCACTTTCGTAATGTCCGCCCTCTGTTGTGTCTGTGTTGTAGGTTCCGCTTGCGCGGACCCTGCCCTTACGGGCTTTTTCGTGGCCGGACCCGCTTTCGCAGTTCCAGCCGACTGTAAGGTACCTTTCGGTCCCTGTGGGGTTTTTTTGGATCCTTTCGCCATGGTGGTCCAATAAAAGCTTCATCCACTGCGCTCCCTACCCTCCATGGAGCCCGCAACGTTGGGGATGCCGAATGAACGACATCGGGGCTACGACAGCGGATATAGCAGCAGTAGGTTAGGTTCCTGTGCGCGACATCGGGAACTGCAGGTGTGCGGCTGGTGACCGTTAAACGGATCCACAATCACCAGGTACTCCGACCCCCTTGTTCCGTCAGCATGGCCGGACCCCGCGTCCTCCCAGAGGACCCTACCACCACTCGCCTGCGTAAAGCACCCAGCTCATCCGTGCAGTTACGCCTGTCCATTTCCCCGCAGTGGCTAGTTGCGGGTCTACCGTTTTGCCTGAACTCCGGACCAAAGGGGGCGTGTTGTCTCCCGGAACTATTAACCCCAGATTCCGTTTGACTCAACCCCCCAGGACTCCATCATCCCTGCGTACGGCGATCAACTGCGCAGGACAAACGCAGGTAGGCAGTTGTAATCCACCGGGTCACCTACTATACCCGGCGGATGGCCTAACACACTTAGCTACTACGGTCCGGGGTGGATGGTAAACAATGCGGCGCCCGTTTCCGACCGTAGTATTTCCAGGGTGTGCGACCCACTCAAGCGTGCAATAGGAGTGGGTTCGCCCGCCAGCCCGTATGTCGACGAACTGTGGGCGACGTGGACGCGTGTGTTAGACTTGACAGGGACAAGCCAATAGCTTAGCGCCGCATACCCAAGCGTACTCGCCCCGCCCTACACCCCAAAAAAAAACGGAACCCTTATAGGATCACTTTGTTGTCCGTCTGTCTGTCTGTCAAGACCCTTTTTCTCTGGAACGCGTGGAGGTAGCGTGCTGAAATTAATATCAAATACTCAAGCCTGCGGTCCCTTAAAGCCGTGAAAAAACCAACCTTCTAAGCCAACGCAATCAAAAGATACAGTCATTAAAAAACCCATTTCCATACAAATTGCCGAAAACCTAAAGAGTACTTCCAGTTGTCCTAGAAACTTGAAATTTGGTATAAAGGTAGCTCTTACAGCACAACCACTCAGAAAAGTCTCAAAATCTTAATTTTTTATGTCTGTAGATTTCGCAGACCAATATAAGTTGACCCCACACTGCGTACATTTTGTTTAAGAGCAGGGCTCTGCTAACACTGGGGAAAAGCGTTAAAATCTTTCTACGGAACCCTCGTGCGCAAGTCCGACTCGCACTTGGCCGGTTTTTTATATTTGTTTGGACTCAGTTCAAAGTTTCCAGTCTTTGTACTTAATCATATTGTACGAGAATATGATCACACCACTGCATCAAAGGTGTTCTGCTTTTCTGTCTAGGGGTTTGTCGTGAATCGTGTCAGTTAATTTAATTTTAGTTACGTACTGTACTGTTTGGTGAATAGTAATAGAAATTAACGTGATAGTGCTTGTTTGTTGCCCACAAGTACCCGCCAGCCGCTACTCGCCGTTAAGTACAGTCAGCAGCAGAAGTAGCTAAGCAAGCAGCCGAAGCGTTCACAATTATCTGCACAAACTCTTATGTCTTAGATTGTTGTGACTGCTTCGGTTGCTTAGCTACTTAGGCTGGTGACTGTACACTTTGCTTAAAAACAGCTGACAGGACATGACTATGACTAGGACAGACTAACGACACTGTCTGTGACGGGACTTTAATTTGTTTAATTTACAAAAAATAAACAAAAAACATCAGATATGGCTGTATGGACTTAGTTTCCTTTGCCTATCCCCAATTAGATAGATCCGTGCAATTTCGGTTTTGAACGATGTTTAAGTTACCACCCACGTAACGTAAATTTTACTCAAAGAACATATTGTTAAGTGCTACAATAAGTGTTTAGAAGGGGATAAATGTCAAAATTGACTTTGACTATATACTAGATGTTTTTCATTTGTTAAAAAACACATCAACGTAGTGTTCAATCGGGGATTTTTGGCGGGAAACCGATGAGAGTGGATCGTGTCGTTAATTGAATTTAAGTTTCTGTGCTTAATGTTGTTTGGTGGATAATAAAGATAGTGTTTTATACAACAAAATAACGTGAAAGTGCCCAGCAAATGAAGAATTCAAGTGAAAACGCGTATTCCCTCTGATTGTGACCCCCAAGTATCCGCGGGCTGCTGCTCGCCGTAGCTCGCCGTAAAGTACACTATCGCTTTACGGAAGGCATGAGCAGCTGACAGGACGTGACTAGAACAGACTGACATCTCTGACGGTGACAGGACTTTAATATACAGAAATTTACAAAACACATCAGACGTGGCTGTATGGACTCAGTTCCTTTGCCTATCCCTTATGGGATGAATTAAAAAAAAAAGTGTTCAATCTTGGTTCAGTGATCTTTTTGAAAAAACAACATTCACTGATAAAATTGATAACGTTTGCCGTTTCAGTTTAGTTGTAAATTTGGATCAACAAAATTAACATTTAATTTTTAAAATGATAGTGCCAGTTAAGGACCACTTTCTCTACTTTGCCTACGGCAGTAATTTACTGAAAAGAAGAATTCGTATTAACAATCCTTCGGCTGAATTTCTAGGAGTTGGCAGGCTTGACGTAAGTATTGTGTCTTTTGGTATATTGAAATTCCTCTATGATTGTGTCCTTTTCCTTTTACCTATCAAGTTTTCCTCTTTTTTTGATGTGTCTACTGGTTCATTCATGGTCACTAACTCTTCAGAACCAAGTAGGATAGGGCGCAGTAGGTGAAAAGTTTCAGATTTTACTTAGACCGACAATTAATTATTTGTCTTTGTCGCGTTTTACGCACAGGGCCGTGTTTTATAAAGCTACAAGTTACAATTTACAAGCGGAAGTCTCTTTCTAATAAAAGGTGATAGAATGAGACTTCCACTTGTAAATTGTAACTTGTAGCTTTATAAAACACGGCCCTGGTCTATTATGATATTCATAGCTGATGGGTCTCTTTGTTCCCAACTTTAATTTTAAGCACTGCTACAACAATTTATGTGATTAATTTAGTAGCTTTGTTCACATCATTCTTGTCGTCATTAACTTGTAAATTAGTATCTGATAAGGTTTTCTGATCAGATTTTAACATTGCAGAATCACATTCTTGATTTTATGAAATACTCTGACCACTGGCGAGGCACATCTGCCACCATAGTGCCGAAAGAAAACTCCAGCATCTGGGGAGCCATCTGGAGAGTGCACAACAAAGATATGCCAGCATTGGACAAGTAAAGCTACCTATTTTGATTCTATTGCTAGAATCTCTTGGATACAGATTTTAAACTAAAATATAATTCCTTTGGTTTACTTTTTGTTACAGGCAAGAAGGAGTAGACACTAACTGGTATTTTCCGAAAACTGTAGAAATTTACACAACAGAAGGAAATAAAGTTGAATGCCGCACATACCAGCAGACCATCAACCCAGCAGTTCGTGGGGACAATGACGACATCCCCATGGACCGAAGACCTTCTATAACATACCTGGACTGTATCATAAAAGGGGCCATTGAATGCAAACTGCCGCAGGATTATGTTGAAAAGTTGAAGAAATTACCCCACAATGGTCAAGAAGCATCCCCTAAAATGATTGAGAAATTAAAAGAATAAAATGTTCTGACAATTTTGTATGACTATTGGTAATACTGAAATACACATAGTTTTATTTACTGTTTTCTGTAGTTTTAAATTATTTTACTTAATAAATTTAATGATTTATACATTTATAATATTAGGCTACAATTCATAAAAGTTATTTAATTGTGAATATCATCACTTGGTCAGAATGTTGTGGATGATTTACTCAATTCAATTCAAAGTTGACTTGTCTTTTCTGCTCATCTGCAAAAAATATTTTTAAAGAGAAGTTCTTTTAGCGTACTGTGTGACCGAACATGACTTATATACGTGAGTGATCCATTTTATTTCACATATGATTGTAAATTACGTTGGTTTTCAAATGTGAAGCATCGAATTCGATATCGAAAAGTCATTACGACATACGACGAATTTGATGTCGTAATGACTATTACTTTACTGCTGGTGGTGGTCGGCGGGGGCTGGCGGCGAGCAGTCGTCGTCGTGCTGCAATGCTGGTCATTTTCTACGGTTTCTGAACGCATTATATTATAGAGGACTTATGATATGTGTGTAGACAAAATAATTAAATGTACTTACTTCATATTAGTTAGGGATGCCTCAAGGTTACTGTAGGTACACATCATAAGTCCTCTATTATGCGTTCAGAAACCGTAAGTCTCACGGTAGTTTCATGTTAAAAATGATAAGAAAAAGAGCTGCTCGTTATATTTGTCTATGTTAAAAAAACCGGCCAAGTGCGAGTCGGACTCGCGCACGAGGGTTCCGTAGAAATTTTTTAACGCTTTTCCTCAGTGTTTTAAGAAGTCCAGTGTTAGCAGAGCCCTGCTCCTAAGCAAAATGTACGCAGTGTGGGGTCAACTTATATTGGTCTGTGAAATCTACAGACAAAATTTTAAGATTTTGAGACTTCCGAGTGGTTGTGCTATAAGAGCTACCTTCATACCAAATTTCAAGTTTGTAGGACATCTGGAAGTACCCTTTAGGTTTTTTTTTAAATCGGCAATTTGTATGGAAATGGGTTTTTTAATGACTGTATCTTTTAATTGCGTCGACTTAGAGGGTTGGTTTTTTCACGGCGTTAAGGGACCGCAGGCTTGAGTATTTGATATTAATTTCAGCACGCTACCTCCACGCGTTCCAGAGAAAAAGGGTCTTGACAGACAGACAGACAGACAGGCAGACGGGCAACAAAGTGATCCTATAAGGGTTCCGTTTTTTCCTCTTGAGGTACGGAACCCTAAAAAAACAACCAAAGTCGTGACTATATGCCTTTCGGCTTCCGAACCCATCTTAGAGTACTTATAATACGTGTGTACATAAAGTAATGTATGCAACTACATAATTAGGCCTAAAAACAATCTTGTTTTAATGACCGTCATTATGTAACAGTTGCATTGTATATTGTATTAACGTATGCGAGTTCCTGAACGGAACTACACCATAATCCAACCACCCACCAACCGTCTGTGCACCAACCTAAAGGAACACGGACGTATGTATCCTAAGCTATTAAGAGAAACTGAAATAAATAATGTGTTTCCCCCTTTTATTGTTTCATTACACAGCATAAACTACTATTATTGCGGAATACTCCTACGCTAACTTTTGAGTCATGAAAAAAATCGCGCAGTACGACAGATTGTATCTTAAAATTTCACGAATTTATTTCACAACACTATTCATTATCATCATCATCACCAGCCTTTATGTCCCACTACTGGTGGGCACAACAGGCCTCCTCTCAGAATGAGGGGGCTACAAATACAGTTCCCATGCGGGCCCAATGCGGATTGGGAACTTCACAAACACCATTGAATTGTTTCGAAGGATAGCGCAAGTTTCCTCGCGATGTTTTCCTTTAAGATCATGTATTGCAACCAGCGACACAAAAAGGAAAGGAAGGAAAGATACATTCGAAAGTGCGGAAAACGCAACGTTTTATACAAATGTAAGTAATTTCGCACATAAATAATAATACTAACACCCGGTGAGCCTGCTTGAGAGGCCTTAGGTCAAACCGCTCGCTAGGCTTCACGGTTCAATTTTATTGTTGCCATACAAATCATACCTACAGATTTTTATGATATTCAAAGTAGACAGGTAGTCTTCTGTCATTCCTGTCATTGCAATATCTATATGGTTTTAATCGATTATAAATTAATCACATAATTTTTTTGGGATTTCAAAATGCTCAAATCAGAAGTATACAAGTCTGAGACCTTTCTGTACTTTTTTTACGGCAGTAACATGTTCACCTTTCGAATGCATATGGCCAACCCCACAGCAGTATTTGTGTCTATAGGACGAGTTGATGTAAGAACATTTTATAATTTTAAATGTGCTATTATATAATGTTATACGTTTGGTTGAGCCTAATTCTGCTTCACAATCTGGACAACCATGGACTTTGATGGATGCATAGCTTTAAAAAACTTTCTTCCGCACCATGTCTAGCCCGCGGTGAATTGTCTACCTACTTCAATGTTCTTTGTCTTAATAATAATCCCGTGTTCAGAATTACAGATTGGAATTCATTAAATTTTCGTCGTTCTGGGAGGGCCCTACCCCTACGCTAGTTCCCACTGCGAATGCCCACGTGTGGGGAGTAGTGTGGCGGGTACATGAAGACGACATGGAATCCCTCAATGAGTAAGTAAAATGTTACCTAATAAGTATAGGTCCTAAGTAGGTACCATATTGAAATTGTTTTGTTTCGCAGTCAAAAAGGTGTGGACATAAAAAAGTATTACATAAAACACATACAAGTTGAGACGCCATACATTGGTCCGTTGACTTGTCGCGCTTACATACAAAAAGTGAATCCTCTGCCACGGGGCGACAAGGACGAGGTTCCCGTCGAGCGCTGGCCGTCGTGGTCGCTGAGGGAGATCATGATATACGGGGCCCGAGAGCACAGGCTGCCCGACTGTTACATCGGGCAATTGAAGGCCCTGAAGCATAACGGTTGCGAGGGCGCTATCAGGGCGGCGTGTCTCCTGAACAGATACGCCGTGCGATTGTCGGGTCCCAGGACGCATTAAAAGGAAACCATTAATACTCGATTTCGTCAAAAAACTAAAGCAAACTGATCATTCTAACAAACGATAAAATTAATAGTAGGTAAGGTATCAAATTTTCGTCTTTATCGTACTTTGAACTGCACAAAAATGTTTTGGGATAAGTAATACTAAAAGCTTGTTTTTGTAACTTTTTTATTAATATAAATATTAAAATTATTATTAATAGGTACTCGGTTGTCATTAAATTAAATAGGTATAATAATAGGTGCCATTCCACCGCTATGAGCACAGCGGAACCATTGTCTGGAGAATGGCGACGGCTGCTAAGCATTAAGGTACGCAGTTAAAATTAAGCTTAAGTCTTACCTGACCTCGAACATTAAAAAAATATTCATATCGACTAACTAAACTAAAAGAAAATATTAAAGCAATAATAAAGTTTCTTTTTATAGTTTGTGACTAAAGGTATTAAAAAAATTAATATTTTTCGGCAGGCACACAATCTGTGCATCCATATCGGTGGAATGACCCGCATATTGAACACTCACTACTTCGAAAGTTTGGTGAATTGTATCTAAATTGAGCATAGAGCACAACGCTACCCCGACACTTAGACCATTACACAAACACGCACACACATCACACAAGGAACACAATCATTTGGAAATATTATATAATATATTTATTATCAGTCAATAATTTATGCGCATAATATAATTACTAAAAATGAGGTATGTATACAGCAGCTGCCATAAAAGGTGGAAATCACAATAACATAAATACTGTCGATAATAAGAGCGCAAGTGTTAAAAGACAGCCCGCGGGCGACGCCGTGTGAGGCAACGTTGTGCGAGTCGCCCGCAGCACTCCACGCGGCGCGGCGAACACGCGGCGGCCGACTAACGGCATGCGGTTGTACCATCCGTAAGATATGTTACATGCTGATGAAGTTGTCGGTGTGAAATTAGATCTATTAAAGCAAACGCACGAGCCGGTGGAGTGCCTCGGGTCGCTCGTCGGTCAGCCAACGCGCGCGGCGTTGCGCGAACACCGCGCCGCCACCACGCGCGCCGCTCAACACGTTACAGTAACAATCCAGCGCGCGAGCTCCACTAGAATGCTCATTGGCGATCAAAGGTAGAACAAAACATGGCTCTAGAATTAAATTATTATACTAATCTGTAACTACAATATTTGCATAAATTGAGCAAAAGGCACTATGCACTTTCTAAAATTAAAAATTATTTGGATTTCAACTTTGGAAAAGAATTTGAAATCAAAGGGAGAATGCTTTTTGAGCTAATAAAACTAAGATGAATGCAAGGTGCCTTGAGCCCCGACAGACGCGCGCCAGCTGCGAGCGCGCCGCCCGCCACCTCGCGCGTGCTCCCATAGCATATGAAAGGCCACAGCGCACTTGAACGGAATTATTCAAATCATTACAATAATTACTGCTAGCCATTCGTAATACATGCCCCATGCCCACCCAACCTTTACTGAATCATATTCCTGTGGCACGGCTCAGGACTGCCGCGAGCGGTCGCTGCAGTCGACAAACCTGCTTTCCGCTGAAGGCTGGATGTATCAAGGCACTCGTTTATACTTACAGTTAGAACACTAACAGCGCCTTGCAGACACTGCATCTGTTGCCCTCGTATGTTCTGGTGAAATCACCGATTATTGTTAAAATTTAACTGGAATTTTACATTACATGATTAAGCACGAAAACATGATAAATCAGATACCCTCCTAAATCACGGCACACACGCATGGACTCGAGCACGAGCCTGCGGGTGTTACGGCGCCCTCGTACCGACGGCTGCCAACGCGCCGCGACTTTCGTTCGTTTGTCACCAAATATCCCTTTCTAGCCTAGATATGTATTACGAACCAAGGAACGCTTCCAATCGCGATATGCTGCAGCCGTCTACAAGCCCGCCGATACGACAGTTAAGTACATCCGATATTGAAATTTCGATTAGACATATTTCATTGAAATTGTATATTTATGTACTTACTGTCAATTTAGAATTGTGTTAGGTATAAAATATTAAAATAATTTGTATATTGTACTAAATATTTGCATTGTTTTTTTCATTATCTATATGAAGACGGTACTCGTCCAAACGAGATTCATGTAAAACAAGTGTGTAAATGTACAAGTCTACGGTGTTGATACGAGCATGGCCGATAGGATATGCCAATTGTTATAATTGTTTTTGGGGCCGTAAAATTGACAACTCATTTATGCATGAAACTAGTTTGACAGCCTGTTCCTTGAATGTATAATGAATAATCGCGCCAGTCCCGTAAATTGACAAAATAGTATATTTCAAAAGTTAATGGTAACTTACAATCGGCGAGAGAAACAAACTGTTAAAGTGCGGACGCGGCGCGACTTGCGAGGCAAAAGGCTGTTCTCGCGAATGCTGCACTTCGTACCTACCTTACTTATCTGAATACAATATGTATGTAAATTTTCATATGCAACAACGATTAAAACAATAACTATTAGGTATAAGGATGATTACAATAATGTCTATAGCATAATTGATACAGAACACATTGTTTTCGTAGTAAATATTTACATAAGTTATTTTTACACATATTGAAAATAGTAGGACAATTACGTGGGTAGATATTAAAGTCAATACATATGGTTATAATTTGAACTACAATTAGTAACAAAATAATAAGTAACAATAAACAAATGACCTAAATTTAGAATTTAATAATAAATCAAGTCTGTACTGGTAAATCCGATTCTTTTTTTTTTCTAATACATTGGAAGGATACGACTGAAAAATTTAAAAACGTGAACAGATGAATGAGTATTACAATATTAAATAGATATCAGACATTTGACGGTATCGTCTTGGGTCGTCCCATTAGTTTTTTGTCAAGTCCTTAATTCGTCTCATTCTGCTTTCGTCATTCATTCTTCATTCGTCACTTTCGCTGTTAGTCATTGTCGTGTTTGGTCATATTTGTTGTTTGTCTTGTTCTTATTCAGGTTCATTCGATGTTCGTCACTTCTTCTTTTGACATTTTCGGTTGTTAGTCTCTTTATTTTTTAGTCTCATTCGTTACCCGTTACTTTGTTTTCGACATGTTCGTTGTTGGTCTCATTAGCAATAAGTCACTTTGATTTTTAGGTCCATTCATAATTCGTCTTGTTCGGTTTTTGTCTCAATGCCCGCTTTAGTTATACAACCTCTGCTAATGCGTTACTGGCCACTCAACGACAATAATGCTTAAGGGTAAATAGTGAATGTGTCCAATAAAGAATGAGATCAATTTCTAAAGAGGCCAAATAAGAAAAATACGAACTTAGAATATGACCAAAAACGATAGGACGAATAACGAATGAGACTAAAAAAGAGATAGACTAACACCGAACATGCTCAAAAAAGATGAAGACTGATAGCGGAATGTCCAGGAATAAGAAAAAGACAATCAACAAATATGACCAAAGACGACAAAGACTACCAGCGAAAGTGACGAATGAAGAATGGATGACGAAATCAAAATGAGACTTATTAAGAACTTGACAAAAAACGAATGGGACGTCCCAAGACGATACCGTGGAGACAAACAGATACTCTAATACAGAAATAATAAAGCAATAAACAGTAAAGAGAATAGTTTTGAGGTTCATCTGATAAATGACATTCGTCAAATAAGGTACGTCAACAAAATGTATCAAAGCAAAGCAGAAATGAAAATATACCAAACGTCCCCCAAGAGTGCAGCGTCTCGGCAAGTGCGCGGTCGCGGCGCCCCCAGCCCCAGCCGCTGTTCAATATCAGGAAATTAATAAACATCAGTTGTATACGATCTTACATCTACACAATTATATAAACATTTTACATCTTATACGGTAAACTTAATATTAATAGGCTATGTCAATATGACACTGATACAACTATTGATTGAGGTAAACTATATAGGATTCGCGTCGGTCGGCGGACCGACTTTAATATCGTTTCAGCAAAAATATTAATTTCCTGATATGAAAACGAATCGTCACGCGCGAAGGACGCGTCCTCGAGTCAGTGACGTAACTTTAAAGATAATTAACTACATCTAAATTCTAGACAATGTCGCCTCTGCAGGTCGGCACACTCCGTGCGCAATAAATTATAGTTATAAATGCAGAGAAGATTTAAGAACTTTCCCTTAATATATAAATTTACACTAAAAATAAAGATAAATCAGTAGCGTTCGCGCGACAACGCGGCCGCGGGGGCGCGCGGGCGCGACGGCCGGCTCGCCTCGCGACCGCACGGCCTCAATACATAAACACGAGTCGAATAATTCGCTAACTACTCTTACGGCTAGGATTCGAGGTCCCCCGGCCGCGCGGGCGGGACGGGGGGCCGGAGGTAGATTCGGTTCGGTGGCGGCGGCGGCGGCGGCGGCGGCGGCGGCTAGCAGGGCGTGGACGTGGGGTCGCGCGCGTAGCGGGCGCCGGGCACGCCGTTGGGCCCCTTGAGCGGCAGCGCGGCCGGCTGCAGCGGCTCGGCGGCGGCGTCGTCCTCCCGCGAGCGCAGCGAGGACAGCTCGCGCACCCACGAGGCCAGGCGGCCCGACACGCCGAACAGGTTGGAGCCCGAGCCCGTGGCCACGGCGCCCACGCCCACCTCGGGCAGATCCTGCTCCTCCTCTGTTGACCACGCACAACATTTACGTTTTACTGAAGCACTATCCTAAAATTTGCAAACTTTCTTTGAAGTCATAATCAATGTTTCTATTAATTAACTTGCAATTTTGATTTGCTAACCTGACAATTACCAGTACCTACAGTACCTGGGTGTACCAGTTGCTAAATAAGATTCACGACTAAAGCGGCTGTAATTGCAAAATATTTACTTCAACATATAGAGAAAATTCGCTAATGAAAATAAAAGCGCCTTTTGAAACCTATTACAAAACAGAAATAAATATTTTCAAAGCCCATGCGCTGCATGCTATCTACACAATAAAGTTACACGTCGAGCTAATACCAACACTGCCCCTCATAACATAACAATAATAATGATTATGTATAGCAAAACACCTTATCACTAGAAAAGTGGTGAATTCTTAGTATTGTACCTATTATATAAGGAACAAGAGTAAATCAAGAAATGATAACAAATGTGCGTTGTATTATCGCCATGCACGCACAGTTGGCGTCATCTAAAACGAGCGCTGGACTAAGGATTTAAGTACTCTGAAAACGGCGCGGCGTCTGCTTGACTTGATTACGTTCTGTTCCGCACAAATTAGTGTCGCGTACGTCAATCACATGAAAACGCGAATCGGCGGTCGACCCGCATTCATTGTGGCTTCTAAACGGGCAGCCTTTTTCTGCAATATATAACCGGCACCGATTGCTGTCTGACTCTTATTATGAAAGCTAAACAAAGACTCCAATAGTTCAATAGGCCACGTATTTCAGCAAAAAAATAGCTCGTTTACTTAGAAGCCCGTTTATACGTTTAGGCCAGGAAACGAAGCAAGAGACCCCAACTGTAAATCCTCAGGCAAAGAAAACTTTATAGTATGATAAGAGTATCATGGTTTAAAGGTATATTATAAAAATCCAAAAAAAAAAAATACCGCAAGTTAGGTATTTTGGACAAAATTCCTATTTCGTTGATAACTTTGTTCGGAAAAATGCTCAGATAATGTTTTCTTCACTACAAACATTCACTACAAATACGAAAACTGTATGTGTAATATCCAAAAAAATCTCCTTACAAAAACCACTTTTTTCTTCAAAAATGTTTTTTTATCATAACTTGCACCGCAAAATTGCTCAGTCACTTTTTTCAGTGCAATACGAATTTATTTCCGTTTTATACTTACGACATAAAAATCCAAAATATTTACCATTAAACTATATTTTTAACAAAAAATACCTTTTCAATCGCTGTGGAAAATTGTGGATTGTGTGTGTGTGTTGGATATTTTGGTTTTAAGTGGTAATGAGACCATTTGGTATAATTAAAGAAAAACATCGGACTGAGAAATTTTCCATGCTGAGTTTTTGGTATTTTTAAATTGAAGTGAGATAGCTTGATTTTGGTAAGCATTTTTTTTTTGATTTTCTTACCGGTTACGCCAAATGTCATTCTAAAGATCTAAAACAAGAAAAATTTGACTGAGAAATTTTGTCACCGAAATTATGGACAAAAAAGTTATTATCTTTAAAAAGTGACAGTTTTTTTTTGGTAAAATTTTTGGATTTTTATAAATTTACACCTAACAATGAAAATGATTCATTTAGTAAAATAATTTTGACTGAGGAATTACTCAGTCCGATATATCAAGCTATTTGTACTTTTAGGTATAAATACCTATCTTCGGCATGTTTTTTTTCTGGATATTTTTATTTTAGTTTTATCTCACGTTATATTACATCCCTGTAAAGTTTAATCGACTGAGGATTTTATGCGGGGGTCTTCATACAACGAACCGCCAGATTACTCGGCCTAGTTGTTCAGATTCCGATAGAATTATCTCAAAAACAAATGCTAGGTAAATCTTCGGCCTTTGACTTTGATTGGCCGCCAGCGCTCTTTTTACGTGACCCTAACTACACATTACGGTTACTTACTCATCGGCACTCAGTCTCGGCGTTGCTCTCTGGCGGCGTGACGGGAGAAACAAGCGCGCAATGTTACACTAGCCACACACGCATTTACTTAGTGAGGTAAGAAATATTCCAAGCTCGCGAATATCCGCACACCCGATAACTTTAGATTTAAATATGATCAGATCATACAAAAAGTTAAATCAAGAAAGCATAGTAACATGAATTTTCTCGCGACTAAAAAAAAGGGAGCTAAGCAAAAGTAAATCAGGAATACTCCATTACTCATACCTATAAAGCATAAAACTCGGGCATAATTATACCTTGTGTAATTCTTATTTTTTAACACCGGACAAAAAAGGAGGGGTGTTATCAGTTGACCTATGAATCTGTGTCTGTGTATCTGTGTCTGTATAATCGGTGGCATCACAGCTCCCAAACGGATAGACCGATTACGATGCGGTTTTTATCAATCTAGTGGTAATTTAATGTACTCTTGATTGTAACGCATTGTTATTTAACTTTTTCATCGTTGATTAATATCGCGAAACGCTTCAAATTGATCTATAACCAACGGATATTAGCGAACTTTGAGTTATAGATATCCCGAATATTCGTTACATCACTAATTTACACAGTACAATAATACAATGCCAATGTTATCATCACTCGTACACCAAATATGCACATTTTAAAAGGTTTTATTCGTTTCAATTTTAGAACAATTAGATCAGATTGCAATATTTATATTGAAGTTATTAATACACAATGGATCTTGCAGATCGCACCATACATTAAACGTCTCTCATCGCAGAACGTTAATTTTAGGCAGAAAGTTGTGCTATACTGCGCAGGATACAGTCATATTTCTGCTGAAGTCGTATATTTTTCGAAACTTGAAGTCGGTACAGTAACTGAAATAAGCAGTTGATATAAATATGCTTTAAGACATTCACAAGTTTCACAAATACGTAAAAGTTGCACCAGCCTTATTGTCGGTGAAACACAATTCAGCGGGATGAAAATGAAACGCTTTCAAAATGAACGTCCCTGGAGAGAGCAGGCCATTTCAGGGCGCAGTAGCAGTACTAACCGGTGGTGTTGCGCTGCGCCTGGTAGATCTCCTGGCCCTGCGCCGTGTGGAAGAACGACCGCGGCCGGAAGTAAGGCGCGGCGGACGGCGCCAGGTCGGCCACCTGCGGGCACACAAAACTCATTGCCTAGGCTGTGTTACGGCGTGGCCACGACTTTGCACGACCTACGGCGCGGCAAGCGATTTCTCAGTACATTGCTCGGTCGAGACGCTTACCGCATTCCGGTTAATTTACAATGTCTGCAATGTATTAGGCAAACGCTTCATCGCGCCGCCGGTCGCGTGGAGCAGTGGCCACACGCCACGGTTACACGCCACGCAGAAGCAGCGGCGTAGCGTGGACGCTCGCCGCTGGGGTGAAAAAAAAATTCGCTGCCACTCTTGTTCTTTCGTCACCCTCCTTGACTGAGAGATACACAGACACACAGATTCTCGCTGAAGCTGATCTGGCTGAATGAGGACATTATTGAGGACACTGAAGGGAGTTAGTCTCCGTTTTAACTTGGAAAAAAATGTTTTCGTATGTCTGTCCGGCTGTTCTCACTACATGTCGCATTTCTGAAGTTATTCACTTTTTTTTTTGTCCATTCTTATTTTGGAAATAAAAAAACGTAAATGTTCAAAAATGAGGTCGCGAGCCCACAGAGCCGCTGTATATTTGACATGTTTAGTATATGGCCGGTGCAAGCGCGACTGACCAGCTGCAGGAACGAGGGCCGCAGCACCGGGCGGTGCGCCCAGCAGGCGCGCATCAGCTCGTACAGCCGGTCGGGGCAGTGCTCCGGACGCTCCATCACGCCGCCCTCTACCACGTACCGCAGCACTTGCTCGTTTGACAGACCCTGTCATAGTAACAAAACACGTTTCAAATTGCATTTAAAAAAAAACACACTGTCCACATCTTTTAGCCATTTCACGCGGCGTTGAAAATGTATTACGAGATCAAAATACGTTCGTAACCCAAACATTTATCTCTAACACGGCTAAAATGTTGTAAAAGTTCTCAAAACGAGACCTCTCACATATTACTAGAACATTAATAATGTTTACGTTTTTACTGTCTTGACGTAGTGTAAGTATAAATTACCTGATAAGGCTGCATAGCAAGTGTAGCCATCTCCCATAAGACGATCCCAAAACTCCATATGTCACTACTACTAGAAAACACCTGGAACAATAAGAGCAATGTCTAAAAATACCTGTAACCAACATCCACCCAAGTTCAAAAAGTATTAAGACAAGAGCGAAAACTGTCCATCAAATAACCACCAGTACCAATAACCGACGTTCTCGCATTCTATTGTCTTGTAAGTTTTATTTTCTTCCGTCCACTAGGGTATATCGGTGGATTGGAGAAGTAGGGATCATACCACTGAATCAAAAAAAAAATCAAGTCACTCACCCCATCTTTTAAGCTCTCGGGGCTCATCCACCTAACTGGTAGCAGGCCCTTAGAGCCTTTCCTATAATAATCAGTCTCATAAATGTCTCTGGTCATGCCGAAGTCCCCCACTTTGACCGTGAGGTCCCCGGCGACCATGCAGTTGCGCGCCGCCAGGTCGCGGTGCACAAACTTCTTGGCCGACAAGTAGGCCATACCATCTGCTATCTCAATAGCCATCTGTAACAAAACAAGGGATTAGTTTTATTACCAACACTGTCAGTTTCAAAGTAAACGACGAAAATCATTAGGCTAAGCGTAATCTTTAAGTACCATTAACCTTTTCAACGCCAATGAGGCATACAAAAGTTGTCATCCACACGCCAAGTTGGCATAACGTCAACGCGGACTTAAACCTTAAGCATACCTACGTCCGTAGGTCGCTTTTGCACTGTGCAGCCGGACGCCTATAAGCGTTGGTGGCGTCGTAGGCACGCCTGCTCATGACGCTTTTAAGCGTCCTTGGCGTTGAAAAGGTTAAAGGTTAAGTTGAGTAAGGTTAAGTAGGAAGTATGGGCGAGTGTAGATTGAAATTTGCTTGATGTTATATGGACGATGTAAAGGAAACGGACAAGTTTTATGCGCAGGTATAGTATAGTATAGTATGTTTCAGGGTTTGTATCATGACATGCGCAAAGTGCGTGTATGTGTTTTTAGGCGTGTGGAGACTCAAGATAACTTTCTCATTTAATTTAAATTGTTGGCTTTGCTTGTTAATTCGCGAGATTTCAGCAGCCGTAGCTGGCGGCACCTTGTAGCCACAGCTCAAGACTGCGACGCGTGAAAGTCCCTACTGCGAGCCCTGCGTCCCTCGTGTATCATCATCATTTGTCGACCGAATAGCCTAGTCGTTAGAGAACCTGACTACAAAGCTCGAGGACCCGGGTTCGATCCCCGGTCGGGGCAGATATTTGTATGATGAATACGAATGATCGCTCTCGAGTTTTGGGTGTGTAATATGTATTTATGTAGGTATGCTTATCTAGTAAGTACCTAGTGCCGGATTCGCTTAGTATAGGTGGGACTAGATGAATGCGAGCTAAAAGACAGATAAATATTGGTAGGTAGCATCACAGCATGACGAGGCGAGTCAGGACCTGCAGGATGGTCTGCAGCGTGGGCGGCTGCGCGGCGGGGTCGCGGCGCGGCGCGGCGTCGGCGTCGGGCCGGTGGCCGCGCAGGTAGGTCTTGAGGTCGCCGCGCTCCATGAGCTCCATGACCACGAGCGTGGGCTGGCCGCGCGACACCACGCCCAGCAGCCGCACCACGTGGAACGTGTCGAAGGCCTTCATCACCGACGCCTCGTTCAGGAACTCGATGCGCTCCCTGCCCAAACAACACCCACACTCAACGACAAGTACTTTTGCGCAGCGCACACCGTACGGCGAATGCGCTTTAAAATTGGGTGGATGGGGGCATCTCTCCAAGCAGCAGCACTACTTTTTAAAACTTAAATCTTAAACTAATAAATTAAGAATGCACACAGTCTGTCCAAAAAGAGAAGAAAATAAATTAAAGTGCCACTTTCTTGGAATCATCTACTTTCTAAACTTAAAATGCTCCGATATGGCAATTCAAATTCCAATACATTAATTTAAATTCCTGTTTTATTCATTTTTCTACTTCTCTGGGCAACTCGTAATCAGATGTTTGTAATACGATAACAATTTTAATACTTTAAAGTATTTGACTAATTACCTGTCAGTGGCGTGCTCATTGACAGTTTTCACAGCGCATCGAGTTTCCGGTTTGCCTTTTGCAATGCCTTTCGCTATACCTTCATACACCTGAAGGAATACACCAATGATTAACATTTCATAATTTCAATCGTAATCAAAAATCAGAGCATAATATGCCTAAGCATTTATGGCCAGCGCAAACCGGCGGACGGGATGCAATAGATTTTTTAAGTAGATAAATTTGATGCTATTTCGATCGCAATAAGGTATAAATTAAAATGCTCGGAGATCGAGCTCGGATTCCGTCGGAGCATGCCGAGGCATCGGAGCGTTGTTCTGGGAGCATTAAAATTTATACCTTACTGTAAATGAAATAGCATACAATTTACAAGAAAAAAATTAATATCCTCTGCCGTCCCGTTCGCCGGTTTGCGCAGGCCCTAAAAGCTTTGTCCTCGATTTTCGGTTATCGTCGGAATATCAACATTATGAGGGCTGCTAACTCACCATGCCGAACGATCCTTGCCCAAGTTCCCGTATGAATTCGATGTTGTTCCGCGACACCTCCCACTCGTCCGGCACGTACACCGTGGACACGTACTCGGGGTTGACGCTCGCGAACAGCTTGTTGGCTTCAGTGGGCAGGAGCAGCCCTCTCCGCGCGTACCAAACGCCGCCGCCCAGCACGAGGACTACTATGAGGCCGCCGCCCACCACGCCCCATATCCACTCGTAACCGGATTCTGCTGTTCGCTCCTGGAATATTAACGGAATTTTAACGCGGGTTTTAGATACAAAGATAAATTATTATTTTGGATCTTGCCTTTGAATATTATAATAATAAAGGATAGGGCGTTGGCACGTGAAATCAAACTAATTTTTTCAGCTGGCTTTGACAGTAACTCGGAAATAACCTGACGTACTTGTATTGTCTGACGTGATGTCTCAGTTGATGCCTAACACAAGTCGGCGTAAGTCAGCCTTATGCGTATTACATGTCTGCCGCTATCTCTTCGCTGTATAACCGCTATATCTTCTGTTCAGGTACCCATAAAACGGTCGAAGATGTTTCTTACGAAATACTTCATGCATCGTTTTTTTAATGGCAGGTATACATCATAAGCGTTCTGAGCTGCGATCAATAATTACCTAGATAACAGGTCACGAACAAACACGAAGTAAAAATATGGCACCGTTCTAATGTCAGTTTGCTATTGATTATTTTGATCTAGTATAATCCTTAAGCTGTTACAATAACGTGCAAGTTTGCGTACAATAAATAAGAGCTCACTCTACAAGTGTGCCGTTATTTGCCGAGCCGTTTTCGACGCTCTGACCCGACATCTACGGGCGAATCAAATATTTTCAGTGAATCATGAATTAGGTAACTATGGTTAGCAGTCGTCACAAAACTAACGGTCAATGTCAGACACATACATTTCGTCACAAAACTGATCATTAAGACGTAATTTAAACATACTCAAGTAACGCTTGTAACGAAGTTAAATGAAAATGCCCCTACTTGTAATTATTGAGCGAAGGCCATAGCCTACTATACTAAAGGTGGTCACTGGTCAGTTACCGGTATGAAGACGTAGACGGGCGCGGAGACGTTCCCGGCGCCGCTCACGGTGACGGGCGTGACGCGCACGCTGTAGTTGCCGGCGGCGAGGTTGCGGATCACGAACGAGCGCCCGCCGTTCTCGAAGTCGCTCGCCGAAATGCAGCTCTGCAGGCCCACGTCTTGCGCCTGGACAACCAACTGTTATTTATCATTGTGTCGCACTGCGGAATCTTTGAGGTCAGACATGTGGAGCGGGCAATCTACACGGCGCTCTTTACACTAGCCTAGAATTTCGCAACCTTTTTCAACTTCGGGGATTGAATCAAGGACATAATCAGATAATTAAATTAAAAGAATCCAGCGCTCATTCGTAATAGTACTTTTAATATGAGTGCGAGGCGGCTCGGGACTCGTGCAAAATGACCCTTCCGCACGTACCAAACGACGTTTTTTAATGAATTTGAGAAAACATGACAAAGAGGGGGTGGACCGGCAGGAGGTGCCCCACCTCCACCCGCTCCTTGGAAAAGTAAAAAGCATTAGTACGAAAAATACAACTTTCTGCACGATACGTAGCTACAAAAAACACTACTTTTTGAGCAACTGTATTAAAATTATTATTTTTGTTTACACTTTATTCGCAGAGCCTTTGAGGTAGAATCGCGAACCCTAGGTTTCCGTGCACCCTTGGTTACCTAAATTTGGTAACTTTCAATAGCCCAAAAATGCTCGATTGCCAGCAAAACCCTTGAGTTGATGCGTCGTGGTAACATTATATAAATCGGTGCAATGTACCTGCGCATTATCCTCGACCCTGGAGTGGTGCACGTTGTAGGCGACGACGAACCCGTTGGGGTTCTCGGGCGGCTCCCACGTCACGGAGACGTCGGGCAGCGTCTTGTTGGACGGCGACACCTCCGCGATCACCTTCCGCACCACGTCCACGGTAACTGGCGCACTTACATGGTCAATTAAATATGCCGAACACGGTTATTGACCTAAAGCAGGTTTTATCTGAGACCATAAAGCAGACAGACGGGAGGCGCCTACAATTTTTCTGCCACTTGTCGAGGGAGACGAGGTACACACGTACAACACACGTCTACGCTCACGTTAAAATTTGTCACGTTCCTACACATATTAAAACAAAACTGGCACACAAATGCCATATACAAGCACACATTCAACAGACCCTGTACATTTTGCACAGACTTAATGTAAAATTTTTGTCAGAGGTGAAACCGCTCGTTAACATCTCCGTTCGTTTAGTGCTCTGTTTGAGACTATTCAAGTTACTTAGAGCAGCAGTGTGCGATAAACATTTTGATCTAATTCTTGCACGCAGGGAATTGGGCTTTGGATGGAGGTTGCAGCATACTTATGTATTTTGTAGGTAGGTTGTACAGTCAGCAGCAAAATTAGCTAAGCCACCAAAGTGGCGACAATTATCTGCACTTATGTCTATGACAACAGAGGCTGACTGTACGTTAGTTAGATAATCATAATACCTTGTAGCATTTTTGTCCCTTGCCATCTTGAACGAATTAACCACGGGACGCGTGACGTCTTTCTCGCCTTTGCCCCTCTAGGAACTAACCGCGTGTTAATTAGCCACGGCAACCAAAATTGTCTTGTCAATGCAACATGGTTTCTCAATGAAAAAACGTCTAATTTTTTTTTGAATACTGGTTGAAATAGATTTCATACCTATTTTTTTCTGGCGATGCGCGTTCATTGCTTTAAATTCGTCAAAGCAGCATATTAAGATACGGTAGCTATAGAAGCCTATTGTTCGTTCAGCAATTTCGTCAAGACTAGGTTAGTGGGATTAATGAAGAATTAACGGCCGCTGGCAATTTTTTGAACTAGTGTAAAGAAACACAGCATTACTTACACAGCTCTAACGTCCGGAAGGTGTAGAACGCGCGCTCAGAGCACCAATTTTGGGCGTAGTCGGCCTCGCTCTCGTTGATGTATCGCGCGCGGCACGCCCACACGCTGACCGTGTACCACGTGAAGTGACGCATGTTGTCTACCGTGAGCGAGCGCGCGTCGCCCGGCAGCTTGTAGTAGAGGGAGCGGATGTAACCTAGGGCGACAACGGGTGGGTTAGTCGAGAGAAATTAATCCTGTCGAGACAGTGCACCAATGTGTGTGGAATGGTGTACTCTTTGAGCCTTTGAACACCACGCATTTTTTTCGCGCAGACGACGCGCGGATGAAGCGCGTTTGATTTGTTTTGTTACACGTAGATCTACGGGCTTACATGGGCTTTCAACGCGCAGACAAATGCCATCGTCGACGCTTGTAAAATACGTAGCATACTTAGGCCTTTCTGTCTCGGCCGATTAAAACTGAGCTTTAATACGTTGCTTTGCAAACAGTTGCGTGCAGAACAAATGCACTGAGCGACAAGACATGTTAGGTACTAAGCGCCAAAGAGACATCTAACTTTCGATTCCCCGAGCTTGATGATGCTGAATTGCTGACCAATAACTAATAATGATAATGCTAATTCTATGGGCATGCAACGTAATTGAGAGCAGGAGTAAGTATAAGACATAAGAAGAGTTCCGAAGTATCAGTAGGCAATAAACTTGCTTCAACTCCCCGCATCTCATCTTACTTATGCGGCCCTCGATTAAGTTGCAAACCTATAATAATAATTGTATGTTCTCTGGGAGTTACTGCATCACAACATAACCGTCACTTAAATTATTTTTCCCATCGTTTCTTCTATTTTACTCGTGCATTACAAACAAACAAAAAACATATTCAACGATTACTGAGCATACTTTAGTCCTATACCAAACGCTATTAATAAGACTCGAATCGACGTCAAACCAAGGATTTGGCGTCATATTTTCTTTATATAACTAGGTAGGACGTCATTGTAGGCTCGACTCTTGTACCCTGCATGAAAAATGACTTACTATACTAAACAGACGAAATGCGAAGCAAAATGACGGCTTGCAATCATATTTATAAAGTAACTCTCAGAACAAATAAACATACTATAAAAAAAACTATAAGTACATAATGCTGTAAAACATGCATATTCACTTTACATAATATGCTTTATGAAACGTAACAAGACATGCATTAATTATATATTTATGTTAGTATTAATGGTTAGTTCTTTGAGAGAATGAAATATCTGCCGTCCAGCCGATACGGTAACGGGAGTGACTTTGAATGACACCGATTGAAAAAAATAACAAGTGGTTAATGGTTCTTGGTATTTCGTTGCAATGATTACATTTATATGTTTTAATCTAAAAGTCACCCTGTTTACGATTCCATGCTACCAGATACCCCGTAATAGATCTACAAAGTAACCTGTGTCATTTTCCTTTATAATGCAAACGTTGTGACGGTGACTGCATTTGGCTGAAACGAGAGTGTTCAATGGTGGTGATGGATGAACGAAGCACTAAAATGAAGTAAGCACAAGAAGGATTATGTCGCTGTTATTAGAGAAGACATCCTTGTAACCGTTATGTCATCTTATTTGAAATTAAATTTTGCCATATTGATGACTGCCATTAGAACAGTCGATACAACTATTATAACTATATAACAATACACCAATAGTATACGAAGTAAATTTTAAATCAAAGAAACATAAAGAAAGTTTTTACAAATTGTTATAGCTAGCAAACAAGCAGTAAGCCATATTTAAAAACAATACTTGCATGCGCTGTTTAACAAAAATAAAAATGACGTGTTATAGGGTTCCGTAGCTGTTGCGAAAAAGTCCTTGCATACCTATCTAATTTTAAAAGGTTTATCTAGTATACCTACATATAAGTGATTTTTATAATATCTGTAAAGCCTTCTTAGCCGTGTTATAGTGTTCCTTTTAAATTCACATACACTACTGCCCTGATTTTTCCACATTTCCAAACATATCACTTTCACTGGTTGGGGAGGAGACACTTGACTTCAACAGAGCACTTTCAAGCTAAATATTTCATAAACGGATCATAAAAACAAAACGGTCTCGCAAATGGTACACGGCCATCCGACATCCAACGGCACCCCATATTATGCGATAGATAAGAAAAAAAAACACCCTCACTCTTATGAGTAAGGGAGGTACACTAGCCGCGGACAAACAGACAGACAGACTACGGAACCCTAAAAAAACTATAGCTAAATGAATAAAAAAACATCAATGCTACCAAAGCCATGGAGAAATTGGAGAATTATGTACCTACAAGCGGTGACGTACTTAATGTGAATAACAAAATTATGAGATTACGTCATGCATCTATTGGCTGGTAACTGCGTGATCTTGTCTTGTTGCAAAACCAGTCTTGCTTCATATAATTACGGTTACATGAATTACGGTCTAAATTTCAAGAATAACAAAGTTCCTAGACTATTCACATTTGAAAGTAAAAATTATTGACTCGAAATAAAATATTCAATTAAATTTTAAGTTTATTGACACGCGTAACAACTCAAATTGAAATTTATTCGCATTGTGGAGTTATTTATTGCTTATGAACATGCGTGCCTATGCAAGCCGTTAGCACTATGGCAGAGAAGACCTTTCAGGATTCAAATGATTCTTCTTGGTAAGCATAGATGATGAAGTGTGTTTTTATGAAACGAGGCGAAGCTGAGTTTCATAATAGGATCACACGAGTGTTTAAAGGCCTAATTATGTGGAGTTGCATACATTACTTTATCTACACACATATTATAAGTACTCTAAGATGGGGTCAGAAACTGAAGGCATATATCATACCCATAGCTGTCACGAATTTGACTGTTTTTTTTTAATCATAGACAAACATACCGACCTGAAGTTTCGTAAACTGTTTTTTTTATTTTACTCAGCTTCGCCTCGTTTCATAAAAACACACTCGTGTTTCAAGGACCCTCATTATGTAGCAGTTGCATAAACTACTATAGGAGTGTCATTGGGAGTTTATGATGCTGTGTGTTGTTGGATGTAATGGATGGCGAAATGCTGTGCTGTAATGTGGTAAGCGGTAAAATGTATGTGACGGTGGTGGAATTTGTGTGATAGCTAGTGGTATGAGTGAGTATGGGTGGTGAAATGTGCGTGATGGGGTTGGTGGGGGCGAGTTACCTTCGTCATCAGTGGCGTTGGGATGATCGACCCCGACTTTGGGCACATTGTTCGGGGTAAGTATGACTAACATGCTGCTGAGACTGTTGTCTATGGAGCGGCGCAGGCGGCTCTCGCGCTTGTTCTTGTTCGAACTCTTTGTTGTGTTCTTTTGTTTGATGTATACCTTTGTAGAAAGAAAGAACAATGTCGCTCACGTAAGTATGTGAATACCTATTTAATAGACACTTAAAGCAATATTTTGCCGAGTATCTACCTACACGAACAAATAAAATATTAAATTTGCTACTTCAGTATCTTGTTTTCCATTTTTTTTATATTTATACGTATAGTAGAATTGAGAAATGTTTTCACATTCAATTCCTGTTTTCAATCTTACGTATAAGATTGATTTTTGCCTGACCTGTGAAAAACCTTTTTTTCAGTCTATCATCGCAAGTAATGTTTTTTTTTCTTCTTATTGTAAGAACCGACAACGCTTTTGGGTTACGTCGTGGGTTACAAATACATTTTACAAGATTACATCTGACATTAAAAAACATTTGCGACAAACCTTATTTTGCAGTTCGTTCTCGAAAGTGATGCTCTCTAGCCGTTCCTTCTCCGCGAGCGAATTGAACTTTGTGAAGGTCCTAGCTTCTTCCTCCTTGCACTCGCACGAACCATTCTTGACGTCTCCAGTTGACTTGTCTTCATTCTTCATTGCTATGTCTTCTCCACGGACCGCTATGATATTGGCTAAAAGGCTCGCTGGAAATAAATGGTTTAGATTTAATTCCGATCGTATTTATTTACACTCTAAATTAAATTATTAAGAACCCTTTTCGGGGGCCGGCCATTAATCACGTGATGTTTTTTTAAGCATTTTTTTAACCCCCCCTCCCCCTTGGTGATACATGGTGAGGTTTAAGACTACCCCCCACCTCCCACCCAACATCACGTGTATTTTTAGTATCTACAAAAAATCTTTTTTAGAATATTATCATAAATACAGGTATAAAGTATAATCTTATTTTATTCAGAAATTCAAAATGATAAAAATGTCTGTTTTTGATTGGCATAAAAATAAATACACGTGATATCTTACTACACCCCCCTACCCCCTTGTGACATTTCGTGATTTTTGTCAAACCCCTCCCCCCCCCCCCTCTTTCAAGCCTCGCGTGATTAATGGACGGCCCCTCGGAAGAAACTTGCGTCAGATGGCCAATTAGAGCCTAATACCCGCTTCATCTATTCCTCCTCTTTTTTATAAATAACCCAACCGACTTAGAAAAGTTGAACAACCCCGGAAATTTTCATTTCAAAGTACAATATCCCAAAAACGGTTTAACCGGTTTTGGTGAAACTAAGTAAGAACCATCTCGCTTTCGATTTCAAAGAGCGGCATCCAAATCGGTTAATCCGTTTAGGAGGTACGATGCCACAGATACACAGACAGAGAAAGGCACGCAAAGTTACAACAGCCATTTTCGGGTCGGGGGTTTAAAAGATACTAACGGTTGGTGCAGTAGTTGACGTTGGCGCGCATGATCTTGAGCTGGTTGTAGCTGTTGGCCTGCACCTCGACGTGGTAGGCGACAACGGTGCCGTTGGGCATGGCGGGCGGCGCCCAGCGCACCGCCACCGCGTGCTCCGAGCGCGCCTCCTCCGCCAGCCCCACCGGCGGGCTCGGCTCTGGCGGCGAGGGCACAGTCAACCACTACTCATACTCATTTTTTTTATACGACGAGGAAGGCAAACGAACAAGTGGGTCACCTGATGGTAAGTGATCACCACTGCCCATAGACAACCGCTACCCCGGGGGGATTAGCAGATGCGTTGCCAACCTAGAGAGCTAAGATGAAATGCCTCTTGTGCCCGTAATTATACCGGCTATCTTACTCTCCACACCGGAACACAACAGTGCAAGCACTGCTGCTTTGCGGCAGGATTAGAGAGTAAGATAGTAGTAGCGATCCGGACGGACCTCGCACAATCACATATATTCGTAATAAGGTACACACACTACACGCGCGCTACACCAGTCACTATAGCTCTGGGATTTCTAGTTGATGTCAATCTTACTCGATTACACACGAGACGCACTGTTGACGTAAAATGTAATTAATTAATGCAAATAAAGTAAAAGGTGAATCGGACAAAAAGTTCCAGAGCTATAAGTTTGTGACAATGCGAGACCAGCTAGCGCGATGTGCTTAATCGTAGTCGACGGGTGGGTAGTGACATGCGCATTACAAATATGTTACATTCTATGCTACAGTTAAGTGCCTCAAGTGCTCGCTTCAATAGCAATGGAAATCAGGCATGAATCTTGACATAGACCTCGTAACTTGTTTGTGTTGTTTGCCGAAGCAATTTAACCAACTTAGAAAAGTTGAAAAATCCCCGACATTTCAGTTAACTTCAATATCTCAATAAAGGCTGAATCGATTTTGATGAAACTTAGCTAAGAACCATCTCGATTTGACTAGCTTTCGATTAAAAAAGCCGGGTCCAAATAGATAAATCCGTTTGGGAGCTATGATGCCACAGACAAATACACATATTCAGCCCTACATAGGTCAAACTTATAGCGCTCCTCTTTTATCGTCGGGGGTTAAAACAGAACATGTCTCGAACTAGTAGGGTAGGTACTCACTGTCGGGCAACGTGACAAAGTATTTGATAGGGCTCTGCGCGCCCTTCTTGTCCTGCAGCGTGGTATAAGTCTTGACGTAGACGGCGTAGCGCGTGAAGGGCGTCAGGTTGGTGATGGGGCGGAACACGGGCTGCGTGACGTTGCAGGAGTTGTTGAGGATCCCCGGCCCCCTCTTCATCACGGCCGTGTTGTTGCGCTCCTCGTCGTTCACCAAGTCCAGGACGTTCCATCTGGGAGACGGGCCAATGCCACATTAATACACCTACGACAGTTGGACACAATATGACTCATATTTATTTCTACCTATTTGAAACACGGTCCGAAAATGACGAGGATTTGTAAAATGAGAAAAAACTGATCCGATAGTTTGTCTCGACGTCTATGCTTTTTTGTCTTGTAATCTATACATATAATAAAATCGTAGACCCGGCGCGTCTGTACATTGAAGATATTTGCAAAAAAAGAAATTTGGGTCGCGTGGAATAATTAATAGAACACAAAACTGATTTTTTTAGATTTTATTTGTCTGTTTGTCTGTTTATCTGTTTGTCTGTTTGTATGTTCGTTTGTGGAGGCATCACGCAAAAACCAAAGGACAGATTGGAATGAAATTTGACATGGTAATAGTTTACAACCTGGAATAATATATAGGATACTTTTTATCCCGTTTTATTTCATGTTTTTAACCTTAATAATTATTTTAATTTGAAGAAATATTTTTTCTCAACTGACCATAGACGTCAGCTGTCACATCATTGTTTTTTTTTTCATTAGGCCAAGCACACACTACATGCACACTACCGCCATACCGTTACAAGATAATGTTTCGCCTTTGCTTTTATTGGCAGTCTGACATTGTCAAATGGTTGTCAATTTGTTTTGTTTCGTACTTTAGGAACGGCTTGGCGGGAATTTACAGAAAAGAAAAGAAACAAAAAACATCAGACGTGGCTGTATGGACTTAGTTTCCTTTGCCCATCCCTTATAGGATGAATAAAAGAAATCGTATCGCGGTAATAATTATTAACATGAATGATTGTTTGATTTCATTGAATATTTCTTTAATTGCGATTTTACGAGTGCAAAGTGCAATCATTTGAGTATAGAAAATGAACCGGACTGTTTAAGAGTGGTGTGAGACAAAACGTATTTAAAGTTTTTAAGAAAGTTACAGTAACAGTAAAGTTATACATGGTTACTTATTATAGTCTGACTAGAAAGAAAAAATGGTACGTGCATTTATTACATTTACATGCCTTTTCTTGACTCTTCAGTGCTTTCGGAAAGACCAAATGGATAACATTATCATTTGTTCGTTCTAATGACTGTTCTAAATTATTGTTCTACATAGGACTAAATAGTTTTTAACTGACCTCAAAAAGTTTCAAATAATTGGTCAATATGGTAATTTGTATTTGCTATTGTTTTTAGGTCTTTCTGAAAGCATGGGAAACTAAGGAAAAATTTAAATCCCAGGAAAACACTGGACAGCCAAATAGGCGCTATATACTTGGCAAAACAAGTCGACCAGCCATCCTGCAGGACTGTGAGGAAACTGTAGTTAAATCATATTTAATTTTTTTAACTAAAACTTTTTTTTCTCAAAACCTTATTTTAACTTCTAGCATAACTTATTTAGACTTTAGCAAAACTTAATTTAATTCATGTTGCTCTGACCCTACCTGGGTCTGTCATAACATCTTTATGCTGTGCATAGAGTCGAGAAAAACAGTGGGGTACAGAATAACCTGTTACTCTTCACCATGTTTGCTGAGCTGAGTCCTTAGTTTCACATTAATTAAGTGCCTATAATTATGTATTGGACTATGCTTACTGGATAACTTTTGTGAGCAATAAATAATTTGTATGTATCTATCTACCTATCTATATATATAAAAATGAATCCCTATTTCCCTTGGTCACGGCATCACGCCTGAACGGCTGGACCGATTTCGCTAATTCTTTTTTTGTTCTGTTCGTTATTATCAGGAGAAGGTTCTTATCAAAGAAAAATTTAAGGAAATTGCGCGGAAAATTAGAAAATTTAAAATTACTTAACCACCATATAAAATTATTAAACTTTTTTAATGTAACCTTAGTCATAACTATCGGGTCAGCTAGATCAACCTGACAACTTTATATAATAAAACAATTAACTTAATAAAATCAAAAATCTGCTCATTTATGGCGTCTAAGGCGGAACAAAGTTCGCAGGGTCAGCTAGTAATAAATAAAAATGAATCACTAAATATGTTACTAAGTGCAAAACTTGATTATTTCGGACAACAGAAACTAAAGCCTAAAGTTTTATGGCCTAGCACTAAGCAGCAGAAATATGAAGTCAGTGCGGTGCGAGCGGAATATTCTTTGAATGAAGCATTATTATTTTCCATTATTTTACGTTTTTTTTAAGGCGGTTTTACTTTTTTGTTAAAGATTTTTATTTCACAATTTTACGTTGATTTAACATTTTCAGAATTATCCTCCAACTCCTAACCGTTAAGGAGTTGTACCTTCCATCATCAGCTCATCAACATAAGATGATGACTACCGGACGCGCAAATACTTGAATAGCCTTAGAAAATATATGAAACACATGATACGTGCCTATAAAATTTGAGGGTTGCCCTCGATTTCCCTGAGATCCCATCATCAGATCATGACTTGGTGACAGTGGGACCACCTCAGGAGTATACCCTTTCGAATAATGATTTAACATTTTCAGAATTATCCTCCAACTCCTAAACGCTAAGGAGTTGTACCTTCCATCATCAGCTCATCATCATGAGATGATGACTACCAGACGCAAATACTTGAATAACCTTAGAAAATATATAAAACACATAGTACGTGCCTGTAAAATTTGAGGGTTGCCCTCGATTTCCGTGGGATCCCATCATCAGATCATGACTTGGTGAAAATGGGACCACCTCAGGAGTATACCCTTTCAAATTTTTTTTTTTGAAAATCGGTCTACAATTGACGGAGTAATCGATGAACATACATACATACAGTGGAACGTAGAACCTCCTCCTTTTTTTGAAGTCGGTTGATGACCCCACAGTGCATGTATTCTGCTTAGGAAGCAAGGCTCTGCTAACGCTGGACATCTTAACACAATCGAGAAAAACGGGAAAAATCTTTGAGACTCGATTCCCGTGATAAACGAACTATTTATTACCCGACTGCCGAAGGATGGTTATGTTTTTTAACCGACTTCAAAAAAGGAGGAGGTTCTACGTCCCACTGTATGAATGTTTTTTTATCTATGTACATCGATTACTCCGTCAATTGTAGACCGATTTTGAAAATTCTTTTTTAATTCGAAAGGGTATACTCCTGAGGTGGTCCCATTGTAACCAAGTCATGATCTGATGATGAAATCCCAGGGAAATCGAGGGCAACCCTCAAATTTTACAGGCATATACTATGTGTTTCATATATTTTCTAAGGCTATTCAAGTATTTGCGTCTGGTAGTCATCATCTCATGATGAGCTGATGATGGAAGGCACAACTCCTTAACAGTTAGGAGTTGGAGGATAATTCTGAAAAATGTCAATACAACATAAAATTGTGAAATAAAAATCTTTTAACAAAAAAGTAAAACCGCCTTCAAAATAAACCTTAGAATAAAAACGTAAAATAATCCTCTAAAGCCTAAAGTTTTATGGCATAGCACTAAGTAGGAGAAATAAATAGTAAATGTACTGTAGTGTAGTATTTTTAAATGTACTTACTGTTTTATTTCTCTGTATGTGTCGAATGTATGTGAATAAATGTTTCTCTCTCTCTCTCTCTCTCTCTCTCTAAAATATGAAGTCGATACTTCATTCAAAGAATATTCCGCTCGCACCGCACCGACTTCATATTTCTGCTACTTAGTGCTAGGCCATAAAACTTTAGGCTTTAGAGGATTATTTTAGTTTTTTTGAAGGCGGTTTTGGAGTGTATGTATGTATGTCTAATTCATTGGTACGCTTTACAGCCTAAACCGTTTGACGGATTTCAACGTATGAGGTGTCATTAGGTTCGTTTCTGTTGTGGGAGTGACATAGGGTGCGTTGTTTCCCGGAATTACAGTCAGTTTTCTGTTTTTAATGCGTAAGTTTGTCAGGATGGGTGTGTGGATGTTTGTTACTCTTTCACGTAAAAACTACTGAACGGATTTCAATGTAGCTTCACAGTAATGTAGTTTATACATAGATCAGAATAACACAGCCCACGTTTATCCGGGAAAATTGTACTTACCTATAGTTCCCGCAGGATAGCGATAACCGAATTATACGCGGACGAAGTCGCGGGCAACAGCTAGTAGTTAAATAAGTGTTGGAAAATCTATAGCAAAATAATATCGAATTTTGACAAAATACATCATTAATATTGGTAACTGGTTAATTTAACCTACGACAAAATTGCATTAGACTTTATTATTGTCACATTTCAAGTTCACAATAATATGTAGAGATAAACTACGATAACATCGCCCGCGCCCCTCCAAAATTTAAAACGCTTCAAAGGCTTCAATGTATTTGTGAAAGTATTTATAAAGCACCACCAAGACTCCCAACTACGGAATATAAAAAAACAAGTGGAATTCGCAAACGCCTCGATTGCTATCAGACCGATATCGCCAAAACACACACAATCATAAAGTTAACTACAATGAAATCTTGAAACTGATTGGCCGTTGTCTTTTTAACCGACTTCAAAAAAGGAAAAGGTTCTACTTTACACTGTACGTATTTTTTTTTAATGTATGTTCATCGATTACTCCGTCAATTGTAGACCGATTTTCAAAATTCTTTTTTTATTCGAAAGGGTATACTCCTGAGGTGATCCCACTGTCACCAAATCATGATCTGATGATGGGATCTCAGGGAAATCGAGGGCAACCCTCAAATTGTATAGGCACGTATCATGTGTTTCATATATTTTTTAAGGCTATTCAAGTATTTGCGTCCGGTAGTCATCATCTCATGTTGATGAGCTGATGATGGGAGGTACAACTCCTTAACGGTTAGGAGTTGCAGGATAATTCTGAAAATGTTAAATCAACGTAAAATTGTGAAATAAAAATCTTTTAACAAAAAAGTAATTTCTAAAGACGGTGCCACACAGACACACATAGCGGCCAAACTTATAACACCCTTCTTTTTTGCGTCGGGGGTTAACAAAAACAAATACTACATACACACTCTTTCCTAAGGATGTGACTAAACACATTGAAATAATAATTTGTGTTATCGTAGTTTATCGGTACAGTTAAAATAGATTAACTGTTTATTTTCAATACTTCACACCTCGTACCTGACCTCGCAAAGAATATTTCGGGTTAACAATAACATTATACTAACATACATAACATAGTAATAACATAGTTCGAAAATAACACAAATATAAGCACTCAGCATTATTGATAAAACTGTACTAACCATGTTTATACACGAGTAATCTGTAAATACTATCTACGAAACTGTTCTCGGAAATTTCACTATATAAACTGTACAATACAATAAGGAGTAACTATTGACTAACGCGAAATAACGAATATTGTTTTTCTGCGAAAGAACGACACCAGTAAATAAACTCTAAACATACAAAAGACATCCTACGTCACGTAAACTGACATAACTCATAACAAAATACACTTAGGTACGTATAGTGTACCTACATAAAAGGTCAATCGCGTCAATTGAGTACTTGACACCTTAGTCAAAAAATTTTTTGAAATGTCAAAACGACAGCTTAGTAGGTATAGAATTTGGTACGAACTACTGAACTATAACAATTTCCAGGGAACATACAGCGTCCGTTTTACGTTTTTTGTTCAATTAAAAATCGACAACATCGCAGTTATAAGTGTGATAACGGTTTTTACGAGTATTTTCGAAAGTTTGATTAAGTCGTTGTGTAAAAATATTTTATTTTCACTTCAATCTAATACCCAATTGGACCTATCCGATTAATTATTTCGTTCAAAATTATCTTGACTGTTCTGTAAAAGAAGTACAAGTAAGAGATTGTATGTAGAAGTCCATCAACAAAGTAAAATTGTAAGTTACTTTTTTAATTGCTATGTCTTTTGCACAATTCATTAAGCGTCGTTATTTGCCCTCGATCAGGGTGATTGTTGCCTGCGGCTAAGTTCCACTACCGCACTTCGCGGAACCGTCTGTCGTTACATCCTGACCGCCTTGATAGTTGGCAGTCTAATACCGTACCGTAAACGGAACTCCTTCCCTCGCACGACAGATGCTGGTTCTGATGACAACATTCCCGAAACAGTAAACTCGGATCTTTAAAAAACGAGCCAGCCTATTACTAATAGGCAAGGCAATCAAAACGGCGCAAACATATAACAAGTGGGGGAGCACGCCGCGACTGCGAGTCATGTGGCTGCGAGCCTGCGGCGGCGGTATACTGACGTGTCAGAGCAGGCGTCGCGCTGGCCGTACAGCGTGACGTTGCGCTCGGCGGCGATGTAGTAGATGGAGTAGCCGAGCAGCTGACGCGCGTCCTCCACGCAGAACTTGTTCCACGTCAGGATCGCGAAGGTCTGGTGGAGCGTCTGGATGCGGAGGTCCAGGGTGTCTTGATAGCCTACGAGATCGAAAGATTTTTTAGTGCCAGTAAGTCAGAGCAGTGTTGGATTTTAAGCGTCGAACGGCGAACCTAAACAAATCACGCTTAAAATATCGCCAACGTCCGGTTTTGCTGCGATGCTTTTAAACTCGCGCGTGAATCTGTCCTAAGACCACACGTTAGAGGTATTTCAAAGGCTCTATTGTAACTTGGGAGGCCTATTTGAAAAGAAGAAGAAAACATTTAAGAAGTACTTACAGAGCGCCTGATCCCCATTGTTGTCAGAGGAGACTTCCACCTCGTCAAAGCTGGTTCCGACGGTCATATTCTTGAGCGGAAGGATCTTCTTGTAGCATAGCTTCTGGTTGAAATGTATGAACAGTTTGCCCGTGATCTCGATGCGTTTGTTCGGCTCCGCCTCCCAGTCCCACAGTAGCTCCAGGTTCGGGTTGTTGAATATGTGCAGCGCTTCACCTCTGGGAAAATTAAGCAGTTTTTTTTTACTAAACTTGTTGAGAATTTTCATTGAACATTAATTGTTGCCTCGTTAACGTGCACTAAGAATTAATGCCAAAACTTACAAAGCACTGTCATGATGAATCATTCTTTTTCGAATGGGTGGTTCAGTCGGCATCATGCGTTTCGGAGCAGCCTATATGTGAACGCGTTGAAACGCGTTAGTGCAGGGATGGAGAAACAGACGAGGAGGACAGTACAGAGCAGTTCTAAAATCCAGGTGGAACGTCTAAGACTTAGCAAAATTAAATGCTTTATAAAAATATTACGATAAGTGTTTGAAGGGGCCTATCAATTACATATCATAAATAAACACCGCCAAAGTTAGTGCGTGTTCAGATATATGTATTTGAGCACTTTGCGACCGCACCACATTGTAATTATAATAAATTTACATACTCACTTATTTAAATCAGGTCTGGCAACGATCTTCTCGAGCCGTTTGAGCGACGTCAGCGACACGAGAGGGTACGAGCGGACCACTTTGAGCACCCCGTAGATCTCGCGCACCTCGCTCAGCGCCGATTCCAGTATCGACACCATGGTGCCTGACGACAATTGACAACATGACTTGTTACTATACTTTTTGGACAAGTTTAACAAAGTACACAGTTAATTAGAGTAATTATGACAGGGACTTATGCCCTTATTCATAAACGTCACTTAAGCCTCTATTAGCTAAAATAGGTTTTGTCTTCTTCTTACTAGCGGAAATGTCAATGTGACAAAAAGGGACAAACGAACTTTAACGGCATGTTAGTTAAAATAGGTTTATGAATAACAGGGTTAGTTTGTTGTTTTTTTCTTCCACCCTTGCACGACTCAAAGTATAGTAAGGTCCATAACTGTTCATTTACATTTTATTTCGTCTTTCTCAAAAGCTTGCAACACATCTGCGATTGTTCAGATGGAATAAGACAAGTGCCCGAGGTCAGGTAAAGCTAATTGCACCTTTTCCCCTTATAACATCAAAATATGTTTTCAATGAATAAAGTCATTTCTAATACAAGAGTTTTTGTAGACTGAACTTGTAATTGTCATCTATACTTACTATCAATACCAAAATTTACGTCAATCCGACAACCATATCATGTTTGGTCGAATGCTTGTTTGTTTTGTCGTAATTGAAATTATACTGATTTTCTTAAAAGATATACCTAAATAATTCCGAGTCTTTTCAGTTTCAGTTGCAGAAAAATTATGACTAATAATCATTCGACCAAACATTAGGCACAATACAATACAATAGGACTAAAAAATCTACAAGACAAAGGGACCCGCTAAATACATACTAGAACGACAAGTTAAATTAAAGCTTGTAAAAGACGGCGTGTCGTTTGAAACATCTTGGAAGAATGACGCAGTGTTCCATTGTAAGTAAACGCTACAGTAAGTCTTCGCAAAAGTTTAGCTCGCGAACTTCTTTGTCCGTGCCGGCTGCCGGCACGTTGCAACAGCTCTTGTCACACAGCTTGCAACGTGCCACGCAACACTTGGAGGGCTGCGTTACGTTGCCTCGACAGGTGTTAGCGTGGGGGAAAAGACGGCGTGCGAAACAGCACGTAGCTACTGGCTAGCCGCGAATATGATGCTGACTTTATGCTCATGGTGATGGTGATGATGCACTGAGCCGCCGACGGTGGTGCAGCCGCGGAACTTGTCGGCCGACGCCGCCGAGTCGACGCTGACCTACACTCAGTAATGTGGCGGCGAGGACTAACCTCCGCTGGCCCGCAGCGCGATGATCAGCGAGCCGTTGATGGTAGTGCAGCCGCGGAACTTGTCGACCGACGCCGCCGAGTCGACGCTGACCTACACTCAGTAATGTGGCGGCGAGGACTAACCTCCGCTGGCCCGCAGCGCGATGATCAGCGAGCCGTTGATGGTGGTGCAGCCGCGGAACTTGTCGACCGACGCCGCCGAGTCGACGCTGACCTACACTCAGTAATGTGGCGGCGAGGACTAACCTCCGCTGGCCCGCAGCGCGATGATCAGCGAGCCGTTGATGGTGGTGCAGCCGCGGAACTTGTCGGCCGACGCCGCCGAGTCGACGCTGACCTACACTCAGTAATGTGGCGGCGAGGACTAACCTCCGCTGGCCCGCAGCGCGATGATCAGCGAGCCGTTGATGGTGGTGCAGCCGCGGAACTTGTCGGCCGACGCCGCCGAGTCGACGCTGACCTACACTCAGTAATGTGGCGGCGAGGACTAACCTCCGCTGGCCCGCAGCGCGATGATCAGCGAGCCGTTGATGGTGGTGCAGCCGCGGAACTTGTCGGCCGACGCCGCCGAGTCGATGGTGCCGCCGTCGCACTCGCGCGTGCAGCCCGACGGGGGGCATTTCTCGCACCACGCGTGCTCTTTCGACCCTTTCTGCAACAAAAAATAATAGAAAAAAAGGGTACCTACACGCGTTTTCATTTTGCCTTGAAAATCTTCACGCGAAACGTAGAAAAAACTTGTAACGGGTAATAACAGGACGTCTAATTTAGTAAAATTTAAATGAGTTGAAAATCTTCACTCGAAACGTAGAAAAAACTTGTAAAGACTAATAACAGGACGTCAAATTTTTTTTTAATGAGACAAGCAGGCTTCTGCCTGCTATAAGCTACAACGCTTTATGTGTACCTATGAGAGCGGAAATCAGAGTAGAAACTCTTGTAGAAAGGCGATGTCGATGTCCTTAAATTCTTGCAATTTTGACAAATGAATACGCCTAAAGTAATACTGTATGTTACAAGTGCGAGTAGACGCATAGCAAGCTGTAAGGCCAGTTTAAAAAGAGTCGCGTTAAAATCCGACGTTGGCGCTTTAGTAAGCTCAATTCGGCATAACGTCCGTCGTTCAACGTTTAAAACCCAAGAGTGCTCGATAAAAAAGCACCGTAGTTTAAAAATTTAGTATCATATGAATAAAAAACATGAGCAAGTATACATTATATTTGTGTGATTTGAAGGGTTTTTAAGGACTTTGAAAAAGGGCTCGTGGGAATGTGATCTCAATCTTACCTCCATGTACCCGCTGGGGCACAGGTAGACGCAGGTGTCGTTGAGCGTCTTGTAGGCGTATATGTTGGGCTCGAGCTTGGTCTGGCTGTAGTTGTTGGGCGGCGGCGGCGGCATCTCGCGGCACTCCAGCTCCGTCACGCAGCGCCGGAACAGCTGCGTCACGGAATAACGATAATATCAGTAAGGCCGATGTGCACCGACCGGGGTTAACGTATCATCACACGATACAAATACGCCAAGTTGACCCCGGGTTAGTGTCTAAACCGGATCGGTGCAAGTTCCTAAGGCATGACGATTTAAGTTCAGAACTTCACACTCTCCAGCCAAGATGCGTAGTTACAAGTGTGAAATGAATGCCGCGAAAGAAATTAACAACATTTCATATTTCTAATTTGATTAAATCTCATTGTTATTTAATTGATACTTGCTGTTACTTATTTTGTAAAAGCAGTTTTAAATAAAGATACAGAATACCAGTTGTCGTTCACCTTTTTCTAATGAAGAAAAAAAAGAAGTATAGTCGTCGCCAGATCTGGCATGTTACACCTCTAACAGCCTTATCACACAAGCGATTTGCGAGCGAGTGCTTCATACTAATACCGCTCGCGGCGAACACGTTGCGTGATCGCCTCAATACAAAACTCGCTTGCAAATCGCTAGTGTAATAGAGCTATTAGCCTCCAGTTGAATTAAATCAAGCTGCAGGTGTGAAAACTCTTTAATTGACCTTATACATGCCAGCGGGGCACTTCTCGGTGCAGGTGCGGTTGGCCCCGTAGCCGAGCGAGTAGTGCCGGCAGACGTGGCAGTGGTGCGGCTGGTCGCCGTCGCAGCCGCCGAGGCAGGCCGCGTGGCAGCACGTGCCGTTGGCCGTGCACGCGTGGCTGCCGCAGCTGGCGGGACACACTGGAACGGCACGCGACAGTTGCACTACACCAGTGCTACCCGACCTGGCCCCTTCACCAACTTTACAATTGTCAGTTTTCAATGACAATTCGATTTCAACTGCTGACTTGAAGAGCTTTTGTTTTAGCGCGCTTCATGTTGTCAAAGAAATGTAGCACGAATTGTCATATAAAACTGACAATTATAAAGATGGTGAAATAGGTGAAAATCAACGAACCGGCCCCCTACCGACAACAACACAATGCGATGTAAATTGCGAAGGAAATGTACATCGAATTGTCATCATAAGCTGACATTTGTAGCTTGGTGAAATAGCCTGGTCTCTAGACGAGGAACAACCATAATCTGTAGTAGACTAGTAAGTTGAGAAAATTTATTGCTTTAGTTAGTTAGTTCATAGTTAATGAGTCATCGCGATCTAATTCTTTGGTAAAAAAAAAATCGTACAAATGTATTCATATCATGTTTGTGGACCACGTCTCAAAACAACCTTTGTGAGTCGATTTGGATATTTGTTTCGTCATGAACTACTTTCTATATATTTACCAAATATTATGTAGGTGAACAACATTGAGTTGAGAGGTTTCATTTAAACTTCGATGCGCTATAAAATACGACCACGCAAAGCGGGTTGTATGTTCTGCGGTGCAATTTGAGTGGAATATTTATGGGGTGCAGTTTGTTACAAAGCCATGCAACTAACAAAGCGTGGGAGAGTCCGTACACGGGTTTGCAACAAACATCCTATAAATAACGCCTTGCGTGGGGGGAAGAGCCTTAATGACGCGTATATCTTTATTTGTAGCTGGACCAGTTAAAGAATTTTAAGAAACACTGTGAATTGTTTAAAAAAGTAAAGTGGTGTTGTTTACTAGGTACTTACCTATAATTGTAGCTTGTTGAAATAAAAACCACCGACAAACGCAATTGACATCCGGAAACTTTATACAGTCTCAAAATTTTCGGACAGTTTTGACACTAGGGTGTTTTACAAAACTACAATTTACAAGCGGAAGTCTCTTTCTAACAAAAGGTGATAGAATGAGACTTGCGCTTGTAAATTGTAACTTGTAGCTTTATATAACCTAACCAAGTTAGAAAAGTTGAAAAACCCCCGACACTGTCATTTTAAAGTTCAATATTTCAAAAACGGGTGAACCGATTTTAATGAAGCCTTTGCTAAGAACCATCTCGATTAAACTAGCTTTCGATTTAAAAAACCTCATCGAAATCGGTCCATCCGTTTGGGAGCTGTGATGCCACAGACAGATACACATGTCAAACTAACTTATAACACCCCTGTTTTTCAACATACAATGACAATGCAAACCCATGCCTCTGTTTTTCGTCGAGGGTTAAAAACACGGCCCAGTATGTCATGCAATTTGACAGGTGAGCGACCTCGTTTTGGTCAAGCAGCCTGTTTCCTGTGGGTATGGACATGGCGAACCTTTCTGGCAGTACTTGTCGTCCCAGCAGAGCAGGCGGCCGCCGGCGTCGGCGGGGCACTGCAGCGCCTGCCGGTGGTCGGCCATGCGGCCCTGCGCGTTGGGGCACAGCCCGCACAGGCGCGTGTCGTAGTTCGACTGGAAGAGAACAATCATTCAGCACAACGTATTCATTTCCTACAACTGGTGTAAAACGCTTGTGTAGGTAAGTGGTAAGGTATATGAAAGCGTGAATGTGTTAGTGTCTCTGTTTTCGCTGCATTTTGGTGGGGTTCCATCATCATGACGTTCTCGAAGATAATAAATATTGAATGAAAATGTAAATGTCTTTTCTGACGAGAATGAGAACAGCGTACTTATAACTTTTTTTTAATGAAGACTACTAATGAAAAGATGCCTAATTACCTAGTGGTAAAGGCAATCGGGTAAAAAGTAACAGCGAAGTTTTAATTTTGCTTTTTGTAAATAAGTGATAAATTAAACAAATGCATGTAAACCTTTCTCTTTGCCATTTATCACGATAAGCTTAAATTGAGCCATAAAATATAACGGATATATCATTAGCATCACTTGATTTATTCATGGTATAAGATATTTTTTACTGAATTCAAGCAATCGATGTAAGAGTAAGTGCCTTTCATTTTGTAACAGATAAGCTTATTCTCACTAAACTTTTGTACTTACAGAAATCAGATATTATGAAAATGCGAAGAGTACCTATATGTCGGTTTTAATGCAAATCAACAAAATGATTTACCGCAAGCGTCAAGTATTATTATCCAAAGGTGTCGGCGAAATCATTTATATCCATTAATAACAGCTTCTAATGACAGGCGGCTTATGGTTCTAAAAATGCATGGACACATTTTTTTGCAAACAGGTAAATTAATGAAAACATTATCCCACGGTTCGCGGCGGAAACAAGTTTATGACAACTTTGTTTGCTACTCCCTCTCTAGCGGACACTATAATTACCGTCTAGTGACATAAGCGGACAACACTATCACGGTCCTGTGTTGTCCTTAAAACTAATTTTGTTTGCATGACAGCATGATAACGGTTGATGGAATGCTTGCCTTAAACTGTTGATTGTTTGGAATGCGACGGTCATTAAAGTGCCCAGTCATGCATTAAAAGGTCAAAGCTGGCAATGTTATGAGGTATCATGACCGCATTAAACAGTGTTTTCATGCTGACCTTGTTAAGCGGAGATAAAAGCAAGGCTCTCGATATTTTACTACCGAAAAGCGATTTTATGAGGCTTGATGACTGTTACGTTAAGTATTTTTTTTATAAGTCATGTAACTTATCATCACCTCAAATAGCGGCAGGGTTAGCAAGAAGTACGGTTAGTAGCAATCCGAATGGATCTTGTACAAAGTTATAGGTAAACTTTCCAGAGCTAGGTAATTGACGAGAAGATTGATACGTGGACAATAAAAGACCTTTAATTCTTTTTGCTGTCTGCACTGTGAGTAGATACCTCATTAATGAGTACCCCGTAAACGTACTGTTGCAAGCTTCAATAAGCCCCCAGGGTTACGGGTGTCTATGGGCAGTGGTGTTCACTTACCATCAGGTGACCCACTAGCTCGTTTGCCTTCCTTATCGTATAAAAAAAGCCGTGGTAATTGTTTACCACGAAGAGCTAAAACCCCGACTGTAACTGATGTCGTCCAGATAAAATCACAGTTACCTTGATTATGCTGTTGTCGACCCCGTCTGTAGCGATCCTAGACCAGTCGATGGAGTTTGTGTAACATAGATTGTCGTTGTGCTGGATCCGAACTGCTCCCTGTCCGATGTAGGTCAGCGAACGCAACCCCAGCGACTGTTGAAAAGTAAATATGTACTCAAGTCTTTAAGCCGTTTGTCGTTAGAACTTTTGAGGTACTACAGGCGAATAGTATAAGTGAGGCCGAATCCTATACATGTAATCTAATAATTATGTAAGTACAATTGTTGCGGACACCGGAAGGTCGGAGACCTAGTGACCTGACACACAGGTCCTAAGTAGGACCAGTATCCAACACACAAGTAGGAGTAGGTATGTAATTATTAACACCTCAATTGTATTTAAGTTGTCATTTTGTAACTTGATGGTGGAGAAAAATAAACTTTATAATTATTATTTGTTTAGACATACATAAAACATAAGAATTTGACACATAGTTACAGCATTAAGAGCTCAGTATCTGGGACATTAACCCCAAAACATACTATATATTTTCTCAGCTGTAGGTTGATTTTCTACTAATTTTACTCATAGGTACAACTGATTAAAATTCGAAGAGCTACTTTCCGCCAAACAATACGAACCCATCGTGATAGTGGCGAGCCGGCGTTTCCGCATAGAATACATTGTAATTACCACAAGATTCTCATTATCAAAGACAACGAGAGCGTAGTCGTTGAAGAGCTGCATGCCGCGGATCACCGACAGGTTCGGAAACAGGTCGCCCAGGTTACGCATACCAAACATTCTGGAACAAACAATACAAATATTGTTAATAATAATTATACGTGTCATGTGTGAAATAAGCCATCAACCAAATAAATAAATAAACAACCAAAAAGCACAAAATATAGCAATCAAGTTCAAGTAAAGTAAGCTAAATCAGCTGACTGATATGCAATTGTGATCTGATAGTATTCTAATCATTCAAAGTCACAACATTGAAACTAAAACGTTCGCAAAATCACCATTAAAGTTAAACCTAGTATTAAGGGCCGTAACTCATGCATGACGCAGGTATGCAAATAAGGAGTAGAATCGCAACGTTGGCTCTTAACGACTGAATTACTTATTAGTAGGTGTTTACTAAGTAGGTACTAATGCCATCTGGAAATATGTAACTTGTCTATTAGGGAATTTTCATGAACCCTTCACCTTATTTGCATTGTTGGAATTCCATCATTCATCAAGTTCATCAAGTTTTCGCAAAATATCAGATTTGACTGTAAATCAAGAAATTTGAAAAATATCATATTTTTGAAACGTCATGTAACGTACGAGTGTCCTCTCCGTGGGCTCACCTGTAAATCATGATATAGCCGGTGACCTCCCTGAGGTTGGGGAAGCTCATGTTCTCGTACTGGCGGTGCGTGGCGCGCTCCATCAGCACGATGTTGAGGTGGCCCTCGATCACGCGGCAGTCGGCCAGCCGGTGCAGGTTCTCCGGGAAGTTCCTTATGTCGAGGGACGGGCATACTGGAACAAGGAGAACACAATGCTATAGCCGAAAATTGTCCCAAGTATAAGCCTTACTAGCGACCCGGCCCGACTTCGCACAACTGTGAAAACCAAGATCAATTTGCACGAATAGGTCCTCAAAGTACTCAAAGTAAAGTTGAGAACATGAACAACAAAATTTGGATAGAAAATACAACATCCAAAGCTCGGAGTTTGAAGATAAATAGTTATTTAGAGGGGAATGCACCTGATTGTTATTTTGCTAGTCTGGGTAGTTAGTGATCATGATCACCCAACTCCAACTGCATGGTTTTGAGTTAGATTGTGCACAAACGAAGCAAATAATGTAAAAACAGAGTTCAGTTTATTTGATAATTATTAATTGAGTTCCTTTGATAATCCTTATTTGGTGTGTACCCAAATATAATATAGGCCGACTTGCGCCGACCTGGAATAAACACTAACCCGAGGTTAACGTAACGTCAGACGATACAAACGCGTCAAGTTAATTACGAGTTATATAGGTACTCGTAGTGTCTAAACCAGGTCTGTGCAAGTCGGCCTTAGCAGCACGACAGCGAATTTAATTTAATATTTCTCACGAATACGTATCTAATTAGGGAACGCGTTTTCTATAATGAATTCATTTAACATTTTTAAACAGAATAACAGACCTTCGCGAGACTCAGGGATTATATTAAGGAATTTCTTGACTAAGAACCTAAAAACCATGCCAGTGCTGCAACTCATCAGGTAATTGTTTACAGTCATCGTAAATTAATAACGATCATAGTAATGACAAGGCGGCATCGCCCTTTGTTGAGTCGTGTAATTAATCCGGTTCTAATAATGGCCTATGATGTTATCCAATTGTTTTTTTAATAACTTAATTCTCTTTGAGACGACCTTAGGAACATTTCAACCATGAGCAAAGTTCAGTTGTCGCGCTATCTCACTCGTCATCACATTCCACAATTGGGAGTGATTAATTTGTTATTGTTTTTGCGAACGAGGTTGTTATTTGTTACTAATGGCCTCCCACCGCTCAGGGTAATGAACGCTGCAGGCGGGGACCACATAGAGCCACGTCTCTTATTGTACTTAACTAATTTAATTAGGTCCGCGACTGTTTCGCAATTGAAATAACGCAGGTTGCCCACGCGAAATCGAGATGACTAAACAGCAAAGTTCGAAAGCAGGCCTTATGAAGTATTATTATTAGAATTCGACTTTGAGTCACTTGCGAAGAGCGTGGGTTAGGTAATCAAAGATAACATTTTTCGAAAAATTGCTGTGCCTATTCTTGGATACCTACATGGAAAGGAGTAGATAATTGGGTGTAATATTTCTGTACATACTTTCAACACACGACTTATACAAATGTGGGTGGATACAATTTATGTAAAATTGAGACTGCACCTAAGGGTTTTAATTTAAAGTACCTAATAGAAGATTACGTATGTTTACCTATGTCGTAGCTCACGCGGCGGTAAGTAATTAAAAGCAATGCGCGTTTGTTTTGACCGTGCCGGAGCGAAGTCCGAAACACCCGGCCGGCGCATTTACGAGTCGCAATGCAATAGTAATCTACTATTCCACGTGAGCTAAGGCGATCATCCAAATACTAAAAAAATCAATGCAAATACAGATCACATATTTTCTCTAAAGCCTATAAGTATGCCTTCATCTATAAAGTGTCATATTAATATCTAGAAAAGCAACCCCGTTGACCATGTAAAACATGTACCTAATAAAGGCGTGAAAGCGTGTAAGGAATGAGAATGACTAGGGTAGGGTCAGGTTACCCATATCAGCGTTATTAGGTGTTATTATGAGTTATAAATATCCATTACGGGGCTGAAGACATGAAACGGGATGCAAGGTCATATAACTGCGTAGTTCCGGGTCCTGATGACATCGGGCTACGCAGCATGGCGCACGGCGCTTGCGCGGGAGACCGCGCCGCCGCCCGACAAAATGGCGTTAGCAACGTAAACAAACAAATGGCAAGAACGAGCTGAAGCTCTGAGCCCACTAGCATGACGCTTGACGCACATCATTTGCCGACACAGTGAGTTTTCTTTTTATGACCGAACTATTGACAGTTGGTCAATAAAGTAATCCAGAGTGATAGGTAGGTTACGTAATTTATATGGACGTGGTACGAGTCTCGTCGAGATCACAAGTTTATAAGTACTTATGCCTACTTAGTTTCCTTACTGAGTAAATGCTTATTGTACCTACTAGTTGCTACTTAACTTGACTAATTACTTAATATTTGAACTATTGGTAAGCAGTACTTTATAACACCCTAAATATAAGTTGTTAATTGAATCATCATCATCATCATCAGCCTATTTTACGTCCCACTGCTGGGCCTCCTCTCAGAATGAGAGGGCTTGGGCTATAGTTCCCACGCGGGCCCAGTGCGGATTGGGAACTTCACACACACCATTGAATTGCTTCGCAGGAGTGTGCAGGTTTCCTCACGATGTTTTCCTTCACCGAAATGCTCATGATAAATTACAAATGTAATTTCGCACATAAATTCCGAAAAACTCAGAGGTGGGAGCCGGGGTTTGAACCCACGTCACTCTGCTTGAGAGGCCATAGGTCAAACCACTAGGCTATCACGGCTTCAATGTTAATTGAATAAATATGTCATACTTAATTTATTGTTAAACAGTAGCTAATATCATTATGATGCCATTGTTTAATAGATTATACCTACCTCGTTGAGTTTCTTGTCGGTATCTTCTTAATAGAGGCTGTTTCCGTATCATGCACTTAAAAAAAAAATAAGTAAGTATGTCTTAAACTACTTTAATCTCATTAAGTAGGTATCTATTTTCGCTTCAACTCACAGCCTAGTCAAACTGTTAAACTACTAGTCTGAAATTTAAAATTAATATGGCCCACATACCCTTGTATCCATTTCTGGTAAACACGAAGTTACTCTACTTATATCGTATTACCAGCAGCCCCTCTGAATATAACTCAATAGAGAAATTGGGAATCACACAGTTGATTGAACGGATCATAAATAATGTACGTAAATAGTAATTTATTAATGACAAGATAGTAAACATGAGAGTAAATAGTAAAAGCGGGATTATCATACGCGATCTCGACGCTACAGCGATATTCTCCGGCGTCAACACCGTGAAGTGGGGTCCGGAGACAGTGATACACAATGGAGATAAATGCATCTCCTTCTCACTAGTATCCGTAGTAATTCTATAGTGAGGTTGAGTGATAAACAGTGGCGGGGTGTGGGGGGGGGGGGGTTCTCCAAGCAAGTGCAGCGGGGCGGAGGAGTCCACTCGGTGCATTGCGTACGATGCAATGCAAATGAACTCTGCCGCATAGCCGCGCCCCGCACCGCGCCCCGCGAACCTTCGGCCCACTGGTTATTTATAGACTTCGGAATGTTATTGTACCTACTTACTCCTGTATTGACTAGTGATGTCGATTGATGATCGTTCATCGCTCAAGTCGTCGATAACCAAAATAAAATGAACCTTGTGAGCACGTGCATTAATACGTAAATGGTCAATAAAATGTATTCACAATATTCATATCACATGTTAGGTATGTTAACCAGTACGTTACGCTGGATTATTACGTCATTCACATAGTATGAATCCCATTCAGTTCAATCCAACGTCAAGTGAATGTCATTCATTCATATAGACCGCATCAAGATTGCGTCATCAGGGAATTATTACAGCGATAAAGTCACTACAATGAAAACTCGAGTTTATTGAAGAGCCCAAAGTTTATCTATAAAACGAAGTCAGAATTTTAATAATGTTGTATTTATGTAAATTTAAATATGATCAATAACGGTATAAAGGAGCGGAAAGAATTGCAGTTCACGTACGATACGATCAAGGATCATGGAAAGTAAACGGATTAACAAAGCCCATACTTTGAATCGTTCTTATTTACATTCAGCGCCATCTACCTTGCTTGAGTGACACATTCGTACCGCTGTTTTGTTATTATTTGATCCGCTGGCTAAACCTTGGCGCCATCTAGAAATTGCCTGAATTTTAACATGACTGCAGGGAACGATTCGAAGTATGGGCTTTGACACTTCGTATACTATCCTCCTTGGATACGATACAGTACCTGCCTCTTCTGTATTTGACACGCGGCTTTGCTCGAGTTTTTTTTTCTGTTTTCTTAAATAAGTCTGCGTAGCATTTTACCCGCAGAAACTTACCGAACACATAGGCATACAGATTCACTGAGGCATTTTTTAAATTAGAGGAAATTCATCAAACATCGCTTAATGTCGATATCGACAAAGAGATCATTCAAGAATTACAGCAATAGTACAACACTCTACATTTAAGTACTAACAAAATATGTATTGAACGCGCCGAGCTTACTACGTCGCTACTACAACCTCCAGTCCCCTCCCCCCTCCCACGCCCGCCTACCACGACACCACAGCCGAGAAAACCGCGTCGCTTTATCGAACACTCCTATGCACTTTCAATGTGCTTTTAAAGTCGTCCCCCGCTCAACCTCAAACTTGGCTTTAATGTCGTCACTGGACTTAAATTACGAATTAAGCCGAGAGTAAAATTGACTGCTTAGGTAGAAGGCGATTTATGTTTCAAATATTGTTATGTTAAGGAAACCCATTTGAGGCTGGTAAGTGATAAAATAACATTCATGATTTCATTATGAGTCTCGTCATAAACTCGTGAGAGAACGAGTGGGCCTGTACATTTGTAAATTGTATTGAAGGCATTGATTCTCTCAGTACACGGGTGGTTGGATTCCGCGCCGCTCTTACGTTTACGATAATTTCGTAAAATGAGTGCGATTGAGGTCGGGTTCGGCGGGCGCCAGCGGGTAAACGTAAACAGGTTGCGTCACATGCCACACACCGCGGCCGCGGCGTAAACTGCAACGATGCACATCGCGTCGGTTCTCCCTGCACGACGCTCACACTTACGCGGCGCCGGCGCGGGAACGCCGAACGTTATTGCATCCTCAACACAATTTGACGACTCGTACTTACTGCTTACTACTCAATATTTTTCACAGAAAATATGAGTGACGTTAGATATTCGAGTACTAACGCGTGTAACGTGTTGTTGTAATTGTAGATAGAACTAGTACCTATGTAGGCTGATATGATAAAGTTATTTTTCGGTTTCCCTTTTCAACTAGGCCACTATCTTTTTCACACGTGTTGTTTATCGTTTTCCTTCAAATAATGCTTACGAGTTCCGAGATATAATGTTGCGAACATCAACGTTTTATATGGTATTGAACCGAACCGTGGTGTCGTGTTTGCAAATGTTTTCCTTGTTTACTTGCATTTTAGTTTTAGTAACGTATAATCATCCGTTTTTATACTGGACGATGTTTGTGTTTCTTAGACTAAGCAATATAAAAATGTTAATTCGTCAAAATGAAATAAGCATGAAACTCCTAAATAAAACTATTAAAACAAAACAGCGTCTTGTTTTCTAATCTATCTGTGTATTATTTAATTATTGCTTACAGTGATGTCACATAAATAAATGCCCGTTTTTAGGGTTCCGTAGCCAAAATGGCAAAAAGGAACCCATATAGTTTCGTCATGTCCGTCCGTCTGTATGTCTGTTTGTCTGTCCGCGGCATAGCTCAGAGACTATTGGTACTAGAAAGCTGTAATTTTGTATAGATATATATACACATTACTTAGACCAAAAATCTGCGACAAAATATCGAAAAAAAAAATATTTTTTTGGGGTACCTCCTCTATACGTAAAGTGGGGAAGATTTTTTTATTTCTCGCCCACCCCATCGTGTGGGGTATCGTTGGATAGGTCTTTTAAAAATATTGGAGTGCTCGAAGATCATTTTTCGATAGTTATTCGAGTGCAAAATATTTAGCTTTAAAGTGCTCATTTTTGTTGGAGTCAAGTGTGTGTGTCCCCCCCCCCCCCCTCCCCCCCTCTACCAGAGAAACTGTTGTATTTGGAAATGTGAAAAAATGACAGCAGTATTGCATATAGTGAATTTAAAAGGAAAACTATCAGAGATAAGTAGGCTTTACAGGTTTGCAAGTAATAGTTAATTATGTTTGTGTATGTCAGTAATCAATATAAACTGACCCCACACTGCGTACAGTTTGCTTAGGATTAGGGCTCTGCTAACACTGGTTTTAAATAAGTGATGAAAATACCTTTAAATTAGGTATCTATGCCAGGGCTTTATCATAATCGCTTAGGAACCCTATCCTGGGCGTGTCCGACACGCTCTTGCCCGGTTTTTTACTCATTTTGTACGGAGCGTATCTAATTAAAAATAATTGGCCATCTGACAATGATCGGCACTATGGTATGAATCTTATACCTACCTTTCTCTTCGAATGTAACGCGGTAACATTCTATATACATATAAAACGTACTCGTTTTATAAATGGTTTCAAAAATTTCAATCCTAACTAATATTATAAATGCCAAAATAACTCTGTCTCTGTCTGTCTGTTTGTTACCCTTCAGGGGAAAACCGCTGCACTTTTTATTCTTGAAAATTGTAGGTACAGTTCCCGCGGGATAGCGATAACCGAAATCTATGCGGACGAAGTCGCGGGCAACAGCTAGTTATTTATAAAGCCGAATATTTGGTTGACCACATACCTAACTACAAGACTTTCAGCACGTAATAGTTTTAAATCTTCAACAAAATTGTAACCTAAAACGTCAGTTTCCGAGCTTTCCGTCATCAAAATAATGCGCCTTGCTAAAAACAAATTCCAATCAATCAATTAGCAAACAAGTGTATGATTTGACTACCTACCAAATCTTACTAGTGCTAAAGTAATATAATATAATTTACAAAAATAAATAAATCCTAAATTGATAAAAAGATTCTTGTTGAAACGTAGGTCTGTGAAATGGAGCGCAGCGCGTCGCCGGCGCAGCCGCGTCTCTATTTCCGACGCGGCGCGTGACTCACTGCACTTTCACTGCATCTAGAACCGCTCGTCTAGTAATTGTAAACGTTACGTTCTTGCAATATAAATGACGTTGACGTTCAACTATCTTGATGTCAAATTCGGGGTAGAGTTGACACATAGTACTTAGAGGTACAGGATGCTAATGTAATGATGTTTTAAGATGCTAATAAGATCCGAAAAGCGCAACAAACATGCGTTATGTTATGATTAAAAATACTAAGCGCTGTCAAATAACAAAATCGCACTTCGTAAATATTTCGAGAATACCTAATTGCATATTACCTACGTAAAACAGATTAAAATTAAGATTTAAATCTAATTTGATATTAGGTACCTGCTGCTGTGCTGAAATTAACAATCGCATGGGACTACAACGATCAGCATGAGGATGCATCAGCAAAACAATTTTGCGCTTAGCTGAGTATTCGGACCGGATAAGTATCATATCCGAATCGTAGCTCTATAACCAAGATGCATTTTAATAGAGTTGCATTCTGGTACAAATCTTCCACAAGATGTATGATACTAGGCGATTGGATACTTGTGAGTATGAAGTGCGTCTTGTTAGTCTAAGCAGGTGCTACAAACTATAGGATGTTGATTTCCCTACCAGCAGTGAGAATAGGAACGATCGCTTTTAAACCGTTAGGAACCCTGCTGGAGTCGAATTGATCCAAGCGCAAATCAGCTGCTTTAAATAACACTTAACAATAGAATAAGGGATAGATTGGTATTCCGCGATAATCCCGGGTCGCGTAACCGCCTTGAAGGCCGATGCGTTGCGCTACGCTGATTTATGTTTCCGGTGTCTGAATGAAGGAAGATACTCGTATCAATGGCCGCCTCACATGGTGCGAGTGCGCTGCGGCCGCGCCGCCGCACCGCGCCCGTTTGTTATTGTCGCTGTCACTGTTCATTCACATAGTCACAACCTCTTTACAACAATGCAAATTGAGATCGTTCTCTTTCCTAAAACCATGAGCGGATGTTACTCGTTGAAATACGACATTGGCCAATTATAAAGACAACTTTTCATACAATTTACGAGTTAGTTGTCGGTTCAACGTGTTTTCGACGTGTCCAGAAATTAAAACAAAAAGGACTAACTAACTCATATTAAAACCACGGCCAGGCTACTTGCCTTTGTAAAATGGTAAGTTTATTTTGTCTCTAGTATTCAAGTAAATTTAAAGCAAGGAGGTACTTCATATAACGACGTAAAAGATAGACGTTCCAGCGAACGAAGATGAAGTGGATAGGTCGACCGCGGGCGCGGCGAGCGGCGCGGCGGTCGGCGCAGGGCATGGCAGGGCTCACGTGCGTGCGTCATGTTTACGAACAGTCTGTTATGTTGTGTCCATTTTGATAATTGACTGTCGATAAAACGGTCGTAAACAGTATTTATGAGCCGTGCGGCGCTTCTGTCGCCACCGTTCCCCGCTCTGATGGGATTGCAATCTGATTTCGGCTTAATGGAAACAGACGATGTAAATATTTCTCCTTTCACCAGCTACCCGGACAAACGAACCGGTATTAAGTCACAAGATAAATAAATCCCTTTTCTTGGGAGTGGCTGCCACTAATGTTTACATTGAGCTAAAATAATAGTTTGTCCAAACGATCATTAGAACAATCTGAAGGTAAGTAGGTACTGAAGACTTCGTGTGATTAAATACAAGTGTTATACGTTCATTGTCTTTGGAAAGTTTTTCTTATTGAAACGATATTGTCGCTGTTGTTTAAGTAGTTAAGTAGATAAATATCGACATAATAACAAATAATAAAGACAGATCCGGGAACGATGACTCGCCCCCGCTTCCGTAGCAGAGAGCTTCGTTAATCATTCACACAGGAAGATCTCGCGTAAAAACATTTGTCAGTCAAGAACGTTGAGTTTTATGGAAGGATTAATTTTTTTGTGAGTACTTAAAACAATACTTAAGTTAGATTGATACGAAAAAAATATTCCGACGAATTGAGAACCTCCTCCTTTTTTGAAGTTGGTTAAAAACGGGCGCATGGCGAGTAAAAACATTCAATTAATAAAATTTTACCAAATAGAACCAAAATGGCATTATCATTATTAAAGACTCTAAGTTAATTACCTTTTTGTTTCTTTAAAAATGTAATATGGCGGCGGCTATTTTGAATTTACAATGATACTAAATAAATACGAAATTGTATTGTCATTATCATCAGAACTAAATGTGTGTACCAAATTTCACATCAATCGATCAACAGGAAGGGTTAAATAAAACTGTTTAATAATAAAACTGTCTCAATTGCGAAGACCTTCAGTAGTATAAAATGCCGATGAAATGCAACACTTACCGCAATCAATTTAGTAGGTATTAGATTTTATTTAATGGACTTTGATTTGAATCAGTGGTCTAAATAACACTAAATTTTGTACTCTCTTTCCGTCAACGATGCCGTTCATCTTCTAGAGACATGAATATTGTTCAACTTTGACGAAATAAATGATGGTCTAACTCAAGATACAGTGTTAAGCTCATGAATATGTCAGATGTTAACTTGCCACTGAACCCTAAAAGCGATGGAAATATTAATAACCAATAAATGATAGGTACGCTTCTATTTGCGTTAGGCAACTACTCGTAATCAATCCTTTAGTCAAAGTGAAACTATTGCGATAAACGAATGGAACAAATCCAGTGGATCTAGAAAATTATCGATTTTAAGCATGACAATAAAAAACCAACATGAAACGTAAACAATATTAAATGTTACTCGATAACGGTGAACAGACACGGTAAAGAGTCCGCAAATGATAAACTAACAATCGGTGGAAAGAAAGCTAAGGGCGTGGAAAAATCCATGGTCTTTGATTCGTGTGATACCACACATCGCGGCGTGGCGTCGCCACTGTTCCAGTGTAACTATGTATTATAAAAATAAAAACCCTGTAAATTTTCTCTAATTTATCAGACTGGCTGTTTTTATGATGATAGAATTAGCAGCTCTATATTCTGCATAGGTACCTACTAAACAAAACGTTATGCTCATTACATTACGAATAAACTGCAATGAATGGGTCTCTGTGAAGTTAGCATATCAAGTGCCAGCATATCACAAAAAAATAGGAGTTCTGTTCGCATGCAGCATAGTTCTATAGTTCCTGATACTTTTTAGAAATAGTTCTGGCTATTTTCCTTGAAATTTTTAATTTTCAATTTTTGACATAATGATATGCTAACTTCCAAGTAAAAATCCCAGCATATCAAAAATTAAACTGAGTTCTCTTCGCATGCAGCATAGTTCTATAGTTCCTCATACTTTTTAGAAATAGTTCTGGCGATTTTCCTTAAAATTTTTAATTTAAAATTTTTGACATAATGATACGCTAACTTCCAAGTCAAAATCCCAGCATATCAAAAAATAAGTTGAGTACGGTTCGCATGCAGCATAGTTCTATAGTTTCTGATACTTTTTAGAAATAGTTCTGGCGATTTTCCTTGATTTTTTTTTATTTCTGTTTTTGACATAATGATATGCTAACTTCCGTGATGATATGCTGTGCCACCAGGGTGAGTTCCAAGCTCGCTTTTGGTCTCAAACGATAGATATGGTGTTCTAGTCAATAGTTCTAAGGAGTTCTGGCTTCCTAACAGCTTAGGAAAATAACAAGTTTTTTTTTATCAGTAATGATATGCTAACTTCCGTGATGATATGCTGTGCCACCAGGGTGAGTTCCAAGCTCGCTTTTGGTCTCAAACGATAGATATGGTGTTCTGGTCAATAGTTCTAAGGAGTTCTGGCTTCCTAGTAGCTTAGGAAAAAAACAAGTTTTTTTTTATCAGTAATGATATGCTAACTTCCGTGATGATATGCTGTGCCACCAGGGTGAGTTCCAAGCTCGCTTTTGGTCTCAAACGATAGATATGGTGTTCTGGTCAATAGTTCTAAGGAGTTCTGGCTTCCTAGTAGCTTAGGAAAATAACAAGTTTTTTTTTTATCAGTAATGATATGCTAACTTCCGTGATGATATGCTGTGCCACCAGGGTGAATTCCAAGCTCGCTTTTGGTCTCAAACGATAGATATGGTGTTCTAGTCAATAGTTCTAAGGAGTTCTGGCTTCCTAATAGCTTAGGAAAATAACAAGTTTTTTTTTTATCAGTAATGATATGCTAACTTCCGTGATGATATGCTGTGCCACCAGGGTGAGTTCCAAGCTCGCTTTTGGTCTCAAACGATAGATATGGTGTTCTAGTCAATAGTTCTAAGGAGTTCTGGCTTCCTAATAGTTTAGGAAAATAACAAGTTTTTTTTTTATCAGTAATGATATGCTAACTTCCGTGATGATATGCTGTGCCACCAGGGTGAATTCCAAGCTCGCTTTTGGTCTCAAACGATAGATATGGTGTTCTAGTCAATAGTTCTAAGGAGTTCTGGCTTCCTAATAGCTTAGGAAAATAACAAGTTTTTTTTTTATCAGTAATGATATGCTAACTTCCGTGATGATATGCTGTGCCACCAGGGTGAGTTCCAAGCTCGCTTTTGGTCTCAAACGATAGATATGGTGTTCTAGTCAATAGTTCTAAGGAGTTCTGGTTTCCTAGTAGCTTAGGAAAATAACAAGTTTTTTTTTATCAGTAATGATATGCTAACTTCCGTGATGATATGCTGTGCCACCAGGGTGAGTTCCAAGCTCGCTTTTGGTCTCAAACGATAGATATGGTGTTCTGGTCAATAGTTCTAAGGAGTTCTGGCTTCCTAGTAGCTTAGGAAAAAAACAAGTTTTTTTTTTTATCAGTAATGATATGCTAACTTCCGTGATGATATGCTGTGCCACCAGGATGAGTTCCAAGCTCGCTTTTGGTCTCAAACGATAGATATGGTGTTCTGGTCAATAATTCTTAGGAGTTCTGGCTTCCTAGTAGCTTAGGAAAATAACAAGTTTTTTTTTTATCAGTATGATATGCTAACTTCAGTGATGATATGCTTTGCCACCAGGGTGAGTTCCAAGCTCGCTTTTGGTCTCGGACTGGAGTGGTCGACTACGACGAGAAAAAGAGCCATTACGTCGCATACGCGCTATCTGGGGAGTTTTGGTTCAAGTATGACGATCTAATCAAAAAACGAGCCACAGCAAACTCCCAGACAAAAATACACCCACATGTTATTATTTACACAATTTGTAATGTCGAATAATAGTATTTTATACAACCGTTACATTACATAATGACGGTTCTTAAAGTCGAGCGAGGTACTAGATTTTATGACCTAATGGGAAATGGTAAAATTTTTTATACTTTCCGATTTTTTTTTTATTGATAGAAATAAGGTTCCTAATCAAGAGAAAAGAATATTAGATTTTTCTGTGGTACCTATCAATTAAGTTTAGAAATTTAAATTATAGGGAAGAATATGTTTTGTTTTTATTGTTGGATGATTGTGTTTTTAAATGCTTATAGATATTCAAGTTCAAGGAGAACATAAAATTTAAGTAGTTGTGATGGTTTATTATTTCAGTTTGTTAGAAATTATCTCAATTACAAGTACGTACAAGTAACTAGTAAGTACCTAAATAATATTGATAATTGCTGTGATATTTCTATTGGTAGAGAGTCAAAAGTTCCTAAGAAATCTAGTTTTAAGTTAAGTTTTGTCAAAGCTAGTTTAAGCAAAAAATATAAGTACCTATTCAATTTAGAAAAGCATAAAATTAATATTACTTACCTGTGATTGATAAAGTAAAGTATATCTATGTTTTAATAGAAAATAAACAAAAATCTGCTCATACAACATTGCCTAAGTTTACATTTCTGTTTTATTAACTAACTAACTCTGTAATGTGATTTCTGTACTTTTTCCGTTTTTATTGTGATCGTCATGTTTTTTCTCATAATATTATTATAAAACAATTGTTTTTATTACAAATTCTCTTTATTTTTAATACCTTATCTTATCTTAATTCTAGGAGTCCTTACTGATATACTTCGACCGAACAGGGATCTTTTGTGTATTCCCCCTCCTTCGCAGTTATTCCAACGCTTTTACCACTTCATTCATGAATTGAATGATGTGTCGCAGTGGCAGTGCCTTGAAATCTCCTGATTTGGGGTATCCAATATACATCACCGAAGGGATTCGTTCTTGTTCTGGCGAGGGCGTCCGTTGTTTCGGTCTCCTCACCACATCCTCTACAATCTTCATTGTCTTGTAGTCCCATCTTCATGGGCGTAACAAGAGGGGGGGCTGTTGCCCTCTCCTTGACCTCTTGACACTCAAACTTCAATTTTTTTTATATTTTTTACTTCACCAGCTCGGAGGCTTTCTTTGTCATTTGAAATCTTAGCGCAAAAGTGATTTTCCGTAGAAAAAGTACTTGAAATTCGACCGTGAAGATCTTCTACTATCACGGGCTTAAGAAATTTTTGATTAGCCCCTGGGCTAAAGGCTGATTAATTTGCTCCCAAAAGTGCCCCCAACAAGACGAGCAAAATAAAGAGGCACGGCCGCACCATCCTTTTCTCGAAGCCATTCAGGCCATTTTCAACATCCTGTAATTTTGTGCTGGCTAAAGCTAGAACCCTGGCTCTGTTGCCGTTGTCCGCTGCGTACTAATTGTAATACAATTGACAAAAATAATGTTTTATTTATTTGACAGTTTATGTATATGTATTATTATACTTATTATTTGACCGTGTAGGCGTTTTACACCTCTGCTGATTTTAAATTTAGTTTAAATTGACCCTAGAGACTATACATCTCTAAGCCATTTAGATTAAGTATTATATTATAGTATTAATTCTGGGACCCTATACATCCCTTTGTAATTTAAATTTTCACAGATATTTGACCTGGACGTGCCAGTAAAGTAAAGTGTTCTGGTTTTGCTGTTTTAATAATTACTTTTTACACTTGTTTCTAAAATGCGGTATTTTTTTTTTCTCTCTTGATCTTTTAATGACAGAGTGAGGTTTCTTTGTGTAGTTTGTCTGTGGTTGCGTATTGTAAGAGCTAATGTAACTTGTTTTTAGAAAAAAATGACTTTGTGCCAAGTTTCTTGCGGCGCATTCTTCTTGGCAATCATGGTCTTTCCGAAAGCGCTGGTAGACTCAAAAAAAATGACGTGTAAAAGAACATTCAACTGCCTATTTGCTGAATAAAATTTTGAATTTTGAATTTTGAATTTTCAGTAACCTATAAGGCACAATATGTATTAGACATATTCTCAATAATTGTATTTAACTTAGTTCCACTGTCTAAACGCAAAATCAAAAGAGTTCTAGCAAAAAAACAAAAAAAAGTACTTATGCTCTTTGATATGCTACATTTTTCGAGGCAGTTCTGCCTAGCATCTCGGCTGCTTTCGATGACTACGTCACTAATACGTATAGAACTGCAAAGTTCTACCGTCTAAACGCGAAAATAAAAAAGTTCTAGCAAAAAAACTGAAAGAAAAGTACTCAAACCCTTTTATGCTGCTACATTTTACAAGGCAGTTCTGCCTAGCATCTCAGGCGTTTTCGATGGCAGTGACACTAATACGCATAGAACTGCAAAGCTCTACTGTCTAAACGCGAAATCAACAGAGTTCTGGCAAAAAAACTTGTAAAAAGAGTACGTATACTCTTTGATATTGATATGTTACATTTTACAAGCCAGTTCTGCCTAGCATCTCAGGTGTTTTTGATGGCAGTGACACTGATACGTATAGAACTGCTAAGCTCCAATGTCTAAACGCGAAATCAACAGAGTTCTGGCAAAAAACTGAAAAAAGTACTTTTACTCTTTGATAGTGATATGCTACATTTTACAAGGCAGTTCTGCCTAACGTCTCAGGTGTTTTCGATGGCAGTGAGACTAATACGTATAGAACTGCAAAGTTCCACTGTCTAAACGCGAAAATAAAAGAATTCTAGCAAAAAAACTAAAAAAAGGACTTATACTCTTTGATATTGATATGTTACATTTTACAAGCCAGTTCTGCCTAGCATCTCAGGTGTTTTCGATGGCAGTGACACTGATACGTATAGAACTGCAAAGTTCCACTGTCTAAACGCGAAACCGGACAACGTTTACTATTTTACGTTACGCAGCATTCGTGAAGTCGCGCTCGACCCTCTGTCATTCTCCGGCAACGAGAGACAAGTTACTGGCCTATGATTGGTGGAAATAATGAAGCAGAGCAGTGTCACGGGCGCTAGACAACGTATAAACATACTAAGATAAGATAGACAACTTAGAAAAGTTGAAAAACCCCCGACATTGTCATTTCAAAGTCAAATATTTCAAAAACGGGTGAACCGATTTTAATGAAGCTTAGCTAAGAACCATCTCGATTAAACTAACTTACGATTAAAAGAAACCGCATCGAAATCGGTCCATCCGTTTGGGAGGTATGATGCCACAGACAGATACACAGATACACGTTATAGACACACAGAAACACAGGTCAAAATTATAACACCCCTCTTTTTCGTCGGAGGTTAAAAACAACAAAAACCGCAGAGCAAAAACCTAAAGAACTTGATAGATATTGTAAAGAATGGTCATTCGGTGTAAATGCTCCTTTAACATAAAACCCTAAAATCGGTGGCTGCTATTCTTTCACGACTAAGCTAGGTAGTTGATGAAAAGATTTCGATGGAATTGGCTCTTAGCCACTGCTTTACTATGCGTACTGCGTTATAGGTAAAACTCGAAGTACGAAGAAAAGTCTTGTCGTCAAAGCGATTCAGTGCTGGGACGAATTTACCTATGCTACAAATGATGGTGCTTAATGGGAAAAAGACGGTCGAAAGCGAATCGGAGTCGCATACCCTGAGTGTCTAGTGTAATCAACAACCAATAACCAACTTAGAAAAGTTGAAAAACACCCAACATTGTCATTTCAAAGTTCAATACTTCAAAAATGGATTAACCGATATTAATGAAACTTAGCTAAGAACCATCTCAATTAAACTAGCTTTTAATTAATAAAAACCGCATCGAAATCGGTCCACCCGTTTGAGAGCTATGATGCCACAGACAGATACACAGACACACAGATATACAGGTCAAACTTATAACACCCCTCTTTGTCGTCGTGGGTTGGAACTCACCCTGGTGGCACAGCATATCATCACGGAAGTTAGCATATCATTACTGATAAAAAAAAAACTTGTTTTTTTCCTAAGCTACTAGGAAGCCAGAACTCCTTAGAACTATTGACCAGAACACCATATCTATCGTTTGAGACCAAAAGCGAGCTTGGAACTCACCCTGGTGGCACAGCATATCATCACGGAAGTTAGCATATCATTATCGATAATAATTTTTTTTTTTTCCTAAGCTACTAGGAAGCCAGAACTCCTTAGAACTGTTGACTAGAACACCATATCTATCGTTTGAGACCAAAAGCGAGCTTGGAACTAACCCTGGTGGCACAGCATATCATCACGGAAGTTAGCATATCATTACTGATAAAAAAAAACTTGTTATTTTCCTAAGCTACTAGGAAGCCAGAACTCCTTAGAACTATTGACTAGAACACCATATCTATCGTTTGAGACCAAAAGCGAGCTTGGAGCTCACCCTGGTGGCACAGCATATCATCACGGAAGTTAGCATATCATTACTGATAAAAAAAAACTTGTTATTTTCCTAAGCTGTTAGGAAGCCAGAACTCCTTAGAACTATTGACCAGAACACCATATCTATCGTTTGAGACCAAAAGCGAGCTTGGAACTCACCCTGGTGGCACAGCATATCATCACGGAAGTTAGCATATCATTACTGATAAAAAAAAAACTTGTTATTTTCCTAAACTATTAGGAAGCCAGAACTCCTTAGAACTATTGACTAGAACACCATATCTATCGTTTGAGACCAAAAGCGAGCTTGGAATTCACCCTGGTGGCACAGCATATCATCACGGAAGTTAGCATATCATTACTGATAAAAAAAAAACTTGTTATTTTCCTAAGCTACTAGGAAGCCAGAACTCCTTAGAACTATTGACTAGAACACCATATCTATCGTTTGAGACCAAAAGCAAGCTTGGAACTCACCCTGGTGGCACAGCATTATCATCACGGAAGTTAGCATATCATTACTGATAAAAAAAAAACTTGTTTTTTTCCTAAGCTACTAGGAAGCCAGAACTCCTTAGAACTATTGACCAGAACACCATATCTATCGTTTGAGACCAAAAGCGAGCTTGGAGCTCACCCTGGTGGCACAGCATATCATCACGGAAGTTAGCATATCATTACTGATAAAAAAAAACTTGTTATTTTCCTAAGCTGTTAGGAAGCCAGAACTCCTTAGAACTATTGACCAGAACACCATATCTATCGTTTGAGACCAAAAGCGAGCTTGGAACTCACCCTGGTGGCACAGCATATCATCACGGAAGTTAGCATATCATTACTGATAAAAAAAAAACTTGTTATTTTCCTAAGCTACTAGGAAGCCAGAACTCCTTAGAACTATTGACCAGAACACCATATCTATCGTTTGAGACCAAAAGCGAGCTTGGAACTCACCCTGGTGGCACAGCATATCATCACGGAAGTTAGCATATCATTACTGATAAAAAAAAACTTGTTATTTTCCTAAGCTACTAGGAAGCCAGAACTCCTTAGAACTATTGACTAGAACACCATATCTATCGTTTGAGACCAAAAGCGAGCTTGGAACTCACCCTGGTGGCACAGCATATCATCACGGAAGTTAGCATATCATTACTGATAAAAAAAAACTTGTTATTTTCCTAAGCTACTAGGAAGCCAGAACTCCTTAGAACTATTGACTAGAACACCATATCTATCGTTTGAGACCAAAAGCGAGCTTGGAACTCACCCTGGTGGCACAGCATATCATCACGGAAGTTAGCATATCATTACTGATAAAAAAAAACTTGTTATTTTCCTAAGCTGTTAGGAAGCCAGAACTCCTTAGAACTATTGACTAGAACACCATATCTATCGTTTGAGACCAAAAGCGAGCTTGGAACTCACCCTGGTGGCACAGCATATCATCACGGAAGTTAGCATATCATTATGTCAAAAACAGAAATAAAAAAAAATCAAGGAAAATCGCCAGAACTATTTCTAAAAAGTATCAGAAACTATAGAACTATGCTGCATGCGAACCGTACTCAACTTATTTTTTGATATGCTGGGATTTTGACTTGGAAGTTAGCATATCATTATGTCAAAAATTTAAAATTAAAAATTTTAAGGAAAATCGCCAGAACTATTTCTAAAAAGTATGAGGAACTATAGAACTATGCTGCATGCGAAGAGAACTCAGTTTAATTTTTGATATGCTGGGATTTTTACTTGGAAGTTAGCATATCATTATGTCAAAAATTGAAAATTAAAAATTTCAAGGAAAATAGCCAGAACTATTTCTAAAAAGTATCAGGAACTATAGAACTATGCTGCATGCGAACAGAACTCCTATTTTTTTGTGATATGCTGGCACTTGATATGCTAACTTCACAGAGACAATGAATGGGAGGTAATTATCTTGTTATACATATGTATAAATTTATTTACTCGTACTCGTAAATTTGTTCGTGCACCAAGGGCGTCATGTACGAAATGGTAAAAATCATGCGTATGTTACGTGGGTCGTATATCAAATAGGATTGCTTATAACATTTGCCTTGCACGTTTCCAAGGATCTCCGTGGAATTGAAAGAGGATACTGCGTCGCTGAATATTTTTATTGTGACGTGAAAACAAGGGAAGTTTATCATTTCCAATTCAAAATATAAGTCATATTGTATCACAACGTTGGTACTGGTAATCCGATAATAAAGAGAGGGCAGCCGACCAAGATTCGGGTCACGGCAGGGGCTGCGCGAGGGGCGGTATCTGCCTCGCGAGTGGCCGCGGCCGCCTGCACTCGTTATACTACTACTACCTATTTAAACTACTGCTATTTAGACGGGCTGTTATAAGTTTTCTTCCGATTTGGCTGTATCTTTAAAAGCAAGACAAGCTGAGGCAACATACAGTAATTTAAGTATATTGTAGATTGCACGAATATTCACAAAAACTTGTATTGATTGCATTATACGACATATCACGTATCTGCGGGTGAATTGGAAAAAATATTAATAAGCAGTAAGTTCGTCATTGCTATTTAATAAGTATAATATATAGTAACTGATAGAGGGGGGCAAAATACAAAACCTAAAACGTACGTAACAAACGAAATAAATATGGATTAGGTCAGGGAACCCCTAAGCTAGAGTAAATAATCTGCAACGTAATTCTTTTAGGAGCGTGTTCTACATATCGCCTCCAAGTTACGTACATTATATGAGACTGCAGCACCAACATGTATCGCACAAAGTTATGTAGCGAGGAAGGAGGCTTTCCGTTAAGACCATTTATTCGGGGAATGTAATAAAAGTGGTGCGACGCCGCGGCGAGCCGGCCCCGCGCGTGACCAGCCTGAAAAATCACCAACACCACAGACAATATTTATATTTACGCGACCCGGCAGATGGCGCGGTAATAGCAGTCTAATCCGACCGAATTCTACCTCCGACTACAATATCGACATATCGAAATACCAACCATTATTTGGATACTGACCGCCACGCAAGGAAATCCCGCATGGAACAATTACTTATGAATAAACTGAATTATACTATGACATATGAAGTTCACTCTATGCAAGCGAAGTCAGAGAAATTGAGAACAAATACCGTTTATTTTCTGACCAGTCAGAAGGTATCTTATACACTTACTTTTACTTTTAACCGCACAACTGAATTTAAACAGGTAAATATTTATTAAACAGCGTTTTATGAAGCAATAAAAGTGTTAGTTCGCCGAAGAGTAACGTGTAGGTGGGCCCGGACTACAAATGCCGAAACGCCCACACAGGTTCATGAACGCGGAAAAGGCCCTGTAAGAATTTTATGTTTTTTTATCTACACACATATCATAAGTCCTCTATAAAGCGTTCAGAAACCGTAATAAATAAGTAATATAAAATAAAATGCGTTTATTTCGGACAACAGAAACTAAAGCCTAAAGTTTTATGGCCTAGCACTAAGCAGCAGAAATATGAAGTCTGTGCGGTGCGAGCGGAATATTCTTTGAATGAAGCACCGACTTCATATATCTGCTGCTTAGTGCTAGGCCATAAAACTTTAGGCTTTAGTTTCTGTTGTCCGAAATAAACACATTTTATTTTATTTTACTTATTTATCATTATTTTAGAGGATTATTTTACGTTTTTTTTGAAGGCGGTTTTACTTTTTGTTAAAAGATTTTTATTTCACAATTTTACGTTGATTTAACATTTTCAGAATTATCCTCCAACTCCTAACCGTTAAGGAGTTGTACCTTCCATCATCAGCATCAACATAAGATGATGACTACCGGACGCAAATACTTGAATAGCCTTAGAAAATATATGAAACACATGATACGTGCCTATAAAATTTGAGGGTTGCCCTCGATTTCCCTGAGATCCCATCATCAGATCATGACTTGGTGACAACGGGACCACCTCAGGAGTATACCCTTTCAAATAAAAAAAAATATTGAAAAAATCGGTCTATAATTGACGGAGTAATCGATGAACATACATAATAAAAAAAAAAAAAATACAGTGGAACGTAGAACCTCCTCCTTTTTTTGAAGTCGGTTAAAAAATGACCAGCATTTCAGCATGTCGTCGACTGCTCGCCACCAGCCGCCGGAAGCAGTAAAGTAATAGTCATTACGACATCGAATTCGATGTCGTTAAGAGTTTAAAATTTGAAAACCAACGTAATTTACAATCATAGTGAAATAAAATGGGTCACTCACGTATAAGTCGAGTTCAGTCCGACATGTATAAATAATAATTTGATAATTTACAATAAAAAAAAACTGTCTACGAAAAGTCAGTTCGGTATGTTTGTCTATGATTAAAAAAAAACAGTCAAATTCGTGACAGGTATGGGTATGATATGCCTTCGGCTTCTGAATAAATCTTAGAGTACTTATTATATGTGTGTAGATAAAGTAATGTCTGCAACTCCACATAATTAGGTTAATAGTAGTTTATGCAACTGCTACATAATGAGGATCCTTAAAACACTCACGTATATTATGTAGCAGTTGCATAAACTACTATTAACCTGGCGATAAAGTAGCACTGTTTTCATTATAGCTAATTTTCATATCAAAGCCAGAAAAAACATACCGTGGAGGTATATGGAGGGAAAGTACCAGACAGAATATTTTGCTCTATGTAGACATTCCTTAATTTTTTTTTAAATTAAGCAATACTGCATTCAAAGTTTTTTTTAATACGAAAAATTTAGTGTGTAATTTCACGGTGTTCTTTTATTTTAAAATGTTGTTACTTAAGGGGAATTACTTTTTGCCATTTACTCTTTCGATTGCCATCATAAAATAAAAATACAGCATTCATTTTTCACATTTGGTGTTGATTCGATTCCCAGGTGAGGCAAACATTTTTTTTTAAACTGTAATTCTAGTATTCATAGAGCATAATATTCTATCTATAATATTTAAGGTACTTCCCCTCCATGTGGCATAGCCGTAGGACAACCTGTATAGAGCCAGCTGTCATGGCATATTACAAAACACAACACCACGTTCTCATGTTAAGTCACGGTTATACAATAAACTTTATTACAAGATGTTATACAGGAGATCGTGCCGTAGTCGCACCGCGTCGCGCTAAAATTATACGCGACGACTCTACCAAAAGTTCGAGACGTGCACCAAGCCCGGGTGTCAGTTTGTAAAGGACAGCAGATCGTGCCGTAGTCGTACCACGTCGCGCTATAACTATAAGCGACGACTCTACCAAAAGTTCGAGACGTGCACCAAGCCCGGGTGTCAGTTTGTAAAGGACAGCAGATCGTGCCGTAGTCGTACCACGTCGCGCTATAACTATAAGCGACGACTCTACCAAAAGTTCGAGACGTGCACCAAGCCCGGGTGTCAGTTTGTAAAGGACAGCAGATCGTGCCGTAGTCGTACCACGTCGCGCTATAACTATAAGCGACGACTCTACCAAAAGTTCGAGACGTGCACCAAGCCCGGGTGTCAGTTTCTAGTTCTTCTAGTTCAGTTTGTAAAGGACGAGAGAAGCTGTATGCCTGAGAGCTCGAGTCAGCTCCGAGTAGACCACAGTCGACTCTGCGCGCTATACCTACTTGTTGAGAGCGGGAAAACCATTGACTTAATAATGACGTGGACTGTGAGTTTTGTACAAAATTCACGAAAAATGTGTCCCAGTCCACGGCATTTCCGTCGTAATAGCGCTTTCGTTCGACCAAACTAAAACTAACGCACGATTAGTGGTATTTTTTGCAAGTTAGTGGTCTTTTGCTTTTGGTTCGGACGTTTTCAAGCGCTAACCCGAAGTCTATGGCGGCGGCAAGTCAACGGGCAAAACACTCAAACGTTACAAATGGATGTCGGAAATAACCGGATTTCTTTTAGTATGTCTACCTTTGCGCATTGAATAATACAAAATGTTAAAAATACATATATTTTAGGACACCTCGCGTAAAACGTTAAGTGGGGGGTCCTTATCTATCCCATGATATGGGGTGTCGTTAGATAGCTCATTCAAAAATATTGAGGGTGTGCGAAGATTATTTTTAGATTAAGGGATCCGTTCGTTGGATTCAGATCCCTTATTTGCGGAAACATGAAAAAAATCAGGGCAGTAGTGCATATAGTGAATTTAAAATAATAACTATCACAGCTATAGTAGATTTTACTGTTCAACGATAAATAGTTGACCAAGTGACAAACTTATACGAATCATTTACTTAGTACAAAAAACAACTAAAGAAGTATTAAAAATAACTACGCGACGCGAGGACTTCCTCGTAACGGCTATGGAACCCTTCCCTGGGCATACCCGATACGCTTTTGGCCGGTTTTATTTATAGTCTGTCATAATTACCAATACAATGGAACAAGAATATATACTAGGTACTCAAAAGGAAATAGGGAAAATAATTTTGATCATTAACGGTAATATTTTTATTTATAATTTCCACCCAATTAAGGAAAACGTGAAACGAGCTGTGTATTAAACTTTTGAGCCTACCCACATTTACTTGTACTATTAACTATTATGTATTCTGTGCCCATGTCAATTCTCGCACATGCATTAAACAACATCAGAATATTATGAAAATTGTTTTTTTTCCATTGTGATGACAAATAAACAGCGAATGATTGTTAGTAAGCCAGGAAGTACGTGTTGATAATTCGGAGTAGGGCCATGGTTGTTTACTCGAGCGGATGCGCCAAGAGCTGAGGGCGGTGGCGGAGCGCCGCGCCGGCCGCGGTGCGCGGTGCGCGGTCCACGGTACACCCATGTGAGGCGCGTTTATTTGTGCGGCGCGGCGGCCTCGGAGGACGCACGTTGTTTACATCCCAGTCGCCGGTGACTCATTAACGACCAGATCATCACCGCTGCTGGATGTGGACCGGCGACCGCTGCGTTTTAAATCGAACGCACACAATCACAGAGTACCTATATCGAACTATAATATCGGGTTCTCGTTTGCAAGCCCGCGGTCGTCGACCCGCGGCAAAGAGGGGTTCTCCTTGCGAGGCCTTCGCTCGAGACGAACCCCCCTCATGCGGCATTCCTAGACCACTTTATTGCGCATTACATTCGCGTTGATATCCAACTTCCATTACCGCGCATCTGCCTGTATTCGTTGAATACTAGTAGGTCCAATATGTTGCATCAATTTAGTAGCGAAATCATTAAGGGGCAAAAGCGTAATGTGAATGTACTATTTTTATTAAATTTAAATACACAAGTAGAACCGACTCTGAATGATAAGGATTGTAATTAATTTCTGTTATCAATTATCGTAACTAATCCTAATCCTAACTATATAATCGTAATATTATAAATGCGAAAGTAACTCTGTCTCTCTGTCCGCCTGTTTGTTACCTCTTCACGGAAAAACCGCTGCACCAATCTAGATGAAATTTGGTAAGAAGATAGTTTGAATATTGAGGAATAACATAGGCTACTTTTTATTCGGGAAAATTGTATAGTTCCCACGGGATAGCGATAACCGAAATCTACGCGGACGAAGTCGGGGCAACAGCTAGTCATCAATAATAGATCATTAGGTTGATACACGTTGATTTCGCAGTGCAATTCAATTAACAACAAGTTAGTGTGGCTAGTCAAGTCAGTCCTGAATCAACATTGTACACAGTCAATTACTTTTTTAAGAATACCGTGAAACCGTGAAGAAAACGCCAGGCCGTACCAGTACTTGACTGATTCCAACCCAAGCTAGCAGAAGCCACTGCAAGTTGCTGCAGCAAACGAGAGCGTAGTGCGAACAGCAAGTGCAGATAAGATAATAGGAAGTGCAGTCCCGCATATTATTCGCGGGAGGCGCGAGGCCGCCGCTAGGTCGTTCGCCGGGACGGGCGTGGAATGCGCTCGGAATGCACGCCGCGGCCGGTGAGATTGCAAGCCCCCACCTGCCGGCACTCGCAACGCAAACCGTCAACCGGTTTCTTAACTTACCTCCTCTGTCTCGTAGAGTATTCGAGTAATTCAAAATAACGTACGAGCATAACAGAGCTAAAAGTAGCCTCGATACTTAAGTGAAAGCGAAAAATATATTCACGTTTAGATTCCTTAAAACAATAGGGTCATGTTATTCCAGAATTTACCTTTCGAATTAACATACGAGACATGACAAAACATAATAATGTGTAATTCTAGGATAACTGCGGTAGAATTAAGCGGTTTCAAATTTTCTGACGGTCTAATTCGCACGCTGTTGCTTAGCTGTGTCAATTGGTATTCGTCTCCGAGTTTAATCGATTTAACACGTAAAGCCAATCCCATTTCACGTAGCTAAGTGACGCAGTCTATAGTCTGTGAGATCGCCCGCACTGCATCCGAACAGTCGCTAAGAGATGAGGATGCTACAGATATGAGTGGGACGAGTTGATTAGTATTATTTGGCATCCACAATTCCACATTAATCAGCAACGTTTTGAACGCCCGTTATGCGAGCTTCTTTGATAAGTTAATGACAGAATATTTTTCTATTAAAGATATAATTTTTGCCGATTGCGGTTCCGTATTCGCAATGTTTATTTAAAGTAATCCTTTAAAAATACCTTTTCCCCTCACTACTTCGGAAAGCCGTCTTTTATCCTTTAATACAAGCGGGTAAAATCGCATTTTATCCACTAGTGGGGAAAGTAATTTGACGTTAGAGTGGAGCGTGTTCAAGTAGCTTTTGACAGATAACAAAACGTAAAACGCTCTTAATAATGGTTCGTTCGATATTAATTATCATTAAATAAATGATAAATAGTTTGAGAATTTAATAAAAAATACCAAATTTAGCTTTATTTAATGGTCCTTGAAATTCTATGAGGAACATTTGATTTTTATAATATATTGTTGAATATAATTCCAAACTCACAAGTTGAGACGATGCAATTTCAAAACGCATCGTCATAAATGTCAACACTGTCAACAAAAAAATTGTCACTGACTCCGAGTCACGTAAAAATACACAACTTCCAGAGTTTTCTGTTATAATATCGTAAAAAAAAAGTGATTCCAGTGATGAAGATTTATTTTTATGAGCTGTTTTTTTGCATGTTGCGCTTTCCTCGCTACAGTGAGGAATTCTATTTTAGAACCACTCGCATCGCTCGTGGTTCAACTATAGAATCCTTTCGCTTGCTTGTGTTTCAATTCCACACTCGCGGGTAAAATACAACTTTGCACCCTTGTATAACAAATAACTATTCTTCCCATAACAACTTTCCTTTTTCCTTCAACAAGCAGAATTTAGCCACGGAAGTACATTCCGATAAATGCTCGTTTGATAATGATAACAGAAGTTTCTTTCACGACTAATCAGATCGACTCGGGTTCATGAGCTTCTACAGCACTTATTGGCTCTTTGATAAATTAAGTTTTCGATTTATGTGATTCAGAAGTTAATATTTGATCGGTAAATCGCTTTCCCTTATTCCCTTTTCGTGCAAGTCTTTACTAGGTTATGTGATACGAATTTTCAAAATCACGTTTATCTACACACATATCATAAGTCCTCAATAACGCGTTTAGAAACCGTAGGAAATGACCAGCATTACGAAAACCAGTTTTACCACGAAAATTTTAGTAACGTAATGTCATTACAACATCGAATTCGATAACGTTATGAGTTTTAGATCTGGAACATCTTCAAAACTAGTATAATTAAAATAGTCCTACGATACGAAACGTCAGTTCGGCATGTTTGTCATTAATAAAATAAAAAACAGTCAAATTCGTGACAGGTTTTTTATGCGTTCGGCTTCTGAATCCATCTTAGAGTACTAGATAAAGTAATGCATACAACTCTATAGGTCTAATAGGCCTTATTATGTAACAGTTGCATAAACTACTATTTCCTACACGATCGTGATTTGGCAAATGTGTAGCATAAATGCAGTTCATATACTTAAATCATCCGCTTGATTGGTTCGGCCTAGAAAAAGCATTTTTCGTTTAACAATAACATGTATAGGTCACCCGAATAAAAGCCGGATATTATGGGCTGGATCTTTGTTGCTATACATTAATCATGTACCTACCTACTGTACACCTGTAATTTAGATGGCAAAAACTTTTTAGTAAAGTGTGCCGGAGTGTTTTTTCCGGTCGTTTGAAGTTAAGTGCATGGTCAATGTGCTGTGCCATGGGCGCGATGTCCTGAAATGGCGACGATGACGGCGGTGACGCGCTGCGTGCGCGCAGCATGTTTGCGAGCCGCGTGACGTGGACCCTACGCGATGCTTCCGCTATAATTGTTTAACACTTTATAATTCCGTTAACTAAAATTAACTGAAGAATAACTTTGTTGTCACTTAGTTAACCCCGTTTATCGAAGACTTTCAGCTTATACCTACTACATTTAGGTACACTTAGCTTAGAAGAACTGTGTATTGATGTACTCAACTATAAGGTCAATTATTATTAATGGTCGGAGCAATGACAGACTGTTAATATATTATATGAGCAGATACTAATGATTGGGCATCGATGGAAGTGCGTCGCAGGCGCGGCGTGCGGCGGACGTGGAAAGGCGTCGCTCGCCCGCTCGGGCCTCTGCTCGCAAAACAACACTTGTTGCGGAAATAGCGACGAAAAGCGTTTGTTCGTCGTATCGTGACGCGGATGCCGGCGTGCCGGCACGTTCACCTCGCGCGCCGGCCGCGCTGCCCGCTGCCTCCGCCGACCTGGCCCGCATGTCGTCTCCGTTCCCACACTCAAATCCTTAACTGGTATTCGTCGAAGCGGTAGAGGCGTAATAACTCCAACCGACCCGCACAAGCTCATGCAACCAAAACGGTTCCATATGCCCATAATACTCAAACAGATTCTGCTGACGACATAGGCACACGCTCTATTGTTTCATAGAATAATTCCAGTGACGATGATGACGCAGGTGATACAGTAAACGCGAACACGTAAAAGTGTCTTCTTTAAGATTAAGTTACTAACGGCTTCATTGGTGTGGTCTATGGGCAACAATTTATGATGACTATTATGTGTCTGTAATCAGGGCAACAATCGCTGGTCTGTCTACCGTTGGTATCGTCTCTGTTTACTCTTCACTGTCCGAGCTTAGCAAGTCAACGAACTACACAATTTTCCTAGCAGTAAAAGATCGTATCCGGATGCAATACGAGCACTTAATTACCAAGATCAATACTAAGTAGCTTGCACTTCTAGTTAGATAATAAACGGTTAGTAGGAATTTAAATTTCCTATTCAACCTCTCGCTCGGTCTCGACGGCGTTTCATGAGTTAATATTTACTTTACGCAGCCTTATAAAAACTTTCCCAGCGCAATATTGAGCAATTCTAGGTCATGTAAAGTATGCCTTTCTTTCTCAGAAATGTTTTTTACGACTGCATTCTTAAATATTAACGATGTTTAATATAATGGCTAAGCGTTTAAATCACGACGTTATGTGAAATACGCACAGTCAGGTGGGTTGCCATGCGAAGGCCAACTTCTTGGCAGTTTTCTTGTTGACTGTTTGACAAAGCTGTAGTCTAACTAATGTATATGTGTACATGCATAACAACTGTAACATGGCATAGAATTAGAAATATTAACACGTGGGAATTTCATCAAGAGATCGAAAGATAAACACGAACGAAAACAATTTTTTTTCAAAGATGCTCCACAGTGAAAAACAAGTACTTAGCTCAATGGAATGTCGCTGAAAATTTCGTCCTTAGTTAACATTGACGCTGCAATTTAGACGATTTTCTTAATTCATTAACATTTGAAATTATTTTGGGTAGACAGAAACCAAAACAAACCGTGTTTTGGCCTCATCAAACAAGATCGTTACGTAGCGTGTGCGAGGCGCGATAAAATTAGCCGATACACTGACATTGAACGCAAAAACAAAGTGGAGCGGACTGCGCGCATGCGCTCAGGTAGAGAGTGGCAACTTTAGAAGTCGCATTACTAATAATTGTTTATGTGTGTGTAGTGTTTTTTGTGTATTACGGGCTCGAGAGGCCCATATCGGGGGCCCGTCATAAATAGCCTATGTACGTAACTAGCACTAATTGGAACGAGAAGATGACGAGCGCCGGTCGTCGACCGCAATGCTTTTGCGTTCACAAGTCGTTAGTTAGCGCGCCGGCATCGGGCTGCCGCTGCCAGCCGTGTTGGGCAGATTCGGGGCCTAGGAGACGGTTGCAACCTGCCTGGCCCCCGATACCGTACCCACCTAGTGCAGCGACCTCGTACGTCATTCACGCCCATTGCCGCACTGATACTACCTACTAGAACTACCTGTAACATACCACTGACGCATGATTTCTGATCTATAATATTTCATCTCAGCAGGTACTCTTAACGAAAGGCTAACTGTTTCGATGTTAACGAATTACGTCAAACTTATTTAATCTCGTAGAGCCCTTGTAAATTTATTAATCCCTGAGCACAAGACCTCTTTTCTGGTAGCCTTATATTGTATTTAGTTGTAGTAAGGCCAAGAATGAGTTACGACAAATGACCGCTTGGCTAGGAAAGCCAATGGCCCTGGGTTTTACTACTGCTACAGTCAAAAACGTACTCGTCTTTATGTCATCTTAACATTTGCCGAGTAGCGTTTCTTATGTAAAAACTTTCCCTATTCATTCATTTACTTAACCGATTCGCTGATATAATTCAACTTAACACGAAGATCGAGTAAGATATTTGTTGTTATTATAATTAATACGAGAGAAATAATTTGGCAATGGCAACCCGCTAGTTTCCGGCTGCGAAATATTCGTATCAGACATCGACTTTTAAACATGAAAGACTGGCCACGCACCTCTTTAGCGCTGACAAAATGCGGCCTTCACTCATTAGCTGTCATTACACTAACATGTCAAACTTCAAGGGAATATACCACAGACAAATATACCATCTGGATAATGTACGACTACCGACCTACTAATTCATGTGCACAAAATAACAAGTGGTCGCATGATAACAATGACCTGCTAATTCACGAACATAAGATAACAGGTCGTTCTTTATTGACCGAGCGAGCGAAGCGTCAACGTTTCAAATTAGACAAAAATTCTTTCGCATGCCTGTCTAGCTGTTCTCATCTACGGTGTAAAATGTTGCCATACATTCTTGGTGGATGGGTATTTATTAAGCTGAAAATTTTTGATAATCACAGTTCGCGTCTGCCTCTGACGTTCGTGTCGTCGCGGCATACTTAGTGTTAAGGCTTAGTTTTTAGGTGGAAGGGTCACACTGAAAACCAGCGCTACGGCTTGCCGTAGCATCATGCTGAGGGTGACCCTTTTAGTGCTATTCGGCACATATTTTTAATCGTTAGTTTCTAAGCTGTCTTTGTTAGTTAATAGTGTTTGCATTGTCCGGTTATTGTTGATTATTGATTTGTTTTTATCTGTATGTGTATGTGTCGAATTAGTTTCTAATAAATATATGTTTCTTTCTTTCTTTCTTTCTTTCTAAACAAGCTCGATAGTTATAGTTTTATTGGAAAAAAAAAATTAGCTCACGAGGTCTACAGCTCACAGAGCCACTACTGCTAATATTTTACGTATAAGAGACGAGAAAGCTCACAGAGTGGCAAGTTTCAAAGGTAAAAATATAAAATAACGGAAAAAATACAAAAAAGATATTTCAGTGTCGTCATTGGCCAGATAATGCAGTCTAAATCGGTAGATCTAAAAACTGGAAATTCAGTGGAAATAGATGGAATAGTCAGTTTCTGTAATAGTTTTATTCAATTTACCAGGATCGAACAAAGCTATAGTAAAATAAAAATAAAAAACAAATATTCTATGAAAGTTAACCGGGAGTTTTTCTTTCCGAATTTCTACTCGGGTCGGGATTTATCAGGTCGGGAAATTAATGGGCCTATGTTATTTGGCCATAATATTAGAGGTAGGAATTTATCAGGTGGGGAAATAAATTGTTGGCGCTGCATTATTTGGCTATAATATTATAATTTTAAATGCGTGGTTTTCTTTACAAATAATGAGTATATTGTTTATTTACGTATTGAATGTGATTCCTTGTGCTTTGTTTTTCTTTTTCGTGTTGTTTGTACAGTTCAAAAATGTGTGAAACTGTTGTAATTGGGCAAGTCAAGGAGATGTCACCTGCGCGGCGGCCGTTGGCGACTAAGTCATCGAGTCACCTAATCACCTATATTGCTTGTCCGCGCGCGGTGAAGGGGTGGCATATCCGTCTATTTTTGGTACATCAATGGTCTCAGAGTCTCGGGTGTTGCAGCGTGCAGCGTGTTCTTGGAACTTGACAGCCTGTAAACAATTGGTTGTACCGCGTCTGCTAACCATAAGCATACGTCAATGAAGGTTTTTGATTAAGGTAGGTAGACATCAATGAGAGGCCAACATTGTAAGTGCTAACTCCTGTAATCCGAGACAAACACTTTTGCATTGCATCTGCTATACGAAAATGTGTAAGTGGTTAAAAACATGTAGGTAGGTATATTTACCAAATCAATTATGATGGCAATATGTTGCATGCAAACTTTTTCCGAATATAATAGATAACCGAAAGCTCACAATGTACAGTCAGCGTCATATATATACAAAATTGTAAGGTGTACCGAACTATTTGATCACTTTGGATGTCACCATATATATGACGCTGACTGTACTAATCATCGGCCTTGATTATAAGGTGTGACTTTAACAAGAAGCAGAGAAGAAACTGACTGACGACTAAGTATTAAGAAAAGGCAGCCAATTAAGGACAGAAACATGATGGTGCACCTACCTCTACCCGAGTAACTTATCCAAATAATTCTTGAAAATTTCAATTTAACAAAGAGTCAAATTTCGTAAACTTCACGTTTGTTGCTTTCATTTTAATAGGTTAAATTAGGGTTCACGTAATCGGTACCGTCTTTCATTTTTGCTCGAGGATAATTGAGGATTAAACTACTTTACGGCTAGACTCGGCGGAAATCTATACGGCGGGGCGGTTAGTTGTACGGTAACTATAAATTCAAGCTAGGGCCGGACCAGACCGTCGCCGGCGAGTTACGAACAACCCCAAGACCCATTTCTTGTGATTGTTTAGAAAGTAGGCCGAGATATATTTAACCGCGAGCCTCACTGCGTCTATTTATTGCGCGGCCTGTGATTAGGAAAGTAAACAGTACTGTGCACTAAAATAGACCGCGCTATGTAATTTTAGAATTTATTATCAAAATTGTGAACCGAGTAAGTACCTACCATACTTCTGTGAATAACATCGGTGGAGCCGCAAACACATTCTATATTTTTTTTATACGATGACAGAACCGACATCAGTTATACTATCAAGGCATATTCATCTCAAACACAAAAGTTAAGAGGTTATTAAAAAAAGGCACATCATGGCTTATATAAACGTAATTTAAATATATTTAAGTAGGTATAGTTGGCCATCCATCCACCCATCGCCATCCCCATATACGTTACAAAAATACGCTGCAAAAATATCTGATCATGGCAGCAGGTAAAAACATATGACGACACTCGATGGCAATAAGATCTGATGGGTTGCGGCCGGCATAAATATCGTTCTTGGGTAACGGCATAAGTATCGGACACCGAGTCGCTTATAAATATCTGATACTTGACGAAATCAAAAATATGTGATCAATCAGCAAACATGAACTTAATTCAGTAGTATTACGAATATAATTTGAATGTAGCGATCTGACGCTTCTTGAAAACAGTGCGTACTTGTCACTGCATTTGTTTGTCTCATGTTTTGTTTTATCTAAATCCAACAAATTCAGTTCTTCGTTTCTAATATGACATACCCTGTAGACGTGTTATTTTTTCCATATATTTTAATAAAAAACATCAAGCACAAAAGTATTGTTCTTATTTTAAAAGCTGAGAAACTCGAGAAAGACATATGTAGTGACAAGTATGCACTGTTTTTAAGAAGCGTCAAATCGCTGCTTTCAAATTAGATTCGTAAAACAAGCGATTAAGTTCATATTTGCTGATTGATGACATATTTTTGATTTTATAACACGTCAGATATTTATGCCGTCCGTATGATCTGATGTTTTTGCTTCCAAAGTGAATACATATTTATTCTGATGATGAGTCACATAATGTAGAGTATCAAATATTTTTAAGCGACTCAGTGTCCGATATTTATGCTATTAACCAAGAATGCCGGCCGCAACCCACTAGATCTTTATGCCGTCGAGTGTCGTCATATACTTTTGCTTTCTATCGTGATCAGATATTTTTGCAGCGCTGTCCATCATCACATATTATTGCTGGTGACTGTACTATCCCAAATATACGTTTGATTCTTGGAATTTGTAATGTTATTTATTTTAGCCGTTTTCTATCTTGAGAAAAACTAAAGACTTTTGACATTACTAATTTATGTACCTTACGCAAACTAGCCACGCACATTTTAGTAGAGATTCCTGCTGATTAACGGCGAATCAAATCTACCGTGTTTTTACATTTTTGAAATGTAGTTTTGAAAACCGGCCAAGAGTGTGTCGGACACGTAATCAAGTAGTACCTACCTAACGTTATTGAGAAAATTTGTATACGTTGGAACAGCGCCGCCCGTGAGCGTATTTAGTACTAGATTTTATATAAATATTCTCGATGGCTGTACAGTCACCAGCAATAATATATGATTATGGACAGCGCTGCAAAAATATCTGATCACGGTAGAAGGCAAAAGTATATGACGACACTCGACGGCATAAAGATCTAATGGGTTGCGGCCGGCATATATATCATTCTTGGTTTAGGGCATAAATATCGGACACTGAGTCGCTTAAAAATATCTGATACTATACAAAATCAAAATTAAGTGATTCGTCACCAGCATAAATATGTATTCACTTTGGAAGCAAAAACATCAAATCACACGGACCGCATAAATATCTCACATGTTACAAAATCAAAAATATGTGATCAATCAGCAAACATGAACTTAATTCACTAGTATTACGAATCTAATTTGAATGCAGCGATCTGCGCTTCTTGAAAACAGTGCATACTTTTCACTACGTATATCTGTCTCACGTTTCTTAGCTTTTAAAATAAGAACAGTATTTTTGTGCTTGAAGTTTTTTTTATTAGCAGTTAAACTCCTTGGTAAAGTATATGGAAAAAATAATACGTCAACAGGGTATGTCATATTAGAAACGAAGAACTGAATTTGTTGGATTTAGATAAAACAAAACATGACACAGACATATACAGTGACAAGTACGCACTGTTTTCGAGAATCGTCAGATCGCTGCATTCAAATTAGATTCGTAATACTACTGAATTAAGTTCATGTTTGCTGATTGATCAAATATTTTTGATTTCGTCAAGTATCAGATATTTTTAAGCGACTCTGTGTCCGATACTTATGCCGTTACCCAAGAACGATATTTATGCCGGTCGCAACATATCAGATCTTATTGCCGTCGAATGTCGTCATATATTTTTGCCTTCTACCATGATCAGATATTTTTGCAGTGCTGTCCATAATCATATATTATTGCTGGTGACTGTACTATAACGACACTACTCGATTATGTTATGTAGGACTCGAATATTCGTGCTCGGGCCTCTGGATATATTTAGTTTTGAAATTGCATCGACTCAACTTGTGCGTTCAGAATTATATTCAACAGTGATTCAACGTCATTATAAAAATACAAATGTTTCTTATAGGATTTTAAGGGCCATTAAATAAAGTTAAATTTGGTATTTTTTATTAAATTCTCAAACCATTTATCATTTATTTAATGATAATTAATATCGAACGAACCATTATTATGAGCGTTTTGTTATCTGTCAGAAGCTACTTAAACACTCCGCTCCGCTCCAAGGTCAAATTACTTTCCCCACTATTGGAAAAAATGCGATATTACCCGCTTGTTTTACAGGATAAAAGACTGCTTTCCGAGGTAGTGAGGGGAAATAATAGTTATTCATACAAGCAATTTCTGGATCTGGACGTTTTATGCATGAAAAAAAAAATGTTTTTTTACCCAAATAGCGTCAGCGGGAGAGGACAGGTGACGAGTATACAGAATTCTAATGCAGCAGTAACCATCATAGTCAAGTAGGTATGGTAGGTATAATCAGAGTGAATTCAAATAAATAGCACTGACATAAATGTGTCAATACCTTACAGCGTTAAATAATTGACTGAATCACGTTACTTTGCGGATGTCTATATTTATGAACTAGAACCAAATAATTTTAATACTACAATGGCAAGTGATCACCACTGCCCATAGACACCCGCAACCCTAGGAGGTTTTCAGATGCGTTGCAAACTGTCAAAGTACAATGTCCAACTTGTCTCGGCTTTGATAACAAAAGATATATAACAAATCTCTGGTGAAAAATCACCGTATTCCATTTAGTATATTACTACTTGGGCAGAGTATGGACCAATCAGATGTGATAGAATGGACCAATCAGATGTGATAGAATGGTAAATATTAAGCGCTGTCGTTGCCAGGGCTTTGATGCAGACAGCACAGTCCCTTGTAATCCTTCTGCCACCTTTTGATTATTGTTGAATGCGCAAGGGCAGTCATACGCGCGCGCCTGACTTGCTTATTACTCTTATTAGGGTGGGAAAAACACATTGTATAACTTGAGAATGTGTAAAGTTTCTTATTTTTTTCGCATTTTATAACAATAAATTTTGATACGCCTCTTCCTAAAAACTTGTGTCCTAGTATATAATCATAATGCCTACATAATTACTAAAACCCGGCTAAGTGTGAGTCGGACTTGGTTGATTTGTGGTATTCGCTATTTTACTATATTTATGTAACCAAAAACCAAAAGAAATGGGTTGGATGTATAGTCTCCCACAAAACAAGATATGCCATTTCTGGTAAACAGCGAGTCAAGTTAGTGATTTTTAATGCTTATTAAAATGCAGCTAATTGAACTGTCGAACTTTAGAAGCGATTAAGTTAATTAAGTTTTTCTTTATCAATAATGCGCTGATTCATAATTAAAATGACTAGGCCAATCAATGAATGAAAACATTCATACTTCTTCTTTATGGCTATCCTGTTTAATTGTTTACTTCGTACGGGCTGTTTTGAAACTCAATGTTTAATAATTAGAGTTATGTATGCTTATGAGTCTTAATTATAAGGTTAATGCATAACTTTTATATTAATCGATATCCTGATTGACCACTTAATAGAGTACGTAATTATATATAATGAATGACTGATATATCAATTAAACCACAACTTTGAGTCAGCTATACATATACTGATATGTACTTATAGCATTTTGGATTTGATATGGCTTACTTCAAACTCGCAACTTTTTTTTATCTATCACATCCCGCCTGCCTTTGAGCCGAGTGCAAATACCTAATACAGTATAAAATTACAAGCTATCAGTAGTACATCATGCACAGCGTGTATCAATAATACTCGAAAGTGCGTGTGGTAGGTCAAGTATTATCGGACGGCTCGTCGTGTTTTCTTCGCTCGGAGCCACTATCGCTGCAATTATTTCGATACGTGCAATGCATATAAGGACAGCTTGAAATAATACTGTTTAAGTACACCGCGCCAAAAAATATGTTGTGACGAGAGAGCTGTAGGCGCAGAACAGATTCTTAGAATATTTTCTAGTCATAATATTTGTACCGCGTCGTGTTGTTTTGTGCGAAAAATTTCTTTTTAAAGTCTGCCAGTTATTATTAGTTTACTTTAAATTGAAAAAAGCTACCCGGGCATGAATTTAAAGCATATTTCTGCATCAATGTGGATAGAATTAAGTTTGAATTACAAGGAAAACATGTGAATTATTCGTAAGTAAATAATTATAAGTTGTCATTATCATTACATAAAATGCAATACAAGACATCACAGGCTCCCTATACAGGACCCGGATGTACATAAGAGTAGAGTACCCGAACTTAAGTCTACGTATACAGATTACTTTGACCACCCATGCACATAGCAAAGCACAAGGGGTCACATAGTTATCGTGTCATGATCCTCATGACCTAGGTCAGCCGGCGGGCAGTCAGGCACTCCTGTTACCCGTATCACTGGGAGCTGCGACGTAACGTTGTGTTTACTCGTAAGATGACACTGAATGGTCCTTTGTACAGGTCTGTCATAATTACATAGGGTCAAATTTCGGCGGGCAATGACGGTTGAGGCTGGTCTGGGCCCCTGAACATAACGTCTGATTCTCACGTTATCAGTGTTCTTATTACTTAAGCTAAAGAGTGAAGAGACTAAATCTTGAGTCGTTATGCTTCAAGCGTTTCATACAAAGCGCTCATCTAAGATCATTAATTAGGAGTGGATTCTCTTATTATGAAACTAGCTTTTGCCCGCGACTTCGTACACGCAGAAATAATGTGTCTAAGTTCTTTCTTTAACCTTAACCGATTAAAACAACAAATTAAATCCCGTAAGGTAAGAAAATCCTTACTCATATTTAATTTCCTTATTTTAGTCCCTTCAGAGCCCTTTGATTTGTAATTTATCATGAGCTTTTCCGTGAAGGAAAAAATCGTAAAGAAACTCTTGGAAATCCTTGCGAAGTTATTCAATACATCTGTGAAGTTCCCAATCCGCACTGGGCAGCGTGGGCAATACAGCCCAAGCCCTCTCATTGTGAGATGAGGCCTGGGCCCAGCAGTGATATTTAAATAATCTGGTGATGATGACGAAGAACCTTTTCACAATTTTTGCATTTTGAGATCTTTAACGATTTACAGATTTTAATGATTTACAGAAACACAATAGTAGTTTATGCAACTGCTACATAATGAGGGTCCATAAAACACGAGTGTGTTTTTATAAAACGAGGCGAAGCTGAGTTTCATAATAGGATCACACGAGTGTTTTAAGGCCTAATTATGTGGACTTGCATACATTACTTTATCTACACACATATTATAAGTACTCTAAAGATGGGTTCAGAAGCCGAAGGCAAAACATATTATGTACCCATGCCTGTCACGAATTTGACAGTTTTTTTTAATCATAGACAAACGTACCGAGCTGACGTTTCGTAGACTGTTTTTTTATATTGTAAATTATCACACTATTATTTGTACATTGTATGTCGGACTGAGCTCGACTTATATACGTGAGTGATCCGTTTTATTTCACTATGATTGTAAATTACGTTGGTTTTCAAATTTGAAACTATTAACGACATCGATCGATGTCGTAATGAGTTTTCGTTACTGCTGGTGGCTGCTGGCGGCGAGCAGTCGGCGACATGCTGAAATGCTGGTCACTTTCTACGGTTTCTGAACGCATTATAGAGAACATATCATATGTGTGTAGATAAAACAATTTATGTGACAGTTACGTCTACGATTAGTGAAAAAGTATATTTATAAAGTTAATCAATATTTAAGGTAAAAAAATTCTATAAAACGGGAATAAAACTATTATATATATTATTTCGGGTTATAAACTATTACCATAATCAAGTTTCATACAATTCTGGCAGGTAGTTTTAGCGTGATGCTTCCACAAACAACCAAAAAACAGATAAAATAATCAAAAATTGGATTATTGGATTCTATTACGTAATTATTTCTAGCATCCGAAAATTATCATTTCTCATATATCTTCATTAATGTGTAGACGCAGAGTCTACGATTGTATTATATGTATATGTCCATTATGTTGTTTGAAACAACAGGGCTGTCCGTGTTGAAGCGCGAGGCGACTCGCGCAGCGCGTACGCATTGCTCGCGTGAGGTAGGTCACGGCCACCGCAATATTGTAACACTAACTCTCGCTTACACACTTAACTATCTATAAATACTACTACAGTGTATATATACGTTCACGACGCATTCGTTATTTACTGTTCAATAAATAATAGTAATAATACTCATCGTTGCTAATTAAGATATTAGTTACCAGGTTATTATTGTTACTTTTATACACATTTAAGTTCACACGTGTCTGACACTAAAAATTTATTGCCAGATGTGTGTGATGTAAATAAATGAAATAAATAAAGATAAATAATTTGCGACGAAATTAAACTAATCTAATGTAATTTAATTTACTGTTATGAACGTTGGATGTGATTGCAATTAAATCTAACCTAAATGTCATTTAATTTGATGTCATTGTTTATTTATTTTAAATTTAACTATACTGTTTTTTGTACGTGTTTTCTTTATGAGTCACATGTTCCACGATATAAATAAGTTATTACTATTATATTATTAAGCATTAAACCAGACTACAAACGCTCCGTGAGCAAATTAAACCATCTATGTTTGTGGCTATATTATTTGTAACAAACTTTCTCGTATGAATTGAAGTCATGTACTTATACATAACACAAGCTCTGCTTACTTTGGGACTAGGTAATTGGTGTCAATTGTCAAACGATATTTATTTATTTATTTACATAGTACATATAGTACGGTATAAATATTTTTATAACTTTGAGAAAGCGTGGTGTCATCTAAATTTGTGCAAATGAGGTTGTCTAAAAAAACTTCACCAATGTTATATTTTTACTGTACAGAAAAGTCAATTATAAGAAACCAGTTTCGCTATTTTCCCATATAAATCACTCCTTATTTTTAAATGATTTATTGAAATTATTTTGGCTGATGACTGAATTCAATAAATTTGTCAGTAAGCGTATGTTGAGACCCTGCTTTACTTCAGTTTTAATCAGTGAATCGTTAAGCTGTCATTGTCACTGAACTGTCAAATGTCAATAACAACTGTCAAGTCACCAGTCCAAATCGAATTCAGTAGCATAAAACGCGGGTAAATAAATAGTGATGAATTCTTGTACTCATGTCAATAAAGTACAATTCGGACCGCTACGTCATAGTTGTGAATGGCGTGAAGGGCAAATTAAGGTCATCAGTTATTCTGTTCTGTATATACTAAAAAAACTCAAAAAATTCAAAAAAATATTTATTTCCGTAATCATAGGTACAGTAACAGTGTTGACGTTGGGACTTCCTAGTAAGTATAAAACACCTGTGTCAGGAAGTCCCGCTCTTTCATAATTAATTTAGTTACTATGAATAGGCACTTACAAAAAAAAGGAAGATTTTCTCTCCAATATGAATTTGGTGCTTTTGAATATATTAAATTAATTAAAAAAAAACCGGCTAAATGAGAGTCGGAATCGCGCACGAAGGTTCCGTAGAAAGATTTTAACGCTTTTCCCCAGTGTTTTAAGAAGTCCAGTGTTAGCAGAGCCCTGCTCCTAAGCAAAATGTACGCAGTGTGGGGTCAACTTATATTGGTCTGCGAAATCTGCAGCCAGACATAAAAAATTAAGATTTTGAGACTTTTCCGAGTGGTTGTGCTATAGGAGCTAAATACATACCAAATTTCAAGTTTCTAGGACAACTGGAAGTACCCTTTAGGTGTTTGGATTTCGGCAATTTGTACGGAAATAGCCTTTTTAATGACTGCATCTTTTGATTGCGTTGACTTAGAAATTGGATTTTACGCAGCTTCAAGGGACCGCAGGCTTGAATATTTCATATTAATTTCAGCATGCTACCTAAACGCGTTCCAGAGAAAAAGGGTCTTGACAGACAGACAGACAGACAGACAACAAAGTGATCCTATAAGGGTTTCGTTTTTTGCTTTTGAGGTACGGAACAATAAAAATACCGGAAGTAATTCAAAAAGCATTAATCTCGAAATGGTTTTCGATTTACAATAGGTACATTGCAAAAAATAGACAACCCCAATTAAAAAATACATGAAAAAAATAATTTAGAATTTAAAACCCGTCTAGAACTCTACACCCATCAATGGAATAATGAGGTCATAATGATGAATACATACTAATTTATACTTCTGACTAAATAGATATTGCTCCCCTCTGCTAACAAAATCTACCTACCGTTGGGTAGGTTCTTCGTTACTTAAGGACGTTTGAGCTCTCAGGTAGAGCCGCATTAGAATCTTGCAAGAAAATACTCGTAACGGAGAATGACTAATTACTAAGTATAGAATAAATTGATTCTAGACCCACCGTAGAACGTTTTCTCAGTAAACGTCACACTATAAAACAAAAAGGTTCTACGGCAGATCAGGATCGAGTCAATTTGTTTGATGGTACATTGCATCCTCTTTTGCTATCTTTTTTTCTATCTAGGTAAAAAAAAACTGTGAAATCTGTCTGCCGCTATTGAACTTTTTATAACCAATTTATTATCATCAACAAGAACTTCCGCATTTAACTGTAAACTGAAACATGCAAAAAGTTGGCGTTTTCCTCAACAGTTTAGATTGGCCGGGAAATACCATACCACTGGCCGGTGATGTCAACGCCAATACCGCAGTCGCCGCACCACTTCCTTTCATCGCGAGTACAATGATCCGGGTCATTGCGTTTTCGCCCATCGTCGGTGAACAAACAACGTTCAGTGTTTGTAACAACACTTATTCACAGAACGCGCATATTATACAATGACTTGTAATGTTTTAAAACTAACGCTAGTTAGGTATTTAAAGGTGCGAAATAACATTGGTATGTCTAAAAGGAGGTAATTCCTAATAGGCAGTTTGTTCGGCAGATTTAACTAACATGCTTCAGATGTTTTTCCCGTGGGTTCAATTTCCGCATACTAAATGCGAGAGAACATTACTGAAAACAAGGTCATAGTTAATAGCTAAAAGCTTCTACCCCGACTAGGACAGGTTAACAAGGCCAGGGACTTTGTTAAATCAAAAACCCGTTCCAAGTTAGTATAGATACAGCTAAATTTACCAGCAGGGAATTTTATGACAACAAAACTTGGGTAAAACCACTGTTTTGTATACACTGTTTTGCTTCGCTATTCGAATCCGATTTGAGTAATGGAATATAAAATATACAACAAGGAATGATATCATAAGTAAAGAAACGTCATCGTCGTCATTTCGGCGTGCTGATGACATGTCTACCTCTTTTTAGGGTTCCGTACCTCAAAAGGAAAAAACGGAACCCTTATAGGATCACTTTGTTGTCCGTCTGTCTGCCGGTCTGTCAAGACCCTTTTTCTCTGGAACGCGTGGAGGTAGCAGGCTGAAATTAATATCAAATATTCAAGCTGCAGTCCCTTGAAGCTGTGAAAAAATCAAGCTTCTAAGTTAACGCAATCAAAAGATACAGTCATTAAAAAGGTTGCTTCCATACAAATTGCCGTATTGTGAAAACCTAAAGGGTACTTCCAGTTGTCCTAGAAACTTGAAATCTGGTATGAAGGTAGCTCTTATAGCACAACCTCTCAGAAAATTCTCGAAATCTTATTTTTTTATGTCTGTCTGTATATGTCACGGACCAATATAAAATGACCCCACACTACATACATTTTGCTTAGGAACAGGGCTCTGCTAATACTGGACAACTTAAAACACTGGGGAAAAGCAGGAAAATCTTTGTACGGAAACCTCGTACGCGAGTCCGACTCGCACTTGTCCGGTTTTTTTTAACGTAATATCATTGATACCAAGTATTAACAAGTATTATAATTCTAAATTCCTAACTAATATTATAAATGCGCAAGTAACTCTGTCTCTCTGTTTGTTACCTCTTCACGGGAAAACCGTTGCACCAATCGAGATGAAATTGGGTAAGAAGATAGTTTGAATATTGAGGAATAACATAAGCTACTTTTTATTCGGGAAAATTGTATAGTTCCCGCGGGATAGCGATAACCGAAATCTACGCGGACGAAGTCGCGGGCAACAGCTAGTATAAACGCGTAACCAAGTTTGAGTGTTTCTACACTTCGAAAGAAATCACCTTAGTTGGGCACGAATAAACTTAAACAGAATAAAATGTAAACACGTAGGCGCCAACGATTATTATCACCGGTGTGTGTTTGCTCGCCTTATCGCTTTTCAGAATTATAATCTCCATTGAACGTCAGCGCTCGTGACGTGATTTTCAACAAGGCATATTTTTGACAATAACATAATTCACGTAAAATAGGTTACGATTTTGGAAAATGTTAGACGATAGCGCAGGATAACTAATAGTACCGATTAACATAAAATTGTTATTAAAGACATTGGCGGCCTTCACACGATCAGCCAGACGGTGTATGACTGACTGTGGTGACTGGGCGTGTAAGTTCGTGATTGACTGACTGACGTCAAATATCTAGATATTTAGATTTTTGCCTTCAAGCATATATAATGGCTTGCTGTCAATCACGCATCAATTTCAGATCTTATACTCTTTCTCATGCTAACCAATGGGCAAAGTACACATCCTTTATTTTTAACATGAAACTACAGTGAGACTCAATCATAGTGAAATAAAAACGGATCACTCACGTATATAAGTCGAGTTTAGCCCGACATGTTTCGGACTAATTCGTAGTCCTTCCTCCGGAAGCGCACGACCCAGCGGCGACGAGACGCACACTGCGCGCCGCGGCTCTGCTCGCGCGACTACTAGACGCAGCTGACAGCGGCACACAACTACCCTCGTTTTCATCGTCATTTTTATTATTGTCAAATGCAGGGTAGCACACTACACTGATCACATCACTCTGTAAAGGCTCGTTCACATTCACCGTTGACGCAGTATTTAGCACATTCTTCCAACTTGGGGGCACCGACCATCCACTATCACGATTAAAATTGGGATGACGACTAATTTCAATGGTTTCACGTACTTTCCGCGGAATAAAAAACTTTTCTCTCGCCAGTACCGACACCATATCAAACCGAATGTAATGCGTCGAATCCGAGTCCATCGAGTGTTCGGCCACAGCAGAACCCTTATTGTCCTGTTTTTTCATACTGCGTATGTGCTCCGATAACCTTGTTTCCTTGTTGTTGTAGTTTTTTATTCCGTGGAAAGTACGTGAAGCCATTGAAATTAGTCGTCATCCCAATTTTAATCGTGATAGTGGATGGTCGGTGCCCCAAAGTTGGAAGACTGTGCTAAATACTGCGTCAACGGTGAATGTGAACGAGCCTTTACAGAGTGATGTGGTCAGTGTAGTGTGCTACCCTGCATTTGACAATAATAAAAATGACGATGAAAACGAGGGTAGTTGTGTGCCGCTGTCAGCTGCGTCTAGTAGTCGCGCGAGCAGAGCCGCGGCGCGCAGTGTGCGTCTCGCCGCCGCTGGGTCGTGCGCTCCCAGAGGAAGGACTACGAATTAGTCCGAAACATGTCGGGCTAAACTCGACTTATATCCGTGAGTGATCCGTTTTTATTTCACTACATCCTTTATTCTATAATTTTTTTCATACCCGACATCTTCGTTTGTTTCAATTTCACGTAACAAATTTAAATGGGTATTTCATACTCTTTTTTGCAATCACAATTTTACCCATCGTTTTCTTTTAACGTTTCTTTAAAGATATCACAAGGATACACGCAACGCATGCTTCCAGCAGGATTTTTGTCTCTGACTGAAGCTATAACGAATGTTCGTGAGTTAGGTCTCGCTTGAGTCAGTGATCAAGCTTCAATCAAATGCTGTCAATCATACATCAGTCAGACTGAGCGTCTAAATACCGCTATTGAGAATATAAGATCAGTCACATGTTGCACTTTTATTATAGTTAATCAATTAATCTTGCTCATAAAAAGAGGCCAAATTTTTGAAACGCAATAAGGCTGTCCTAAAATCATATAATTTCTTTGGACAGCATACCTGAAATTCTACTTGTGTTTTAAAGTAACTGTGTCCTTACGCAATAATAATAATATCACCGAAGTTACCAAAAACATACTTGTGGATGCGGAACTTACAGGCTGTTGCCTGCTTCGTATAGAAAGGTAAGTAGGTATCATGCGAGTTTACTACCGGGCCACTATACAATGTCGTATTGAACGGAGGGTCGTAGATTAAAAGAGGTTGTCTCGGCTTCGGTCATTGACCCCGACAGCTGTCTCCCAGCCCTTACGTACATGTTAAAAATGCTTTGTAAACAACAGGTAACCATGTTCTAACATGGAGAGACGTAAAGAACAATCCGAAAAATAGTTTCCACTTAGAGCTCCGAAATTGACATGCGAGTCATTGTGAGTGCGACAGGAAGGCATTTTAGCTTCAGTTAGTTGCAAATGACAAATGTAAAATGTTGCCAAGACGAGACCATATGGCTAGCACTGTCAAAAAGTTACCAGATCTCATGTAGAGCCAAGCTTCTAACTCTACACGCCCTAACTCTACAAGCCCTTACTTCACAAACTCTACACCTTAGTAAAATATGTATCTTGGCCGTTTCGTTACTATAAGAACGATTGTATAACAGAAAAGTAATAAACAGTGAATAAATTTTTCACCTTACGCTCGTAAGATGATAGCGAAACGGCCAAGCCACATATTTTGACTAAGGTTGCTGGACTGACTTTACTGGATTATCTTAGTCTTTAAAGGCATCAGTAGGTAAAATATATTGGACAAGATGAATAAGTAAGAGAAAATATTTATGTAAGGACAACTTTGATAGTTTAACTTTTACAAACATTTGTTTTTAAGGTTCCGTATCTCAAAAGGAAAAAAAGAACCCTTATAGGATCACTTTGTTGTCCGTCTGTCTGTCTGTCTGTCTGTAAAGACTCTTTTTCTCTGGAACGCGTGGAGGTAGCATGCTGAAATTATTATCAAATACTCAAGTCTGCAGTCCCTGGAAGCTGATAAAAAAAAACAATTTCTAAGTCAACAGTCAGTCATTAAAAAGGTGTTTCCATACACGCCGTCTAAATAACTACTAGTCACGGACCAGCCACCCTCTGGACACCGCATCTTCTATAATTTACTTGGAAAGTCGTTACGAAAAAAGCCGCGGTGAGCGGGCCGAGGGAATACGTCCTGATTGGTTCATAGCTTGTCATCTCGCTTATCATCTGGTCGAAAGTGAGCCGCGATTAGAGAGATTTATAGGTGCAAATGAGCATATGCGTTTCGAAAACGTTCGCCCTGACATTTGGTGTCCAGAGGGTGGTTGGTCCGTGCTACTAGTATATGGTCAACTTTCGATAGCGTGTGCGCGGCTTTAGGTACCACCGTAATTCGCTTTTGTAACCGACTGCGCGACGCAAAGGAGGGTGATTACAAGCTTTTATATTTCGGTTCACCTGTCCCGAACTCTGTGTTCCTGTGATCAAATCTTGCAAGTTAAAATTGATCCACTTCCCGATTTCTGATTGAGCTGAAATTTTGCATGTATATTTAAATTGATGACAATGCAATTCTATTATGACATGGAGCCGATCTTATGATGGAACCAGAAGGTGTCCATGGCAACTCTATGTATAATAAAACGGCGCAACTCTATCGAGTTTGGGATCGTTTGATTCGTCTTGATAATTACTTTAGATCTAGATGATATCGATGGTATGATGATGGAACCAGTTGAAGATAAAGGAACTCCTCAATGGTCTACAGTACATACATAACATTTTGTGTACCTACACATTTTAATTCGATAGCAATGCAAGTACAGCCAACAAACAGTATAATCAGCAAAAAAGCTTGTATGTACATAAAAAACTTGTTAACAATGCTGAAGCAATCGGAGTTATTAAACTCTTTAACGTAGGGAGGAAGCCCCGTGTTATTAAAGGGAGCTTCATTTTTATTAATCTGCCGTCTCGTCTATTTTTGTCATGGAATTATTCTTTACTGATAAAATTCCATAGTGGCGATGTGGAAGATTGTTATTTTGTTGATGCTAATCGTAACAACAATCAAGAAGATAATCGCCACAAGTACGAGCTTGATAGTATTATGTTTACCGCCAATTTTGCATTACACACGACGTTACGATTTAATAAGGCGGGCAGGTATTAATTCGGCGCCAGGCAGGCATTCGCTGGCACACGGGAGCGTTCACGAGAAAAATGCCCTCATGACTCCGTGTCCGTGACTTAGCTTATTATACAACATAGTACGCGCCAGGTAGCGGCCTTGGCTATTTATTATCGTTCGCCTTTCCATTCCATCTAACAAACTAACATAAACATACCTTGGTAATTGGTACCTATATGCGCTCATAAATTAACGGACACATTGTAATGATCCATTCACTTTATATGGCAGGAAGGTAACAGTTCCAATTCTACAACAGTGTTGAATGTCGGTTAAATAAGAAAGAAAGAAATCTATTTTATTTGAAGTCCTAGAGCGCTACCACCCAACAATAAAAAATAATTTAAAATATTTCAATGTTTGTAAATGTAATGGTGACACAAAGGATATCGAAAAAGTGTCTCCACTCAGCATGAGTGGCTACGCACAATGAGTGCAGCAACGCTGGTATTCCGTGGAGCCCACCAGGTTCAAAATTAATAAAACAAAATTAGGTATAAAATTGAGCGGATAAAAAAAAAGGAATGCTCTATTTATTGTTAACTGTGCCCTAATGAACAACACAAACAGAAAAGTAGGTAATAATGAGGTTTACAGCCTGACCAAAAAGTCAAATAGATACAGCAGGTGTTATTTTCTTAGTTACTGCCACATTTTGACGTTATATGCTAGAATATGACAGAAAAAATATTTTTTTTCTTTTGGGCTTTATTACTTTACTTTAGGTACACTCTTGGCAGGCAGTGTTCTACAGACTAGGTTTCTGGACGAAGAGCTCTATCGACGTTATAGTTGTAGTATAGGAAACCAATACAATGTATAGTCCCTGAAGCAGTGACACTAGGACTCAAATTTTATTTTCATGTGTATATACGTGTGTATATAGTGTCAAATTCATGATTTTACTACTGTGTAGCTATAATGTATTGTAAGTCAAGTATGTGGAGGTGCCGATTTAAACATTAAACATGTATAAACACAGTTGAATAACATTAACATCATCTGTTATTTAAATTGTGAACATCGATATCAGCTTGCTTATTACACGGACGAGTGAATTTGGAGTCAGTTCGCGAGATAACGCGGGCGCCTCCTAAACAAGGCCTCACTTCAGTCGGCAGCGGCGTCGGCGTCGCCGCGTCGTGCGTCGTCTCAAACAAACAACATCGACTCCAATCGTTATCTGACGGATAAAAACGTGCTATACAAACACGCCGATCTCAATAGCACACCATGCAAATACATAAATGAAAATAAAACCGCCCGCGAGCGGCCCCACGGCAGCGGGCCGGTTCAACGGCCGCGGAAGTTTTTGCGAATGATCCGACGAGCTAACGGCTGTACGATGTTTAATTACTCGGGCCTCAACTTGGCTAGTCAATCCCAAATTAATGCTTTTTTGACTAGTCATTGAACCATTATTCAGGCAATGTCACCGGTTTTACTTATTAATAGGTATAACTTAGTGTTTATTGTAATTATGTTCATCACTTAAGTCAACCTAGGGACTTTACTAAAATATAAATAAATTCTTTATTTAGTCGTATGGTCAGGAAAGTAGGTACCTAGACGCAAGGAACACGGCATAGTCTCAGCGTGAGTGCGACACGACAGAAGCTGTCGGTGTCGACAGACAGCCGCGGCTTCCTCGGAAAACAACCCAGCACATGTGTGACACGCGCTGATTGATAGAGCTGGCGCGGAGTGAATTTCACAAGACATCAACCTACCTCTAGGTACGTTTGCTTGAAACAAGGTTTGTTAGGTTAGCTCCACTTTAAAAGTCAGCTCTAACTGAATGATACCTTTTGGTGACTCTAGGCACGATAAACTGCTTTTTTATAGTTTGTAAACGAACGTCAAAGTGATAAACACTGAACAATAACCTTCAACGCAACGGTTGTACTTACTTATTTAATGATTTAGTAATTATGTAAGTAGTTATAGTTAGAGGCGAATGTATTAAGTTAAAAATAACATGTGAATAGGTACCCCTATTTTATTTAAAGGAATCACCACAATGAACATTGCTTATTTCAAATTATTACTTAAATATTTGGTGTGTAAATGAAACTGTTGAACCGCTTCGATCGGGTTTAATATTATGCATTATCGATAAGGTCACCATTTGTTTACAGCGATCAATTGATTAGTTATCCTTGTAAGTATTAACAATGAATGGAATAAATGAGGTTAACAAAATTATTAATCATGGGTATTTAAGTAAGTGGAGCGAAACGGGACATTTATATTTATTAAAAACATTTATTTTGCCTAGACGCAATCGTATTGAGACTAGTAAGTACTTGACGACTTTATTGAATGGTTTTTTTTTCCAGTTCAATGATTTCGAAGCTTAACAACTTTACTAATGACATCGATAGTAACCAACGACTATATTTAACAATTCAACTTATGACCTGTATTCTCGCAATAAAAATATTTCATTTCATTTCATTTCATTTCAAAATCGCACACGTACTCTTTTACTTTCGTTCCCAGTAATCCTGACAGGCTGGCATTTTCTCTAATCAAACTAATTATATAAAGTACGTACTCTTGAAACCTTTCGCCCATAGTTCTACAATTTTTAGTGTCCACCACGCAGAAACTCGCGTCACCTCGGATAAATCCTAGACCGCCGGTGGTGTCTTTCATTAGTTCTGTAATTCCTCAGTTCATCTAATCTACCCTCTAAATTCAAGTATTAAAAGGCGTGTGTTGTATTTTGTTTTAAAGGTAATTAAACGCTAGGCGGCTGACGGCTTTTAGGTTGGTGTACAGCTTTACAGAGAGAACAAGCTGCCAGACGGCCTGCTCAGCAACGGGAAGTTTTATTTAGCATTCCAAAACTAAAATCAAATTCTGTTGACCCGAACTCGGTCATGGACATTAGACACTAAGGGAGACAATCCAAGTAATCGGATTTTGGTCGAGCAAGCAAACCGTCTCCGTTTCAGTTTGAGGAAAAAATCTTTCATATGTCCGTCCGGCGTCTATCCAGGTATCCGGTGTTCTCCTCTACAGGTCGCATTTCTCAAATAATTCTCGTGAAATTTCGTGATCAGGTTCGATAATTATAATGACATACCTACCTATATACATTTTTTTGCGATTCGGTATTTGGAAAAAAAAAAATACGAAAAATTTACAAAAATTTGCTCGCAAGGTCTACAGCTCACAGAGCCCCCAGTATAAAAGGAGCTTACTTTCTCGCGGGACCTTCTGTGGAACTTTCTGTGGGACGGCGGCGCCAGCGTGTGCGCGTGCGCATGCCAGCAGTAGCACAAACGCCACCGGGCCCGCCAGCCCGCGCTCGCGCCACATCACGCCGCGCAGGCGCCGCTCAGCGCTGACCACATGACCCGAGCTGGAACAATGACATAGGAAATTAAACAGTTGTAATATGTATTGTATAATTAAATAGTAACACAAAATGATAATTGACGCAAATTAAAAGGAAGGAAGCTGGAAAGCTCAGCTGAGTGGGGCTAGAAGACAATACTGCATAAGCTAATGTAGATTATTGTAGATGATAAATGGGTTAGTATGAGGAAAAGTATCAGCGAAATAGAGACATTTATCCCAGAGGAATCTTGTCGACCACTTAAGAAAACTTTTTATTTCATTTCTAACAATACGCTAATAGAATAGAATATAAGAAAACAATTTTTTAAAGTACACTTAACTTTTATCTACAAAGCAAACTGTACATATTTAGCTAACTCTAGATTCTATATTTCTGTATTTTTTGTGTCTGGCCTATAAATTTATAAATTTCAAATCAGACTTTAACATCCAGCAAGTGGATCCGTTGAAAGTCCCATGTGTGTGAGGGTAAGTTGAAATTATTTTGTGCAAACTAAAATGAAGAATATAAATACTTATTTATGTTTAATACACAAAGAGACAGGCACAAAACTACACACGCGAGCGTAAATTCACATCACCCGCTTTTGGTTAATAGTGAGTGTTCGATTAGGTACACACACAATTAACTTCTGTCTATAACACAACAATGAGTTGTAAATTCATTGATGAATACGAGATTTCATTGATGGAAGCGTCATCTAAGCACACTAAGCCGCATAAAGTCGTGTAATTAGCGTGGGAGCCGTTGCAGTTCCCACGACACCTCTCGACCTCTCACACAGGAAAATATCAATTAAATAACAAGTTTGCCGTTTAATTGTTGGCTAGTTAAGCAACGAGTCCTAAAACGATTAAAAGTTAAAACTTCTGTGATTAGTGACATTTTATTGAAGCTTTTGACGATGTCTACATCGATAGAACGACCGTTTAGGTTTAGATCCATGAAAGACATACTGTTGACATAGTAACTAGTCATTGATGATCGTGGTCAACCGTGGTTGGTGCGACAAACAATGTTGATGTTGTGCTCCTGGTTTTCTGATGATTGCCTCGTTGATTCTGAGGAGAAACGCGCTGAAGTTCACAGAGAGTGGCAAGTAGTCCTTGATGTATAATGATGAACTTAGTAGTAACCTAGTAGCGGTAGAAGGGTGGGTGGGTTATAACTAATAAACCACAACATTAGCGGTATTTTCGGTAAGGCGCAACAGCTTGGGTAGTGATTTCTTCTACCTATGGAGTCCACTCCACACCACTGTTTTTCATCGATATGCCCTTTGAATGAAAGGATGACGAAATAGAGACAAAAGAAGGAACCCTGAGCTTCGCATTATTCCGATTCTTCAGCGTTTCGTTTTTGCGGAGACTAAGTACCTACGTCACACCCAATGAGTGACGGTGAAGATACCATTGTATCTTACAGATTTGGGTGGTCTTGATTGTTATACTTACTTTGATGATATGTTGACAGCAGTTGACGGTAAGCAACCAGCTGTCAAAATATGCAATGGTTTAATTATAAAGAAAAGTACACGCCAACGGTCATAATTAACAATTAGGATAGTCTCAGACTGACGAAAATGTCTTTATTTGCTGTCATGTCTTCAATGTAAAACTTTTTTTTATAGTAACTTCACGTTTCGATTATCATAGTCATCAGCATCACAGTATTTCACATTTCGAGATGATTTTCAACCAAATTTATTGGTTATGTTATGATTCGCGCGCTGTGTTCCGTGGCTGCTTAGAAGCATCTTCAGTTTAACGATCATTAATTACGAGTACTAATTGCATTAAAACACACAAGTTAGCGAAGTACTTTGCCGAGTTCTCTAAACTCTGTTTACTGGCACGTTTTACAAAATATATGAGTAGCCCTTTAGTATAAAAACCGCATTTTGTAATTTAGTGATTTCGTGGTGGTAAAAATTCGACTATAATTCAATTAAATATGTTTTGGTTTCTTTAGCTTTTTGCAGTTCTTCTCCGTATTAACTTATAACATATTATAACGTATTAACAGAGATAATATGTGTAAGGAATCCTAAAAACGTGGAAATAACTACACGTGGAGACCATGTGGAGTGTCGGCGACTAAAATTACGGACGAGAAAGCGGAGCGTGAAGGGACCCCTTATCCTAGGCAATTTGTAAAATTTCTGCCTCAATCTTTTGTGCAAGCGAAGTAGAACCTACATACTAGTACATACTGCTGTTTTAAGCTTGAAAATCTTGAAATATGGAATAGGCAACATGAAACAAAATAAGCTATATATAATTTTAAAAAAGCAGAATTCGATTTAGATAGGTAGTTTAGGTTTGTCTCTAAACGGTATAAATATATAAGCGAACGTATTATTTTTTAGTGAACAACACGTTACGTTGACGTTGGTGTAGTTTTATTAACCCCCAATTTTATGGTAGTTTATAAATATTCTTTGCCCCAATACCTTTCTCCTATCGCTTCGATAATTTTGCACCCAATGTATCACAATCATGTCCAAATGCAAAGGTATGTATTTTTTGTGTGATGTGTCACTAAAACGCACGAAACTTTCCTGACTCTAGGTCATTCAGCTAATTATGCCTAAACTTGGCAGTTGTTGAGACTAATAATATCATTTGAACGGTTGCATCGCTTGGCGCTAAACAGCATTGTGGGATTGAGATATAATAAAAGCATGAGCGGTAAAAGGACCGAGAGCAGGTCTACTATTTTCCCGCGATTACTACCGCCACGGAGTGCAGACGTACACCTGAGGAGAGTTGTTTACGACGCGACGCGGACATGTCGTGGCGAGCGAGGTCAGCGACCGCGTGCCGCACCACGCCGCCATATTTTGGTAATAAATAATAGAGCAGCGCAGCGCAGCACGATCGATCAGAGTGTAGCCAGTGCGGCGGCGCGACTTGCCTGGCGCGACAGTCCGCATGCTACTTTCTCGCCTGTCGGCTTCCAAAACATTGCACCCCGCACCTGCTCCAACGCCGAACGCAACTGCACGTAACGAGGCCCACTTTTGATCAATTAACAGCGCTCAATGTGCTAGATATTTAGCATTCCGGGAATTCCGTTGTATAGTACGTCTCAATTTCAAGTCTTCAAAAGTAATCGCACTCTGTCTGATAAGTAAATCACAATTTAACATTACGAATGAAAGGTAGCTGATATTGTTGAGCTAATATTAAACACAAACAGTAACAATAGTGAGGGTTTCTTTGCACGTCCTCTGTATGGACCTAATGACAATGCGTGGACATATTATTGCTCACTAAATTTCAGTTTGATGACCAATACACTGGCAATTCCCTAACTCATCCTAACAAAGCGACCATTTAATTAGGGCTATCAACTACAATGTTTGTTTGTGAACAAAGTCCATTCTTAATGATAAACTGTCCTCTCGAGTGCTATGCAATTCAAGACGACTACATTATTTGCGAACAAGAATTTTAACATAAGATCACTTATCAACGTAGTTAATTCAAGGTTACTTATGCGTACTGACCAGCGTTGTTTTTTGAATATTGTTTTGATAAGACTTAGTGCATGTTGCTTGCACGTAGCCGCGCAGTCGCTTATCGATCTTTGAATGTTTTTCAATGTCTATGTTTTATGGTTCTTTTAATGTATTTTCCGTGTGACATGCAGCAAGGAGTACGTCTATTATGTCTCGTATTACTTCACAGCCATGTGTTAGTAAGGGCATAAAAATTGCTATGGTGGTTGCTAGGGATGTCTAATCTCAGCATATAATATTTTTGCTTACATAGAAATGTTATTCGGCAAAAATACATAATTGTTTGTGTTACTAATCCTTGGTCATCTTCAACGGATGCAATCTATCTAAGAGTCCGGACATGGCCTTAATTTTGCATAATAGCTGTCTGGCGGTTTACATCTCACCAAAATATTGATAAATTACACAAGAAAATTAAATTCGCACGCTTGCTGCTGGAAACGACACATGTTTCCAAAAACCAATGTATTCAATAATGTTTATAATTGTCAACAGTTTGGATGTTCAAACCAAATCACCAAAGAGTAACTTTCAGAAAGTAGATGAATGTAAAAGGTAGGCTAAGCAATGAATTGTTAAACGGACGCAAGCGCAAAATAAATGTACCTACTTTAAAGAAAAATACAACATTTCTTAACATAAATTGTTGTTGAATCTAGAAAATGGGAAATGACGAAATGACCTAAGTTTGTCATTTTCATATTTGTGTATGTCTTATTCAATTAGGCGATACATGGAATTGGATTGAATTTCATTCAGAATCGTAGTAGTTTACAGTACCTAAGTAGGTAATTAAAGTTAAGTCTACCATGCTTCTTTCTGTAAAGAGTAAGGCAAAGGCATACTGTTTACTACGCTAGGCATGAAAGCTTTAAATTACGTCCACGCAACATTAATGCAGAATGCGTAAGATTACGATAACCGTATTCACAGCCATTCCCGCCATTTATATCCCAAAAGGTAACGCAGTTGCAGATCCACAAGTCGCAGTGAGGCGGTTGCATGCAGAGGCCAGAGGGTCGAGCACGACTTTACGAAAGCTGCGTAACGTTACAGTTATCGTATCGAGATCGAGAGACCTCATACTAAATTTTAGTTCCAAATACGCTCACGGGCGGGCGCTGTTCCAAAAATCATACAAACTCGACAACGTTTACTATCCGACTTTACGTTACGCAGCATTCGTAAAGTCGGGCTCGACCCTCCGAGTACAAATATTCGAATCCTACGTAACGTAATCGAGTAGTAACGTTATCGAGATTTTTGTATGACGTTTGGAACAGCGCCCGCCCGTGACCGTGATCGTATTTGGAACTAAAATTTAGTAAGAGGTTTCTCGATTTCGATACGATAACGTTACACAGGATTCGAATATTCTTACTCGGGCCTCAGGTAATGCAGCAGCTACGGGAGCACGTCGCTGACGTTGCATGGACGGCATTTCTTAATCTTGACTAGAAGTGCAATGCAATTGCAAAGCATGGTAAAATGAGGATCGCAAGTCTACATGTTTGCAGCTACGTGGACAGCTTTTGTGTGTTTTCAAAGTAGGTACCTATTTGTTTATTATTACAAGCTTTTATTTAACTTGCACTATTCGTACGTAAGTATGTAACTTCCAAATTTACAAACCATTTTTCGACCACTTGGTTCTTCCAGGATCTTCAGGACTTGATATGGAATTAGGATGGCAATACAGATACAGTCGCCAAAAAAACTTATTTGAAAGGCTAGAATTCTTGTACGTCTTTGCATTGATCAACAGATAACAAGCTACAATTGAAATAATTCTTCTCATTAGAGTTGTTTCTGTCGGATCGTCTCGCCAAGTCACCGTCCGTGAACTTGCGAGCTGCTTCATTAAACAATCTGGCAGTACCATAATAAACTCATACCTACAAAAGCCGTCAGCCAACCGCTGTTGTTTGAGGACTAAACTAAAGGAAGCTAGATAGCAAACATTACCTACAGAAGCATTAACAATCTACGCAGCAATAAATGCAAGACACAGCGATATCCATAATATTATATCAATTTAACTACTCGTATAATTCATGTTGGATTCTTCCCTATTATAGGTATAAATATAAATACATATTTGTCCATGCCATGCAAATACAAAACCGTACAGATAATGTTTCTTCTTTGATTTGAGCGGTCTCCGTTGGTCGATAATACAATTGCGACGCAATTTCTACCAATTCCCCGCAGTGTGTTGACGACCTTTGTGCACGCCTTAATCACAAACCGTTCAGTTCAGACGCCGGCATCAATGCGATGTTGTGATACCTAATCATGATCAGTGAACACTTACCTTACACATTGTTGTCGTTCGACGTCTAAGTAGTTTCCTGTCTTAGTTTGCTTTAATTTAGCAATTCATTCGGAAACTGGATAGGTACCTACGTAAAAACTGATCTCAAGGTCGCAATAAAAAATAGTAAGTAGGTAGGTACTGCAATTTATTGCCAGAGCGAGCGCGAAGCGTCTCCGTTTCAGATTGGGCAAAAATCCTTTCGTTGGGTAGTTATGTCCGGCTGTGCAGCTGCGGCCGTCTGGCTGTTTTCCTCAACAGGTCGCATTTCTCAACCGATTCTAGTAAAATTTTGGGAGCAGGTTCAATAATTAAGTAATTAGAGTAGGTTAATTAAATAATTAGGTACACCTACTATAATTAGGTACCTAATTAGCACGTATAGTTTTTTGTGTCGATTCAGATTTTGGATTTTTTCAAAAATACAAATAAGTATAAAATGATCAAAAACGAGCTCGTGAGGTCTAAGTAGGTACACAGTTCAGAGCCATTCGTTATAGGTACCATGTATGTACCTACTGTTATCTAGATAGGTACTATTGAGGATCAGAATTAGAAGTAGGCTGCAGTAACGAATAGAAAGATTAATAGGAAGCGACTATTAAATAGAGAAACTCTTGAAATGGTAAAAATAAAAGAGATTTAATCATAACAGGTTACGATAAGGTTGGAATTAACAAGGACCAACAAATAAAATATGGCAACAATATTCGATTTGTCAATTTGTCAATGCTGTAAAAACGGCCCGATAACTTAACAAGGTACCTAGTTAAGCAGATTAAAGTAGGTTCGCAGTACGCATTCGGGGACATTAATTTTTAGCACTGGCTGCTGCAATACTAGAGTCAGTTATTATTTGATCGTAAATTAGTTCTTTTTTGACGAACCGCGTTTGGGACCAGCTTCAGGTAACGCAAACAATAGTACTGTGAATAGCTCCTTTTCTACACACCCGTCGCCGTTATTATGCTATAATGTTGTGTAGTAATAGTAAACAATGCAAGCCGGCGCGCCTCGCTACCTGTAGGGACGCAGGGCAGAGCCTCAAGCCTGGGCGCGAGCCGCGTCGCGGCAACGGAGGCAACACGGTACGAAGCCGAACTCACTCCGCTCTAAGAAGGGCAGTTGTTTACACCCAGCGTACCACGTGGAGAAGCGGCCCGCGGTCGATTGATACACACGATCACGTGGTTCTGTTTTTCCAACTACGCCATTCAAAGGTAGGCAGTAGTGCGCCTTGTTAATCCAAAACAAACCAGATTAGCCTAGAGCACCCATTAATCAGATTTATAATACGAAACGAAATGCTACCTGAGCTCGGCGTTTGCCGTGATTGTCCGCTTCTCGCCGATGACTAACGGTGCACAAACAATCCTTTCACAATATAGTAGGTTATTTTTCACTCTCCGTCACTGACACAAATCACTGGCTGGTTAATCTCCGTAATAACAACACAGTATTGTAAACACAGCACGCGGTAAAGAGCGAACATACGTATGAGTTATCGCGAAGCGCGCGAACGACTGAAGTGAGAAGAGACGCGAGCTGGGGCCGGGTGGGGGGAGGGGGTGCAGACGCGGCTACGCAGGGGGAGCGGGGGGCGCGAGGGGCGCCGCGCTCGACCCAGTCACAGATGGGCCCGGTCGAGGAATGCGGCCTGTGCATTTGTCTCTGGAGTGCTTTGGCTCTGGCTGAAGCTCACATGGAGCTCGCGCTTGCTAGGACGAGCCGGCGGGCGCTGTCGCATACCTACCATGCGCACGCGCACAGCACATAGCATCATTCTATGATTGGCCATCTGAAACCGACTAAACCGTAATAAACAATACTTAGTACTTTTTGATACAAGTGCGGAAAGTATGTCATTTTATGCACGAGTTCTGGGGTGTCTAGGCTCGAGCCGTGAGTCGAGACTCGGGACGAGTGAAAATGACACTTCCGCACGTGTACCAAAAGATGTTTTTTAAATAAATACATTTGCGAGAAAATTACAATGAAACCAAAGGCGGTGAGCCGGCGGGAGCTTCTCTATCGTGGAGGAGGAGGAGGAGGAAGGTGTAGGCGCCCGGTGCCGCCGGCGCCTTGGAAAACTAAAAAGCACTAGTACGAAAAATCCAACTTTCCGCATGATACGTAGCTACAAAAAAAGAATACTTTTTGAGCAACTGTATTAAAAAAAAATGGCATACATATCTTACAAGAATTAAAGAAGTAAAACTACATGATAACAGCACCAGATGTAAGGATTAGTCAATAAAAATAGTAAATCAACTCATAACAAGTTAATTTCGTGAAATAAGCCTGTAACGTGTTTCTGTAAATAATAAGACAAATCCAGGCAAATTTGCTTTATTTTCGCACAAAAACGACATAACTAGCAAAATTTTAAAAAAAAAACAGCATAAATGACCATGACGAAACTACGTTAATATTTTTTACCGAAAAATAAAGATCTTTCAAGAACATATTATATTCCTGAATGTTTGGCCATATATGTATCTGTATAATCTATAAAATATTCATCGATAGGTACAGTTATATTTAAAGAGAAATTCTTTTTCTCTATTTCCTGCAAAACCATAATCTAGTGTAGTTAAAATATGTTGTTTTAATACCTCAGCGATTTAACTCGTATGGAATTATATCTACTTAGTACTTACACACATAAATCATAAGTCCTCTTCCTCTATTTTGCTTTCAGAAACCGTAGGTAATGACCATCATTACGATATTATATAACATTATATATTAATTTTGGGAGTCACTTTTGGGGGAATAAATAAAAAAACCGGCCAAGTGCTAGTCGGACTCACGCACGAGGGTTCCGTACAAAGATTTCCCTGCTTTTCCCCAGTGTTTTAAGTTGTCCAGTATTAGCAAAGCCCTGTTCCTATATTTTGCTTAGGATTTTACTGCCATCTAGTGGCGAGTAGACGAACAAGCGTCAATGAGTTTGAGTTTGAAAAATGATCTCGAGCCCGCGCGGCATCCACAAAGTTCTCCTATTCTACGCTAGATGTCGTTAGCAGTGGTAAACAGTGTATATTGGTATGTGACATACACAGACAGACATAAAAATTTAAGATTTTGAGACTTTTGTGAGTGGTTGTGCTATAAGAGCTACCTTCATACCAAATTTCAAGTTTCTAGGACAACTGGAAGTACCCTTTAGATTTTCTCGTATGGCGATTTGTATGAAAACCACCTTTTTAATGACTGTATCGTTTGATTGCGTTCACTTGGAAGGTTGATTTTTTCACAGCTTCAAGGGACCGCAGGCTTAATTACTTGATATTAATTTTAACACGCTACCTCCACGCGTTCCAGAGAAAAAGGGTCTCGACAGACAGACAGACGGACAACAAAGTGATCCTATACGGGTTCCGTTTTTTCCTTTTGAGCTACAGAACCCTAAAAAACCGGGCAAGAGCGTGTCGGACACGCCCAGGATACGGTTCCTAAGCCATTACGAAAAAGCCCTGGCATAGATACCTAATTTAAAGGTATTTTCATCACACCTATCGAATCCAGTGTTAGCAGAGCCCTACTCCTAAGCAAACTGTAAGCAGTGTGGGGTCAATTTATATCGGTTACCGACACAGACAAACACAATAAGTTAATCAACTATTACTCCAAACCTGTAAAGCCTACTTACTTATCTCTGATAGTTTTCCTATTAAATTCACTATTATGCACTACTGCTCTGATCTTTTTCACATTTCCAAATACTTACAACAGTTTCTCTTGTAGAGGACACACACACACACGCACGCACGCACGCACGCACGCACGCACGCACGCACGCACGCACGCACGCACGCACGCACGCACGCACGCACGCACGCACGCACGCACGCACGCACGCACGCACGCACGCACGCACGCACGCACGCACGCACGCACGCACGCACGCACGCACGCACACACACACACACACACACACACACACACACACACACACACACACACACACACACACACACACACACACACACACACACACACACACACACACACACACACACACACACACACACACACACACACACACACACTGGACTCCAACAAAAATGAACACTTCAAAGCTAAATATTTCGCACACGAAGAAGTCTATCAAAAAATGATCTTTGAGCACCCCCAATATTTTCGGAAGATCTATCCAACGATACCCCACACTATGGGGTGGGCGAGAAATAAAAAAATCATCCCCACTTTACGTGTAGGGGAGGTACACCAAAAAAAATTTTTTTTTCAAGATTTTATCCCAGTACTTTCTCGGCTTAATTAATATGTAACTCGGAGACTGGGACCGGGACGAGACATCGCACACACCAGCGGACCTGGTTTGCTAGCTAGCTGTGTCAGGATGAAATGGGTTTTACACGTAGTAGAGCTTGGTCATGAGCTTTACTCATCCTCAAGGTCGATTGAGGTGGTAGAAATAACTGCAGACACATCATGTTTCACTTCTAGGCCAGTCTTTATTTGATTAAGGCCTACATCAATGACTCTACCGCACGGTTCGGAAATAACCTCTATTGAGAAGATACCGGCAAGAAACTCAATGAGGTATAATCTTTTCAATAATAACACCATACGAGGTCTAAATTAGTTACAATTGATATCACAGTTAACTCGTTACTATTAACGCGAAATTCAAGTACCATATTGGAAACGTTGGAGAGTTCTGTGCTTGCGCCCATTCACGTGATCTATTGCCAAGATATCATTTAAGACTCAAAATAAGACTCTGTACTTGGGGCACAGGCACTTAGTTCATTAAATCACTAACAATTCTCATTAAAACTCAAAGCACCAAGCCGATGCAAACGGATTACATTACCCACTTGTGATCAGTCCGACCCCCCGATCAAGAATGCCCTTTTCTTTTCAAAGTTACTAAATGTCATTTCGACCTTATACCAACTACCCACAAATGAACCAAGCACAGACCACTCCCAAGCAGTATTTATTTGACAGCTGTCACCGCTTGACGTTTCGTTAAAATCATAACAAATGAAGGTAATTTATAATTAGACTATGATCAACACCGACTAGTGTATCGATTCTCCGACATGTATATCTATGCAAAATTGCAGCTTTCTAGTACTAACAGTCTTTGAGCTATGCCGCGGACAAACAGACAGACAGACGGACATAACGAAACTATAAGGGTTCCTTTTTGCTATTTTGGTTTTGGAACCCTAAAAAGTGGACAAGTGCGCGTTCACGAGTTAACTATTTTTTATTTGCAAACACCTTTAAACTTAAATATCCAAAACTCATACAGGAAAGGAAATGAATATACATAATATGTATGAAACTAAAAAGCCGATGCCGATGGGGTAAAAATGTTCTCGAATGGCGTCCACGGACCGGGAGACGAGCTGTCGGTAGGCCTCCAACAAGATGGAGCGACGACCTGGTATAGATCGCGGGATCGCGATGGATGCGGAAAGCACAAGACGGGTCTGAGTGGAGAACCTTGGGGGAGGCCTATGTCCAGCAGTGGACGTCTTTCGGCTGACATAATAATGTTGATGACGGTGAATTATAATTTCATGACTTATCCTTGTACTATGACGACTGTGATAGATATTATAGTACCTACGACGACTACAAAATAAAAAAAAACCAGCCTGTTCACGTCATACAGTTTCCATGCCGGTTCAGTGCGGATTGGAAACTTCACACGCACCTTTCTATTGCAACTTAATGTCGATACGACCAAACTATACTAGTAGCTCAGTAGGGCTAGCACGACCGGCCGCGACTTTGTTTGTTGCGCGAGATTATATTACCCGTCCCGTTGCATTCTGAGTGACAGAAAAGGACGGGCGATTGTTCTCGCGCGAGATAGAAGTCGCACTGTGAGTTGTGCTAGACCTACTGTGAGCCTGCTGTAGATGGACCTCGCGACTCGGGAGCTCATTTTTTTTGAAAAATATTCGTATTTTTATCCAAAAAGTAATCTACAAAACAAGTTGATATAATTAGCGAACCTCCTCACAAAAAAAAGTTCACTAGAAACGGTTAAAAAATTCGAGCTGTTGAGGAGAACAGACGGACATAGGGTAAAGGCACCAGTAATGGACAGGGATCCAGTAATGGGCAATGAGTCTTATTTAATAGAAAATTAGGGACAGTAATTTATTTTATATCAGTCAATTTTCAACCGTATGATCTTTCAATTAAGAACGAAATGTCCATCAATGGTGCTTGTCAACTTAAAGTGTCCAACACTGGTGGCGTTACCTTACGAAATAATTTTTGTCCAAGCTGAATCGGAGACGCTTCGCTGCTTTGTTCTCTTGGTGAATTATTTCCTATCAAAACGGTCAAAGTACATCTCTCTGTCTAGTGTGAAAGTCAATCGTAAAACATGGATGCAATACAACGCAAGTTTAGAAAAACACCTTTCTGAGTTACGCACGGGCACTTTCCTGTTAGCTGCGCAGTTTGTACGTAAATTTTTTACGATATTTTGTACGAAGTAGGTATATACTTTTGATTAGCTTCCCGTGAAAAATCTTTACACAACTCGCTGCCTAGCTTGTTAGGGTTCCGTACCCCAAAAGGAAAAAACAGAACCCTTATAATCCTATAAGGGTTCTGTTTTTTGTCTGTGACAGACAGACAGACAGACGGACAATAAAGTGATCCCACTTTATTGTCCGTCTGTCTGTCTGTCTGTCAAGACCCTTTTTCTCTGGAACGCGTGGAGGTAGCATGCTGAAATGAATATCAAATAAGTACTCAAGCCTGCGTTCCCTTGAAGCTGTGAAAAAATCAACCATCTAAGTCAACGTAATCAAAAGATACAGTCATCAAAAAGGCTATTTCCATACAAATTGCCGAAATCCTTGTCCTAGAAACTTGAAATTTGGTGTGAAGGTAGCTCTTGTAGCACAACCACTCAGAAAAGTCTCAAAATCTTATATCTTTATATATGTCTGTAGATTTCGCCGACCAATATAAGTTGACCCCACACTGCGTACATTTTGCTTAGGAGCAGAGCTCTGCTAACACTGGACTTCTTAAAACACTAGGGAAAAGCGTTAAAATCTTTCGTGCGTGAGTCCGAATCGCACTTGTCCGGTTTTTTACGATACTGAGCACAATGCGCGACCCAATGGTTCAGATCATGTCGCGAGACAATATTATCCGAAGTTAATCATCATTGACATCCTTTATAATAAGTAATTTTATTATAATAGGTCCTAATATACATACCACTATTCTGCTTCGGACCGATTTTTGTATTTATGATTTAAAACATTGAACAAACGCTTTTTATTACACGACTGCCCGTAGGAAAAGAGTGTATTGTTTTCAGGGTTCATGTAAGTCTGTATGTATGTAATTATGTGAGTTTAATTATTCCACTAAAACTCGCGAACCGCTCAACCGATTTTGATAATTAGATTCCTTGTGCCAGCCTGAGTGCTATAGGCTAGGTCACGTTTCATAAAATTACTCCATGTAGACAAGCGGACCCACGCAAAGGATCTGAAGAAGAAAAAAAAAGTGATCTAGTGACAATGAAAACTAGCCGGTTCTAAAAATATATGACACTTATACCATTGTCTTTTAAGGGTTTTGAGAAAAGTGAAAAAAAAAATCAAGTATTAATTTTATACGAAATCACATTTGTAAATGAAGTCGGTGATGTCTATAAATCTGGCGGTTGAAATTTCGGGATATTACCGAATTTCCATAGGAATATACAAAAATTCCATGGGAATTCCCAAATTTAAATTTTCCACTGTTAGCAGAGCTCTATTCCTAAGCAAACTGTACGCAATGTGGGGTCATTTTTTATTTTATATTGGTTACTGACATAGGCAAACATAAACAGGTTGGTGAACTATTTACTCGGAAAGGAACTAACGTAAAGCCTACTTATCTCTGATAGTTTTCCTTTTAAATTCACTATATGCACTACTGCTCTAATTTTTTTCTCATTTCCAAATACAACGCGACGATTTTTCTGGTAGAGGGTGGGACATACTTGACTCGAACATGAATGAGCACTTCAAAGCTAAATATTTTGCAAACGAATCCATTGATCGAAAAAAATTACCTGTGAACACTCATAATATTTTTAAAAGACTGTTCCAACGATACTCCACACTTTGGGGTAGACGAGTAGGGAAGGTACACAAAATAGATTTTTAAAGATTGTATTCTACCACTTTGTCAGCCTAATTAATAATTATGTACATGTTTGCATGTACATAATTATTATTTTTTAGGCTGACAATCACAGCTTTCTAGTACCAATTGTCTCTGAGCTAAGCCGCGGATAGACAGAATGGGCATGACGAAACTATAGGGTGCGGGTTTTGCCATTTTGGCTAGAGAACCCTAAAAAGTTTGTTTCCAAACAAACCTTGGTACCTTACTTATCAAAACCAATAGGTTTATCCTATAGGGTTCTTCCAGTTATCCTAGAAACTGGTATAAAGTGACCCCACACTGCATACATTTTGCTTATCAGCAGAACTCTGCTAACACAGCTTCAAGGGACCCAGGGGCAGGGGGGCTTCAGGGGACTGGAATATTTAAAACATTCGGGAAAAGCAGGAAAAATCTTCAAGACTCGTTTCTCGTGATAAACGAACTATTAGCATACCTACAAATTTGTGCCAACTCCCATAATAATCGGAGGCTCCACGCTCGACGTTGTAGACGACTATGGTCTACCTAGGACAAACGGTTCAGCCAGGTAGGTCCAACTTCGAGAAAGAGGTTACTCGTCGAATCCGACTCGGCTGGATAGCGTTTGCGAATCTTCGCAGTGTCTTTTCGTCCAAATTACCACAGTGTTTGAAGTCAAAAACTTTGACCAGTGTGTTGCCAGTGATGACTTACGGATCTGAGACGTGGGCGCTAACGATGGGCCTCATAAGAAAGCTCAAAGTCACTTAGAGGGCGATGGAGAGGACTATGCTCGGGGTTTCTCTGCGGGACTGAATCAGAAATGATGATATCCGCAGTAGAACTAAAGTTACCGACATAGCCCGAAGGATTGCGAAACTTAAGCGGCAGTGGGCGGGGCACATTGCTCGCAAGACTGATGGTCGATGGGGTCAGAAGGTTCTCGAATGGCGTTCACGGACCGGGAGACGAGCTGTCGGTAGGCTTCCAACAAGATGGAGCTAAGCGACGACCTGGTAAATCGCGGGACTGCGGTGGATGCAGAAAGCACAAGACCGATCTGAGTGGAGAGCCTTTGGGGAGGCCTATGAGCAGTCAAGTGGCTGACATGATGATGATGACATTTGTGCGGAGCCCCCTGTGCGCAAGTCAGACTCTAACTTGTACGATTTTTTTTTAACTAAAACATACGTTCTTTTCAAAGTCAGACGAGGTGGTTGTCGTCATTGGCAAAAAGTAGCATCACAAAAAATTATAAAATAAAAAATAATAATTAAAAAATTAAAAACACCACTGCAGCCTCTTAAGTCAAACTGAAAAGCAAAAAATAAAATTTAAACTGTTAAGTAACACGTATTCCTAACCCAAGTATCGTACCTAACTGCAATAAATTGGCTGTTAGGGCCTTTGTTAGATTTTTTGCAGTCGGGTGCCGTATTTTTATAAACAATAGGTACTGCCTATAAAAATATAGTCATAAATACACAAACTAACTTACGATGTGCGCAAGCCCAAATAATTCTAGTAGCGCCATTTAACTAAGGGCCAATTAAAAGTTTAGTTGTGTTGTGAGTGAAATGGAAAAGAAAGGGCCGCCCGTCGTATACGTGAATGAACGCACGTACGCATAAAATTCCTGCTACCTTTTCTACGACTGTCGCTGTCGTATTTATAACTGTAGATGGTAACTGCATTCATCGGCATTAAAATAATTAATAAAACATTCGAACTGATAAATTAAGGCATGATGTCATATACATACATACATGGTCATACCGAATGTAATGACAAATACTTAGAGTAGAGATAATTAAATGAGGCGCCCTTTCGTGTAAAATAAGCTTTCTGTTATAAAATTCTTTGATACAAGCTTTTTAGCGTAATGTGATTTTAAAATTGTATTTAGTGGCGTAGGTATTCCTACTGGTATTTATTAATCGATTAATCATTTAATTGCAAAATTTGCAAAGTTAATTTAAAATAAAGTGCGTGCAATAGTGTCTTTATTTGCTTTTTTGATTGGAGAACATGAATTGTAAAAAAAAAATTATTTGATCTAAGAATAAACTTGCATAATTGTCTACTTCGTACGGGGAGCTTTTTTGTTCGATCCCGGCGTTCAACATGTTGACCAGTGATATTTTTTTCATTTGTTGCAATTATGTTGTAATTTTTATTTTCAATTACAGTAAACATCTCAAGTACGTTTTTAAAGTAATTGGAAGATTAATACCTCGGGAAGTTTTTTTTTTCACAGCCCGATAAAGTTTATTTTTTTGGCGGAAACCACTCATGGTGACCTACAAAATCGATAGTAAAAAAAATGTGTAGCCAGTGGGGGGCTGATTTTTTTGTGATTGGTTAATCATTTATATTTTTTATAAAGTCACTGAAACATAAATACACAGAAAAAAAACAGAAAAATGCCAACCCCGGGAATCGAACCCGGATCCTCGACACTCCGGGTCGTGTGCCTTTCCCCTACACCACGACTGGAATCGATTGCGGTGTTAGCTGTAAAAAATAAATTTGATTGTTTGCACAGTTTGTACAAAATTTATTTTTTTATGTCAGCTTTTGGTACCAAGTAAAAAATTCAGAAAAACTCGATTAAAAAAAAACTATCACATACTGGACTAAGGCATATAGGCTTCAAACTATTCCTAATAGTCCCCTGTATCACCTCCTAAAGTTCCTACATAGTTATACCAAACACCCTGTATATATAAGCTAAAGCAGTACAGAAACTACGTACAAACGATCGAAATGACACACGCACACAGACGCACGTCTTTACAAGGCTAATAAGCGGGCATTGCAGTGCTGTCAGTCGCGGGTGCCGCGTCGAGACGAGTGCCGACTCTTTGTGTTTAAAACCTACTAGTTATTAGATAGGTGGTATATGATGAATAATGGTAATAGCATAGTGACATAACTTATTTACTTTTTATTAATTTAATTCGAATTGTAATCGGTGGAATAAAAAAAAAATCAATCTAATATTGCGGATTGGGATTGCGTGTAATTTGGCAGCGGTGAGCTCGATTTTGACCTTATTTTTGAATCCAAAATGGCGGGTGACGGTTTGTCAGTTTTGTCACTAAAAATGGCCATGGGTGTCGATTTCACGTAATTTGGCAGCGGTTAGTTCGAATTTGACATTATTTTTTTGATCCAAGATGCGGATGACAGTTTGGCAATTTTAATAACTAACAAAAACAAAGTTTTCTTAAAATGTTAAAGATTATTTAATTACAAAATTTTGTTTGTAAGCTAGTCAATTCATTCGATTATTTGATCATTATAAAACCTAAATAAACATTTTAATACATAATAAATAAAAACCTATTAATTTTATAATAATTAAGAGTGACAACCCTAATGCTCTAATGAAAACTAGCTAGTTATCTCAAAAAAGGCTTAAATAGCTGAGATACAGAGCTAACTACACAAAAACTTTTTCAATTTTACAAAAAATAAGAGGACAACCCTAACGCTCAATTGGCGCTTACGTCATCATCTCAACAAAAAGGCATAGTTTCTGTACTGCTTTAGCTTATATATATATCGGATCTTAGCCAGTATAAGGTCGAGTTTGGTTTGACAGCGGGCCATGGAGCTACGCCTTGAGTTTTTATCCCTACGCGACAGATTCCCTCTTGAGACGTGGCCGTGCGTAGACGCGCCCTATACTGAATTATTTCTAATTCGATTGTGTTTATTTGGTGTTGATAAGTTTATCTGAGACAGTGACTCTTAACCTATTATAAACTGTGTTGTAGTGTAATTAGTGTAATTAAAGAGACTAAGTGTACAACTGACTTTTATTACCTCGAGGGCCCTATATCTAATTTGAAGATGCCAACTGATATTGGTATTCCTGATGAAGCCCCAAGCCATTCTGCGACATATATATACTGTGACCAAAATTTCAATTAAGACTAAGTATTGGATTGCCAAAGAGTATGCCAAATTTCAACTCATTCGGATACCAACAAGTGGTCAAATAACGTACCTTAGTTCGTTTCTTGGACTACGAGGGGCGGCTGAAAAGTAATCTACCTAACAATGAAACAAAAGACTGTCGTGGCAATTTTTTTTTTATTTTTCTATATAGTCCCCTGCTAGTAAAATGCACTTATAAATTTTTTCAAATATTGAATTAAAACCATTAAAAAAAAACTTTCGGTTTGTCGTCAAAAAAGTCAGTAACCGCAGCCTTCATTTCGTCATCGGTCATAAACCTTCGTCCCCTGAGGTCTTTCTTGAGAAGTCTAAACAGAAAATAGTCACAGGGGGCTAAATCTGGACTATAAGGGGGGTGGTCAATGGTTTTGAAGCCATTGTCTTTAATTGCTAGCTTCGTTGTGCGGGTGGTATGCACTGGTGCGTTATCGTGCAAAATCAGAATTCCTTTGCTTAGTTTACCTCGCCGTTTTTCTTTTATTGTCTCTCTTAGTTGATATAGTAAGTTTGAGTAATAATCAGCATTCATTGTAGTTTTCTTCGGTAAATAATCTATGAGCAAAATCCCTTCTGTGTCCCAAAAGATTGTAGCCATAAGTTTACCTGCCGAAGGACAGACCTTGAATTTCCGAGGCAGCTTCTCATCCTTAAATTTCCACTGTAACGACTCTTGCTTACTTTCCGGGTCCCATTGTCGAATCCAAGTCTCATCACATGTTACAATTCTAGAAATTCTCCATGTCAAATGCAGTCAACATTCTGGGGCCCCAACGTGCACTAACCTTGGACATGTTCAAATGCTCATGAATTATTTCATTGACTCGCTCTTTACTGACGCCCACATCTCTAGCTATCTCCCACTGCTTCACTCGTCGGTCCTCTAATATTTTTTTTTTCACCCTGGCTACATTTTCATCGGTGACGGCCGAAACTGGTCTTCCGCTACGAGGATCATCGTCCAGGCTCTCACGACCTAACTTAAACTGCTTTGACCAAAACTTTGTAACAAATTCGGAAGAACACGAACTGCCAAACACACGTAACATACGCTGTCTGATCTCCGAAGGCGTATTCCCTTCTTTAGTCAAAAACTTAATCACCGCACGCTGCTCGATTTTATCCATTTTCACTTTTTCTACCGACATGTTTGGAACAATTGTAGGAGACAAATAAACGTGATGCAATAAACAAATGAATGTAATACATTTTGAAAATAGAATAACAAACGAATATAAATCCATACCAGCCAGCATTATTTTTGTATATATTTCTGACCAAGGAGATTACTTATCAGCCGCCCCTCGTATTATCTATTATGTCGTTAAGTAAGTATTGCATGACGGTATTCTTTATATTTTTCATTATATTTTAATTCGAAAACTATGAGGCTTAAAAAATGTTTTTGAATGTGTGAACAGAGCCCTTTCATGTGACTTCTTGACTTAGTGAGCCTATTATGAAATACCACATACCTACCTACTGAAACCTAGTTTAAACGTAACATTTCATTTCAGTTAACATTAGGTTAGTCCGACCAACGACATAAATTAATACAGGTGCTTCTTTATATGACCTTTATACAAATCAAATACAACAATACACTTGTTTAGTTCGAGTATGTAAGTACCTATAGCATTTATCATCATATGCGCGGCACGGCGGCTTATCAACTACGCCATTCAAAAACAACGTTTACGCAAGCACATTTATCAATGAAAGCAAGTTTTTTTCTTATCGTACCTACACCATGTTTTACGAGGTGGGCCTCGGAGCCCTGTGAGCGTTAAGTGCGACTTATTCGTTAAAAAGTGTCAGAGACATACGTGCACATTTCTTATGTTATGATCTTATGATTCATGACGACCCAGTCAGCCAATAAAATTACGCATTTCACGTTTTCATTTTCAATTTTAAATACTTATCGAATGTGCAAGTAATTTCAATTTCTAAAAATGTTAATGAATAAACAACAAATATGTAGATCGTTGTTAAAAGTGATGGGTACCTTAATATGCATTAGTTTTCAAACGAGGTGTCTTCCCGCAGGGAATTTTACCAATTTTACCTATTCTCTAAGATTATTCAGGGCTGTTTCAGCATCGAACTCTCAAATTAAATGTCATTATAATAGTATCGAAAATGTTTAAACAACCGTGAACGCAATAATGCTGTCCCCCCTTAAGGCTCCACCTTTGGATTTTTTTATGATTAGTTTTGTAATAATATTATACATTATAATACATTACAATTTTCCTATCAGAAAAAATACATTCTAATCTCCTAGCCTAGACATGACATGAGAAGTAATTTAGTTTAACTCGAAATTCACTTTAACAAAAGGAAAGTTGTCACAATACGCAAGCTATTGGACATTAAAAAGTTCCGCCATAATCCGCTAGATGGCGCTTTTCCGCACTTAGGCGAATAATATTAATTTAAGTAGAATTAAAATTGCATCGGTTGTAAATTAATTAATTAACAACCGCTACTTGCACTTAGCCAACATAAAACACATAAAAAACTACATTACACACTACACAGAAACAATACGTTGGTATTCAAAATGAGAAGCACGGACACGCCCATGGGCGTCGCCCAATTCAAAATCTTTTGGTTGTCCGTATCCGGTCCCACTCAACCATAAAACCGCTTGTACGGCTGGGAGACCCCACATTTCTCTACAACTCCTGAGTGGAACCAGCCAGCCCAGAACTTGGTAAGAATACTGATCGTTTCTGTACTTTATCATTGTGTTACACTACTTGTGTCTTTTATTGTAATTTATTTAATTCTATAGGGTTTCCACTCTGTTACTCTGTCCGAAGCATTACTGTACCTTAATAGCGCTCCGGACAGTTAATTATAATTTAATCTTTCCCTATTTCACTGTTCTACGGTTATAGACGTAGCGCTTATTTTAAAACCTAACGTCTTCCTAGAACGGTTGGAATTTAAAGTACCAACGGTCACTTTGTGTAAATCTGTTATCCACTCTCACTAGAAACCTGTAAAAGCTTACTCTCTGACTCTAGCTAAATTGTAAATCCGTATGACCCTCCGTATTGCCATGCACTGCCAATCTGGTTCCCACTCCCTCGGGAATGGTCGGACTGGAAAGCGGAATATGGCAGTGCGAGCATACCATGGACGTTTGGCTCACACCAGCTTATTTACAGGGCAACTACGCTACCCGTGGAAATCTCTCCACCCACTACTGGTTCCTAACGGACCCCTGCCGACCTCTCGCAGCCTACTCAGAGGCTAGCCGTTGGCACGCTACGGTTCCCTTCACACCATCTCAACACCACGTCATCACACGAGCCCCCTGGTCACTCCTGGTTGCTCTACGACGCCTGCGCTCTATTTCCGCCGTCGCCGGAGGATCCAGACACCCGAGGGAAGTGTAGGCCACATTAGCGTGTAATCGAACCCAGTATCTTCAAAAGTGTCTTCGAACTCAATCCCCTGAGATTCTCTATTCTAATTGTCAATTTAGCCTACCGATTTTGTTGAAATAAATGTAATAAACTTGTAATTTGTTTCCTTCACAAAACCCTAGGTAGGCTACCTTAAAACAGACTGTTTCCCCTCATGAAAACGGCCTGTGACAAAGTGAAGAAAATAATCTACTTAGTCACCTTTTTTTTCCCGCTTCTAACCATGCTAATGTTGCATTTATTATCTAAAAATATGAAAATTTATATCTTCCATACAAAATAATGAACAATAACTTGGTTTTCCTACTTTTTTAAATTTCTTTCAATTTTATCTCTATATTATACGTAAGTAAACACTTTATTGTACAGAAAATACAGAAATAAATACAAGTTACAAACAGTGAGATACAAGCGCAAAGGCGGACTTATCCCTATAAAGGATCTCGATCAGTCAACCTATACGGCCAAGTCAATATTACACATTCGTGTCGAATGGCCAATACAGTTTTAATCACTCTTTTGCAAGAAGTTTGCAAGGACATGCAGTACGTAGAGACCTACACTTAAAACAAAAAGTCCAGACAACAAACACAGAGAGAATTCACACGCGACGCGTTTGATCCCTAGACACTTGATGTGTGAATATAAGCGGTTATCGAGAAAATTAGATATAGACAGAGGAAGGAGGCGTTGCTTACCTTCCTAGGTAGGGTGTGGGCGCGCGAGCCGTGGGTGGAAAACCCTGGGCACATTTTCACTAGACAATTTTCAGCTCTACAATAAATAACAAGGTCGGTTATTTTTATTACAAGCGTTAAAAACAGAACAAAGAACCATTTTGCGCGGAGGAAGGATTTGATATTTAATAAAACAATAAACATGTAGGCGGGTAAGCCGATCCCGTTGGAGGTTATATTTATCTGATCTCGATCATTTTACTGAGTTTTCAGGGTATTTTATATTTTGGAATTTTTATTTGGTTTTTGTAAGTAGCTATATAGGAGCTTAAAGTTGTTTTTTTAACCGACTTCAAAAAAGTGGAGGTTCTACGTCCCACCGTATGTATGTACATCGATTACTTATTCTTTTTTTATTCGAAATGGTATACTCCTGAGGTGGTCCCATTGTCACCAAATCATGATCTGATGATGAGATCCCAGGGAAATCGAGGGCAACCCTCAAATTTTATAGGCACGTATTATGTGTTTCATATATTTTCTAAAGCTATTCGAGTATTTAGGGCTGGTAGTCATCATCTCATGTCGATGACCTGATGATGGAAGGTATAACTCCTTAACGGTTAGGAGTTGGAGGATAATTCTGAAAATGTTAAATCAACGTAAAATTGTGAAATAAAAATCTTTTAACAAAAAAGTAAAACCGCCTTCAAAAAAAACCTTAGAAAAAAAAACGTAAAATAATAATAAATAAATAAAATAAAATAAAATGCATTTATTTCGGACAACAGAAACCAAAGCCTAAAGTTTTATGGCCTAGCACTAAGTAGCAGAAATATGAAGTCGGTGCGGTGCGAGCGGAATATTCTTTGAAGCAATGCAATCATGCAAGCAAGCAATGCAAGCATGCAAGCAAGAATGCAAGCAAGCGTGCAAGTATTTTGCAAGCAAGCGAACATGAAAGCAACCAAGCATGCAAGCAAGCATGCCAGCAAGCATGTAAGCAAGCATGGCTAGCAAGCATACAATTAATCCATCATGCAAGTGGCCTTAAAAATGCAAGCATGCAAGCAAGCAATGCAAGCATGCAAGCAAGCATTCAGTCAAGCAAGGAAGCATGCAAGCAAGCATGCAAGCCAGCATGTAATGAAGCAAGCAATCAAGCATGCAAGCACGCATGCAAGCAAGCATGCAATCAAGCAAGCAAGCATGCAAGGAAACATGCAAGCAGGCATTCAAGGAGGCATGCAAGCAGGCATGCAAGCAGGCATGCAAGCCGTCATGCCGTCATGCAAGCATGAAAGCAAGCAAGCATTCAAGCAAACATGCGCGCCTGCGATCAAGTATGCAAGCAAGCGTGCAAGTATTTTGCAAGCAAGCAAACATGAAAGCAACCAAGCATACAAGCAAGCATGCAAGCAAGCATACAACTAATCAATCATGTAAGTGGCCGTAAGAATGCAAGCATGCAATGCAATCATGCAAGCAAGCAATGCAAGCATGCAAGCAAGCATTGAACAAACATGCAAGCCTGGCGATCAAGTATGCAAGCTGTATGCAAGCAAGCATGCAAGCAAGCATGCAATCAAGCAAGCAAGCGTGCAAGTATTTTGCAAGCAAGCAAACATGAAAGCAACCAAGCATGCAAGCAAGCATGCAAGCAAGCATGTAAGCAAGCATGCAAGCAAGCATACAACTAATCAATCATGTAAGTGGCCTTAATAATGCAAGCATGCAAGCAAGCAATGCAATCATACAAGCAAGCAATGCAAGCATTCAAGCAAACATGCAAGCCTGGCGATCAAGTATGCAAGCTGTATGCAAGCAATCATGCAAGCAAGCAAGCATGCAAGCAAGCAAGCATGCAATCAAGCAAGCAAGCATGCAACCAAGCATCCAAGCAAGCATGCAATCAAGCATGCAAGCAAGCAAGCAACCAATCATGCGTGCAAGCGTACAGTTAATGCATCATGATGAGCCTGAAGAACGCAAGCATGCAAGCAAGTATATGTAAGCAAGTATGCAAGCACTTACGATCACACGTGAACTTCAATACGACCACACACAGCTACACAGCTACATAGTGTGCCCCCCGTCTAATCGAGCAAAATATATTATTTAGTTGTCCCACGGGAACTACTAAAGGAATTGGGATAAAAGTTACCGCATGTATAAATATGAAATATTAATTAGAAAAAAAAACTGCTGATGATGATGAAGATGAATGATGATATTATTTGACTGCCCCACAGGAACTACTTTAGTAATCGGGATAAAAGGTAGCCTACGTCCGTCTCCGTGTCAAAGGCTATGTGCATACCAAATTTCATCAAAATCGGGTACGCAGATACGGCGTGAAGGCGTAACAAACAAACAAATAAACAAACAAAGTCACTTTCTCATTTATAATATTAGTTAGGATTAGGATTATTATTTTAGAGGATTATTTTACGTTTTTTTTCCAAGATTTTTTGTCAAGAAGGTTCAACGACTACCTAAAAATATTCGCTGCATATTCGATGCTTATTTTTTAATCTGAAGAACATCGAAAACGATAATGATAATTATTAATTATACTTTATTCATTGCGTTTTTCTTGCGTATTTTTCTTAATATGGCCTATGAAATATTCATATTCGTTAATATTCTTTAAGAGATTTAAGGAAAAAAAACCGCATCGCATGCCTCTCTATTCATAAAACACAAACTTCATTGATTCATTAATTCATACGCTTACTCGCGAACACAATAAATAGCATTAACAATTTTTGTAAGGTGCTAGAATTGCACTAAGAAGGGATATTTCGAAGTTCCCACGGACCAGGGAACTAACCCATTTTGAAATATTGCACGGTGCCAAAGCCGCGGGGCATGAGCTAGTTAAGTATAAAACTCTGCGAAGGACCCTCATTATGTAACAGTTGCATAAACTACTATTATTACTGAATAACGAATAGTACTCTATTACTTAACTTGCACCATTCTTATGTACCTAGGTATGTAAGTTGTCCATCAAATCTTGCAACTGAATTTTAAAGCAGTTATCCTCGACCAATTAAGATGAAATTTGTCATACTTATGTAAATTCGGTGACAGTACAATAATCTGGTAGTGAAATTCTGGTGGTGTGGCCTGGATCATCTCCACACCACTCCAACGCTTAAATAGCACCGACTTGAAATTTGGTATGGGGACACAACAAAAAGATCAGTCGGCAAGAAAAAAGCTTGTTTTAAAAATGAAGTTTTTACTTATGGTTAGGTTGTGTTAGTTTGAACGCCGGGAAGGGAGATCGTGGTCCCGGTACTTTACGTTTGCAGTAAAAAAATACAGGCCATAAATAGCCCAGAAGCCTTTTCGTTAACTCGTTAATTGACTTTTGTATGCGAGGTGCTAACAAATTAGGTACCAATTCTTATAGATGTTGCTTTACATCAAAACAATTAGCTTTAAATATAAATTAAGAAAACTTTTAATACCAATTTTTTGTTTTCATTTTCTGAACAAAATAAGTAAATAATAATAATGTTGTCCTTAACACAACCTGTCTTAAGTAGTACAGTTGTTACCCTAATTTTCTCAAAAAAGTAACATAACTTTTTCAATGTTTCATAATTTATAATGAAGTGTAATTCATCAGCATCACTCCGTGTTGTACTGTACGCATGCAAAAATAAAGACAATACCTAAATAAAATACATGTATAATCAAGTTTTCAATTAAAGTTAATTATTCAAATATAGACACGAGAATTATTTACGACCGTTTCGTGAGGTTTAATTGGACTTCCTAGTGTCATGCTCCGCCGCCCTTACATTTACACCTCGGAAAGATAAAAAGTAAACGGGAAGCAAGCCGGCTCGATTGTTATGATAAGTCATGATTTAAACTTCTCGTTAGTCACATCACGTCGAAATTAATTGATTGTAATTAATTAAATCGTGTTCCGCCTGCGCAAACTGCAACTGCTTCTATTTAATTATAGATGTTAGCTGTTGTCGAGCATTACGTATAAGTACTAGCTAGGTACATCTCTCTCTGTCTAGTTATATAATACCCGGAAGTAACTGCGGGAATTTGGAAGCAGTATAAGAAAAGTTCGCATTAGATTCGATTTTCCTTTTTCCTGGTTTACTAAAAGTATAGTTGAGTATTTATTTATACTTTTAAAATACTCATTGAAACTTGAATACACAGAAAAGAAGCAGAAAATGCTATGAAAGAGATCTTGGTGTACCTAAGGTAATAGCACGTCACAAGGAATGTCGAGGATCCGGGTTCGATTCTCGGGGTTTTCGGGTTATTTTCTGAGTCAAACATGTCGGGTTAAATTCGACTTATACATATACGTGAGTAATCCCTTTTATTTCACTATGTTTTTTCTGTGTATTCATGTTTCAGTGAGTATTTTAAAAGCATAATTGATATTCACGGAAAATGGAGGAAGAAATACAAAAAGATACTCCATTTGAGATCATGAACATATTTAACTCAAGAATTGGGGTAATGCATCGGAGGGTCGAGCACGACTTTACGAATGCTGCGGCACGTAAAATCGAATAGTAATCGTCGATTTTATATGACGTTTGGAACAGCGCCCGCCCGTGAGCGTATTTGGAACTAAAATTTAGTATGAGGTTTCACGATCTGGATACGATAACCGTAACGTTAAGCAGCATTCGTAAAGACGTGCTCGACCCTCGGAAAACTAGTTAAGTGTGATAATTGAGCTGTACGTAGACGGTAATGAATATACAGGGTGGAAAGTTGAGATGGGGCAGTAAGGGCAGCTACTAGATGCCTTGCTGCTACGCGAAAATGCTCTTAGGAGACTTTTACTAACTTTTTAAGTGATGACAATCGACATTCGCAGATTTTTTTTTAATGCCTATCAGTCCCATTTCTATCAAGGATTAAAACACTTTTTGAGACCAACAGAGGTTAGAGTACTAGAACACCCACAAATCGAAGAAAACTTTTTCCATACAGTTACATGTAGAGTATTAACCTGTTTCATCCATGAGGGCCAGCATTATCTGTATAGCAACAAGAAAATTTCACATTGTAATTAATTACCCTACAAAATGTACGAAAAAAGTTTTCTTTAATTTGTGGGTCTTCTAGTACTCTAACCTCTGTTGGTCTCAAAGAGTGTTTTAATCCTTGATAGAAATGGGACCGATTGGCATTAAAAAAAAAGTCAAATCTGACGATTTTCTCGCTGACTGTACATTTTATCAAAAATCTGTGAATGTCGATTGTCATCACTTAAAAAGTTAGTAAAGGTCTCCTAAGAGCATTTTCGCGTAGCAGCAAGGGATCTAGCAGCTGCCCTTACTGCCCCATCTCAACTTTCCACCCTGTATACATAGTATGTATCAGAAAATTCTTTCAATTCTTTCCACATGCATACAAAAAAACTCCAGAAACAAGCGTAGGTACCAGTAGAGCTGCCTAGCTAAGTCAATAACCGGAAGCATCACTCATTATAATTTAATTTACTACGCTGTCAAGTAGTATTAGATACTTAAGGGGGTCGTAAAACGCTTTATTCTCTTTGTGCTTTGTGTTTTCAAGTACAATCTGAGTAAATACATAAATCATAACGTGTCGTAAACGTATACCCGACGAGCGGAGAACAAACTATTAAAAATACTGAAAGTATCAAGTTTGTCGATCCAGGTAGCGTGCTGCACGATTTTATTCCCCTTGTGCGCAAAAAAGGACAACTCGCCTACCCAATTGTATAATTCCTTGACTAACAGCCGTTCACCGTTCACAATAAAAATTTTTTCTCTTGTTTTGATCTACTGACGAATTTAATAAATACAAATTCCAACAATTTGCTATCTTAACGAAATAATTATAGAATCACTCGCTTCGTTGTCCGTCTATCTGTCAAGACCCTTTTTCTCTGGAACGCATGGAGGTAACATGCTGAAATTAGCTAATATGAAATACTCAGGCCTTGAATACAATAACTTTAATCTGTGAACAAATCAAACTACGTCAACGCAATCATAAGATAGAGTAATTGTAATTAAGTACACATGTTGTTTCTGAAACTTATAATTTGGTAAAAAGGTAGCTCTTTATAGCATAAGTAACCAGATACACCATTAGTGTGCGGGTCAGCTCGCACTTGATATGTTTTTTAGGGTTCCGTACCGCAAAAGGAAAAAACGGAACCCTTATAGGATCACTTTGTTGTCCGTCTGTCTGTCTGTCTGTCTGTTAAGACCCTTTTTCTCTGGAACGCGTGGAGGTAGCATGCTGAAATTGATATCAAATACTCAAGCCTGCGGTCCCTTGAAGCTGTGAAAAAATCAACCTTCTAAGTCAACGCAATCAAAAGATACAGTCATTAAAAAGGTGGTTTCCATACAAATCGCCGTACTGAGAAAACCTAAAGGGTACTTCCAGTTGTCCTAGAAACTTGAAATTTGGTATGAAGGTAGCTCTTAACCACTCCAAAAAGTCTCAAAATCTTAAATTTTTATGTCTGTCTGTAGATTTCGCAAACCTATATAAGTTGACCCCACACTGTGTATATTTTGCTTAGGAGCAGGGCTCTGCTAACACTGGACTTCTTAAAACACTGGGGAAAAGCGTTAAAATCTTTCTACGGAACCCTCGTGCGCGAGTCCGACTCGCACTTGGCCGGTGTTTTTTTTATCTACGCTATTTGATATCCGACAGCACTACAAATAAATAAATAGCCACAGTCCCCAAAGGTACGTTTTCATAAAGGTTTTCGGCTATAGACTACTTTACATTACACCACAAGAACCAGCAAACTGGCAAAATTCACCAGGATTGCAGCATCATGTGGTATGATATGATATGATATTAACAAGCTAATGTTAATAAAATGTTATTGTATGTAATTGATACCTACGCAAATTTCCGAGGCCCGGCCTTGCATGATGTAATGTCACAAGATCGGAGCGCAGTTGGCCCCAGTTGACCCCAATCGAAGGGCTAAATTATTTGCCCGGTCACACCAAATGCTGCGTTATTAATCATACTATTTTTCTGCTTATATAGGTATTTTCCTCAATATCAATACACGTAGGTATGTACAGACAACAAAAAGTACAGCAGGCCGGCAAAAAAAGCTTGTTTTAATAATGAAAATTATATGATTAGGTTATTTTTTAAGCAGTCGTGTAAGTAATAATAATACGAGTACTTAACACAACGCAATACAACTTACGCCAATCTGGATTAGACAGTTAATTGACTAGGGAGACAACTTTAAATCAGATAATACAGATAAGTAAGTACCTACGGCAAGTTAACTCCCAGTTAGTCGGCCTCAGATCATGAAAAAATTATCAGCAATGTAGAAAGTTACGGCGCCTGGCCAAGTCTTACTCCATTTAGAAAAACCGGCCAAGTGCGAGTCGGACTCGCGCAGCGAGGGTTCCGTGAAAATGTGTAAGTATGTAAATAATTCGTCTATCATGGGAATGATGATGATTTTTTCATACTTTCCCAAAACGTTTTAAATAGTCCAGTTGTTAGCAGAGTCCCGCTCTTAAGCAAAATTACGCTTTAATTATGGGGTCGATATTGGTCGGTGACATTATAGACAGACATAAAAATTGAAGATTTTCAGACTTGTGTAATTGATTGTCATAAAACAGCTAACTTCATACCAAATTAATTTCCCGTTTCTAGGACAACCGGAAGTACTTTTTGGGTTTTCATGATAGGGCAATTTGTATGGAAACCCTTTTAAATGACTGTATCTTTTGATTGCGTTGACTTAGAAATTAGATTTATTCACAGCTTCAAGGGAATGCAGGCTTGAGTATTTGATATTAAATTCAGCATGCTACCTAAACGCGTTTCATAGAAAAAAGGTCTTGACAGACAGACAGACGGACGAAAGAGATAAGGGTTCCGTTCTTCCTTTTGAGGTACGGAACCCTAAAACATAACTTGAATTAAACCAAAATTCGTAACTATTGGCCACTACTAGAAAGACAGCTCTATTGTTTCTCGCATCTATCTGTTTTTAACAGACTAAAAAAAAAAGGAGGAGGTTCTCAATTCGTCGGGATGTTTTTTTTTTGTTATACCTACTTAATATAATTTGCGGCTTGATAGTTTCACCCATTATTTTGGTGACAGTAATATTTTAGGTTAGAATAATCTTGTTTACTTCACGAGATGAGACAAGGATGTGTTATTTTTAAGGCACACCTACCCTACCTTAGACCTGTCGTGTCATCACGTGGCATTGCTAATTGACCTGGCTATTTCTAGTGGCATGTGGCTAACTAGGTACCTAGCTACGTAACTCTGAGCAGCCACATGATAATATCACAATGATTAAGTTTTCGCTGTCAAATACAAATCCTAATCCTAACTTCCTAATAAAAGCTTCACTACAATAAAAGAATCTTCAGGTCTAATAATTGGTTTTATTTCCACTTTTTCAATCGGTAGCGTTACGCGCCAAAAGTCCTAAGTCAATCTCCTCGTCTTTTTCTTTTTTTTTTCTGTCACCGCTGACAGATGTCACGCGTTTTGAAACAGCATCTATCAAACAATCAGTATTTTTCTAACAAAACTTAACTACACGTATAACAAATTTTAATAATATCTAACATTCGGCCTTCCTGACAACACAAGTTTGTCCTCAAACTAATTCTAAAATCTCTATCCTATTTGACATTTCACACCTCACCATAATATGGCCGCATGAAACTTTCCAAATCTCATAATGTTCAGGGTATCAATCTGATTGCATTGCATCGAGAACTTTACCTATCAATCTAGGCCACCCTCGTCTCCAAACAATATCATCAACCACCTATTCACATTGCATCGAGGACTTCACCCGTTAATCTGGGCCACCCTCGCCTTGCGATCATTCTATCCTAATTGAACCTCATGAGACTGCATCGAGGACTTCACCCGTTAATCTGGGCCACCCTCGCCTTCCGATCATTCTATCCTAATCTAACCTCATGAGACTGCATCGAGGACTTCACCCGTTAATCTGGGCCACCCTCGCCTTCCGATCATTTTATCCTAATCTAACCTCGTGAGACTGCATCGAGGACTTCACCCGTTAATCTGGGCCACCCTCGCCTTCCGATCATTTTATCCTAATCTAACCTCGTGAGACTGCATCGAGGACTTCACCCGTTAATCTGGGCCACCCTCGCCTTCCACTTCAATTTAAATATCATTGCATCAAGGACTTCACCCATCAATCCGGGTCACCCTTGACTTCCAATGAACAATTTAACAAAACACAGCATTCTTTTTTTTTTTTTTTTTTTGTAAGTATACAACAACGTTCGGCCGACCTGACCCTATAAGTTTGTCCTCAAACTTACTTACACCCTAAGCAAAACAGTTCTAAGTATGGCATTTTAAATTTTCCTATATTTACTCATTTTTAATTGTATCGAGGACTTCACCAACTGAGACAACTGTAACTCAACTAGGTCACCCTCGCCTTATAATATTCATTGCACTTCACCATTTTTTTTTTTTTTTATATATAATAATTGAGATCTTTCACTCCTTTTTCCCATTAAATAAAACAGTAACTGTCGTAAACTAAAAAAAAAAAAATTAAATTACATTTTACTTATGGGATGGCTAAATCATAATCAGTATCAGAATTACTTTCGCGGTCAGCAACTGTAATCCAAGGTTGTATGCGATCAGCTGCCCAAACGTTTTTATACTTTCCCCTCGTTATATTCATACCCTCTATATTACTGACTTCATACCGATCGTTACCTAATAATTTGGAGATTTTGAAAGGGCCTGAATACTTCGGTAGCAGCTTGCGACTTTTACCGTCATTAGAAGGGGTGCTTTTCAAAATCTTTACTAAGTCCCCTACATTGTATGCTTTAGCAGCTTTTCTCGACCGGTCAAATCTAAGCCGTTGGTCTGCTTGATCTTTAACAATATGCTCGTTAATTTCCTGCCTAATCTCATTCACGTCTTTATCATGTCGTCGTGTTTCTACTATAGCCTCGCCTAAGACGCCTTCACCTCTATTTAGTGGCCGTTTACAAAATAATACTTCAGCAGGTGTTTTTCCAATGCCCTTGTTAAGAGTATTATTGAGCCCCCATTGTATCTTTCCTAAATTCAGATCCCATTTGTTCTCACCCAAACGGTCAGTGTACGTTCTGAGACTATCTAAAACGGTGCGGTTGTAACGCTCCACTTGACCGTTAGAGCGAGGTGAGGAAACTGCATTGAGTACATGCACCACCTCAAATTCTGTACAAAACCGATCAAATTCAGCCGAGGTGAAACTAGTACCTCTGTCTGATATTATTCGACTTGGGTGACCAAAGGTAAAGAATACGTCCTTTAACGCTTTAATAGTAGGTCCTGATTTCGTGTTCCGCACTGATTTTATAATGCAAAATTTTGAATAGCCATCGACAATCAAAAGGATGTACTGATTGCCGCAACCACTTTTCACAAAGGGACCAAGGTGATCCACATGGATGGTGTGAAAAGGAATATCAGTTTTAGGTATACTGTGTAAGTGACCTTCTTTAGGACCAGAGGGTTCTTTTCCAAAGGCACAATGTAAGCACGACTTCACATACTTAGTGACAAATTTCTTCATTCTCGGGAACCAAAAATCCCTTTTTATTTTCTCTAGAGTTTTTTCCGTCGAAAAATGTCCTATTTCGTCGTGATTACGTTGACAAATTTGCCATCTTGCACCCTTGGGAACTACCCATTTAAGGTCATCTCCTACTTTCCGATACACTCTGTTATTTTTGACAACAAAGTTTTGCTTTATATCAACTAATTCTTTGTACTCCGGATCTTCAAGCGCCGAACGAATGTGCTTAATTTTAGGATCAGTCATTTGCAAACTTATTAGCCAATCTTCTTGCGAAATATGTAGTACTCTGTTAAGATGATTATTAACATCACCATCATCAGCAGTTAAAGCTGAATTTCTGCTTAGCGCATCGACGTGTTGCATGGTGCAACCTGGCTTATATTCGATAGCACAATCATACTCTTGCAGCGCTATCCACCAACGTGCTACTCTGGGTATTATGTCCCTCTTAGTAAATGTTGAACGAAGAGCGCTGCAGTCTGTAATGATTGTGAAGTGTTTGCCTAATAAATACACCCTAAAGCGATGTAGCGATGCAATAACTGCCAATGTCTCTAATTCATAAGCATGTAATTTCTCCTCATCTATGGTGGTTTTGCGGCTAAAATAGGCTATAGGCTTTAGACTTGATGTTGGTGTTTCTTTTTGAAATAAAATCCCACCTAACCCGAACTTGGAGGCGTCACAGTGTAATTCTATTATATATTCCGGGTTATAAATACTTAAAATCGGACGTTGAGTTAATTTTTGTTTTAGAACACAGAATGCCTCTTTTTGGTGTTCATCCCAGATCCAAGGAACGTCTTTTCTGGTCAAGTCGGTTAGTGGTCGAGCTATAAGCGAAAAGTTTTCTATGAATTTTCGGAAATAGCTGGCCAGTCCTACAAACTGTCGAACCTCATGCACATTCCTAGGTTCTGGAAACGATTCCACGGCCTCAATTTTAGATTTTCCTGGGCGAACTCCCTCCTCGGAGATTTCAAAGCCAAGATAATTTATAACAGTTTCGAAGAATCTACATTTCTTAATATTCAACGTCAGCCCCGCTTTTCTCAGTAAATCAAATGTTTGTTCCAGTCTTTGCATACATTCATTGAAACTCTTACCAGCAATCAACAAATCATCCATGTATGCCACTGCACATTTTTCTTTTGATTTACCAAGCATTTTATTCACCGTCCGTTGGAATACTGCAGGGCAGTTTGCTAAGCCAAAGGGCGCTCTACGAAACTGATACAAACCATCAGGGGTGATAAAAGCAGTTAAATGCTTACACTCTTCCTTAACAGGAATTTGGTAGTAACCACTTGCCATGTCCAGACTAATAAAGTACCTATTTCCACTCAGCAGATCAATCTGATCATCTATGCGCGGTAATGGAAACAAATCCCTTATTGTTTTTCTATTTAGAGCCCTATAATCAACGCATAGGCGGTAACCTCCAGTTTTCTTCGATACTAAAATAACAGGGCTTGCATAGGCAGATTCAGATTCCTCAATTATCTCATTATCTAAGAGTTCTTTAACCATATCACGAACTACCTCTTTCTCAGAATAACTTAGTCGATATGGTCTGTAGACAATTGGTATATCATCTGTGAGCTTTATGTCCAGTTCAGTTAACTGAGTACATCCTAATTCCGATAGGTTTTGTGCAAAGCAGTCACGGTATTTGTCAATTAAATCAAAAACTGTTTCCTTTTGAGTACAGTCCAAATCAGGATTAACAAATATTTGATCGTGATTCAATGGCTCTAAAGTAGCTCTAGCATCTATTAACCGCACATTTTGAATGGGTGTTGTTGTTTCATCAAGGCTAACTGTATGTGCCCGGGCCATAACTGAATTTTCTGTAAAGTACAATGGGGACCTCGAATTGTTGACATTAAGGATAACAATATCACATAGACCATCAGTCAATTTATAAACTCCTTCCTGAATGCAATATTCCATACCATTAATATTTCTATAATTTCCTCTGATGTAAATGTCTGCATTTTTAATGTCATTACTGTAACAATTCAACAAGCCTACCTGATCAATTTCAGAGTCAGCTGTAACATACAACAAACATTTTTCATTATCAAGAGGTTCTGGGTCGATTTGAGGCAAATTATTGTCAAATCTACTGGAATATATGTTAAGTGAACTCTCTGTTTTTGTTATAACTATTTCAGGTAGCTCTGTGAAGTTCTGACCTAGTAGTAAAGGTCTATGCAGATATTTACTGTCAATGACATATGCACTGATTTCAGCCTTTACCGAATCAATTTCTATTTGAAATGCAGTTTTACCTAATAACGGGATATTAATCCCAGCAATTCCCCGCACTACTGGCAACTCTTTGTGTTCTACAGTTAAGCCCAGTTTATGAACCATATCCTGTGAAATAAGGGTGCAATCACTCCCCAGGTCAACAAAACATTCCAATATGTGCACATTATTGATGCAAGCTTGCTTGTGGTACTTGGCACTATTTGATGAAGTGCTATCAATCAATAGAACCCTTTTTTCATTATGTTTCAACATTTTCTTAAATTGACAATTGTTACTGCTATGTCCAAATCTTTTACATTCCTCACATTATAATAGGCTTAGGACAATGTTGCAACCTGTGACCTCTCTCACTACAGTTAAAACAAATTACTGTTGATGTGTTTTGACTATTTTGAGAATTGTTTTTACTACACATTGAACTGCTTTGTGACCAGGTTCAGAGCACTTGTTACAAATTATATGAGTTAGATTTGTTTGCCTATTCCTAGACAAGTAAGAAGCTCTATTCATGTCTTTGTGTTCTTTACATACACCCTTGAGATATTTTAACAAGTCTTCGGGCTCTGTAAAGCGAGCAGATGATGCACCTGCCCGTATAGTGCGATCCTCTATCCCAAGTATAATACAATCAGCTGCCTTTTTACCAAAGATTTCGCATGCATTTAACAGCATTGTTTTGTCATAATAGTATTCATCTACACTTTCACCATATTTTAAAGTTCTATCAAGCATCTCTAACAAAAGAAGGCCATAATTTGATTCAGACGGAAATGCTTTCCGCAAAAGTTCCTGCCACTGTGTCCAACTATGTAGTACAGAAGTCTGCCCCTGATACCATTTCTTAGCATTTCCTACTAGTTTAGGCAGTGCATAATGAATTATGTGCGCTTCCTCCCATTTGTAAATTACAGCACACTCATTGACTTTAGCTAGCCATGAATCAATATTATGATTCTTTTGTGAGGGATCAAACTCTGGTATCATGTTTAAATTGTTATGAAATATTGACTGGGTGTTCGGCTTTACAATAGACTGTATAATTTGTGAAACATCATTAAGGTTGAATAAGGCACTAGAACTATTCACAGTACCTGCTGTCCCAGCCCCGTCTTGTACCTGCATCATCGGAATATTGCTTGCTGCTCCCATCCCGCCGGCAGTGCCGCTAGGTGCTGCCATGCCGCCCACAGCCGCCATACCATTCACAGTCTCCATGCTGCTTGTAACCGTCATACCGCTCGGTGCCGCCATCCCGCTCGCAGTCGCTGTGCTGCTCACACCCGCCGTACCGCTCGAAGCCGCCGTATCCACACCACTGACTGTCCCCATACCACTTGCAGACGTCCCGTTGGGTCTGCCAGTAGCGGTGTTCCCGCCGATTATCACAGGTATCGCTTGTTGTGTCAATATTCTCGCCGCACGCAGTTTTCTTAAGCCGTCCTCATCCAACTCCGGTGTTACGGTCACATTCTTTTGCCGTCTATGGCTTGAATTATGTGACGTGTACCGACGACCGGATGTCTTGTGATGACTCGCAGACTTCGATTTCGACCTCTGAGACGTGCGTTTCTTCTTACTTTTGCAATCATCTGAAGAAGTTTCATCGGCAGATGTTGTAGACGGACTTCGTTCTCTACGCCTATATTTTGACCGTTTTCGTCCCATTTTCACACGAGAGTTTTTGGTTACCACTTCTGATAAAAGCTTCACTACAATAAAATAATCTTCAGGTCTAATAATTGGTTTTATTTCCACTTTTTCAATCGGTAGCGTTACGCGCCAAAAGTCCTAAGTCAATCTCCTCGTCTTTTTCTTTTTTTTTTTCTGTCACCGCTGACAGATGTCACGCGTTTTGAAACAGCATCTATCAAACAATCAGTATTTTTCTAACAAAACTTAACTACACGTATAACAAATTTTAATAATATCTAACACTAACTAATATTATACATGTGAAAGTAACTCTTGTCTCTCTGTTTGTTACCTCTTCACGGTAAAACCGCTGCACGAATCTAGATGAAATTTGGTAAGAAGATAGTTTGAATATTGAGGAATAACATAGGCTACTTTTTATTCGGGAAAATTATAGGTATAGGTAGTTCCCGCGGGATAGCGATAACCGAAATCTACGCGGACGAAGTCGCGGGCAACAGCTAGTTTAAACAATAAATCAACGAACACTGCTGTTATGATAAATATTTATTAAAAAAAAAACTATTAGACATGGCTTTGGTAACATAGGTACAAACTTACTTTGATTGGAAAGTCACTGTTATAGTAAAAAATCGAATTCAACTTATTGTACTTATACAATAATACCCTAGCCATTGTAATGTAATAGACATTTCACAATGCAACTAAGTGTTCAATTTGAAGTTTTTACATGATGCAAACACTCCATTAAGGATCTCGTGTTTTGACCAGAGATACATTTTCGCAGCTTGAACGAGGACATAAAGTGGTTATGAATGCGCTCAGCATTGCAATATATTGAGTTAGTTTTGGCACCAGTCGAGTGTAAGTGTAACTGAGCGTCTCGGCAGCAGCCCAGCGTACGGATTAATGGCTTAACTCTAAAATAACAACTAACTGTTCCATGACATCTAGTTAAAATTCATTCCGCCAGGGCATTAAACGCGAAACGCAAAAACGCTATTTAATTTTTCCGTTTTTTAGTTTAATTTTCTATATACCTAGTAGGTAATTAAAACCTTATGCACGTTATTCTGACGTGCTTACTTTCAGATAATAATATTCTGGATCATCGGTGTCATACATTTCTTTAAGCATATGAAGAACTAGTGACTGGATATAGTCCACCTGAAACAGCCAGAAACAACAGCCAATATTAATTTGAGAATTCATTAACACATTCCTTCGATGATTATTAGAAATATTGTAGAACTAAGAACATACTAAAATGGACCTCCGCAAAGTAACTCCTGATTCAATCAATTACAAAGTATTGGAACATGTAGGTACCTACCTGATCTGGAGGACAGTAGCCATCTTCAGTGGAGCGAGCGACCGTGACCAGAACTGGCACGGGCAAGGACTTAAGCAAGGGTTTTATATACGTTTCGATCTTGTGGCGTATTTCTTCTTCTGTGCTAATGTGATACGGCAGTCCGCCTTGGTCTCTAGTGCAGCCTCCTGCGTACACCGCCCACCAGTTGGGCGGCTCCCCCAGTCTTTTTGCTTCTGATACAACAGCTGTGGCAATATCTGAAACCTAATTAATGCATTTCAATAATAACAAAATTCCAAGAGGAAGATTTTAAGAATCAACACGCGACTTACCTTAAAATAGATCTCCGTTTTTTTGCCTTCATAATTTTCGAAATTATTATGCTCTTCAAGATGCTGAAACAATATTTCAAGTTCCTCTAGTTGTTTTTCACGTGATTCCACAACTTTTTCCACAGTTTCGATATCTTCGCTATCGGGAAGTTTAAATCCGAAAATCGGCTCTAGGCGATCGTACAGCCCTATATTTTCATAAAGAGATAAAAAAGGATTTCCGGTACTAAAGAAGTCCAAGTCAATATCGAGCACGTAAGGGTGTGAAATTTCGAGTTCTGCTCCAAGCTTTTGCATTGGGGCTTCATCATAACTGTTTAATGACGGATCTGGGACCTCAGCCACTGTTAATGTAAAAGTCCTTTTGTTGTTGACTTCTTTTGAAAAAAGGGCATCGGACATGTAATATGGTTCTTTACTATCAACTCGCAGCAAGCCGGTGTCGGGATGGTCTCCGACCTGTATGATGCGAGGTCCGTCTGTGAATTGTTTCGCCCAGGGTGGTCGCAGCCACACAACGCGATTCAAGTGTCCAGCCGCCGCCGCGGGGACTATCCAGTTCTCGATTTGTAATAAAGGCAGAAGTTTTCTACCGGCGCGCGCTTCAGCCCCCTTTAGTTTACGATCTATAAGCATGTCGGGGTGTGCGTCAAAATGGAGAAGTGTTGTTCCTTCCAGCGGCAGTTTCTTTCCTCCGATAGCAGAGTATATAAACTGTAAAGCGTCATTGTGTTCTTCCACTACATAAACTGGTACTTTTTTGAAGCGCTTTAGCGGCGGCAGATCGCAATTATCGTAAACTTTGGCCATTTATCATATGTTGCTCATTAATTACTGTGCTTGAGGAATATGGAATATTTACTTGTACTACTGACGGTGACACTACAAATAGAAATTAAAAACCCCATTACAATTTAGTATGATAGAATACCTACAGAGTAAAAGGGGCCGTTTAGTATTTAATGTAAACAGCCCCTACGATGTAGCTATCATACGAAGGATAAAAATAGGTATGTATTTGATTTACGTTGATTACTTTGCAGAATAGCTATATACATTAACAGTAACGGTTAAGTACTTTTTCCTGTACAAAATAACGAAAAACTATTTGCTGCGGTAAATTTTCCAGATAAATAAATTTTATTATAATGATCTGTCTGAAGTCCTTGACTAAGTCAACGTAGCTTCGCATTTCCACGCCCATACTGTCTGTTCTGCGCACTGCACAAATTTGGGTCAAGGCTTTACCCGAAAAACATCTAAGGGAAATGCCATTATGTTTACAAATTTGCCGAAGTCGTGACTTCGCAAACAAAATAAGTTATTTTGTTTACATGTTCTCACTGTAACGATGTTAACATGCCACAGTAGATTTGTGGATATTAATCTGTCATAGGCATGGACACCCTAAAATTCTTTCTATTTGAGAATGGGAAGTATCATTTAATGCTGATATGATAATTCATTATTTACAAGACAAAACAGATAGAAAAAAAGGCATAGCCCTAGTCTACTAGAATTGCCAGAACAAACGGATTCACCAGAGCTGTAAATAGATGTTGCAACCAAGAGGAGTAAACCTTACATATTCATTGGTCTCTACAGCCCCTATACATCTAAAAAATCCAGATAGTCGTACCTACACGAACTATATCAAACTATACGATATTTAACGAACGTAAATTCTAATAAGCACTCATCAGCATGACAGATCCCCTTGTAGGTTCTTATCTCGCTGCACCATCAACTTAAATGTATACCCATGGTCTAGTTGGTATGTAGGTATCCGTTTCTCAAAGTTAAATTTCAATGCTGAAACAGTAACGCAATGTATCTCTCGCCGCTATCTCCCTGTTGATTTTTTTTTAAATCGCAAGAAAAAAATCGAAGTGGTAATGACGATAAATTGGCGTTAAATGTAACTCAATTTTATTCTAGGCTGTGGGTCAGGTGGAAAGTCATCAAAATAAATGTATGTAGTGTTTTCCATTAGCGGCTCTTCGGGCTGATGCGTAGAACCCCGCGCTGGGGTCGGGGGAGGGGTGTTGTGACGGCTCCGGGGGTCGATACTGCGCGTCACTGACGTCACTACGCTACTACGCCCGCCCAAACATAACCCCGCGCCCCCTCCCACCCCCGTGACCTATTGCGCCGTTGCGCCCACCTGGGTCAAGGTGCGGAAGCCGCGCTGGACCCGTCAGAACGTTCTGCTGGTAAACGTTTATCCATATCAACTCTATTTTTGGAGTGGGCACGTTTTGTTTACAACCTGCACCGTTTAAAAATATTACACGATACTAAATAATAGGCGAACTTATATCGCCTGAATATGAATACTGTACGATTTAAGTCATTAAAATTAGGACGTAATAAAGGGTACGAAAAAAATATAAATCACCATTAAGTATAAGAAATCATGAGTTGGACAATAATAACTCCGGGGCTAGTAATTAATGCAATTATAGGTTTTACATCAAAGAAGACTTTCGGACTTTCCGTCAAAACTTTTAGCTACCCTACATTTTCAGGAATATTTTTGTCAAAGACTTTTCACCAAATATTCAAGAAACTAACTCAAAAATCCACCAACAAATTAGAAATGAAGCACCAATTGAAGTTGATTTCATGTTACTTTCTAATTTACATAAAACAGAGCAGGTACTTAATAAATTAATTATTTAGGAACTCTTTCTATAAAAACTGTAAATTCTTTGGAAATAATAAACCACAACGAAAACTGCAGTGATTCAAAGCACCTACTTTTAGTTTTATATTATAATCTCTGAACCACTTAAAAAATCAACAGAAGGTTCTAGTGGTCCAGATTCTGATCAGTAATTATAGATAAAAAAACCGGCCAAGTGCGAGTCGGACTCGCGCACAAGGGTTCCGTACAAAGATTTCCCTGCTTTTCCCCAGTGTTTTAAGTTGTCCAGTATTAGCAAAGCCCTGTTCTTATATTTTGCTTAGGATTTTACTGCCATCTAGTGGAGCGTCAATGAGTTTGAACACAGATTGAAAAATGATCTCGAGCCCGCGCGGCATCCACAAAGTTCTCCTATTCGACGCTAGATGTCGTTAGCAGTGGTAACCAGTGTATATTGGTATGTGACACACACAGACAGCCATAAAAATATAAGATTTTGAGATTTTTCTGAGTGGTTGTGCTATAAGAGCTACCTTCATACCAAATTTCAAGTTTCTAGGACAACTGGAAATACCCTTTAGGTTTTCGGATTTCGGCAATTTGTATCGAAATAGCCTTTTTATGTGTGTATCTTTTGATTGCGTGCACTTAGAAGGTTGATTTTTTCACAGCTTCAAGGGACCGCAGGCTTGAGTATTTGATATTAATTTCAGCATGCTACCTCCACGCGTTCCAGAGAAAAAGGGTATAAGGGTTCCGTTTTTTTCCTTTTGAGGTAAGGAGCCCTAAAACTACTATCAAATCCGGCCAAGTGCTAGTGGGACTCGCGCACTGAGGGTTCCGTACAAATTTGTAACAAGTAAATAGTTCGTCTATCACGGGAATCAAAGATTTTTCAGGCTTTTCTCGAGTGTTTCAAAATGTCCAGTGTCAGCAGAGACCTACTCCTAAACAGTGTGGGGTCATTTTATATGGGTTACTATAACTTATTAAACCTGTAAAGCCTACTTAAATGCAATACTTAGTTTTCCTTTTAAAATCACTATTATCTACTATTATGTATTCTATGCTATATAAAACCTAATGCACAACTGCTGATTTTTTTTAGGGGGGGGGGACGGGACACTTGACTCTAACAAAAATTAGCACTTCCAAGCTTTATTATATCTAGCCAAATATTCCGAAAACTAACCGAAAAAAAAAAACCTTAGAAAAAAAACGTAAAATAATCTTCTAAAATAATGATAAATAAATAAAATAAAATAAAATGCGTTTATTTCGGACAACAGAAACTAAAGCCTAAAGTTTTATGGCCTAGCACTAAGCAGCAGAAATATGAAGTCGGGATTAAGATAAGATAAGATTTTTATTTCAGAATTTTACGTTGATTTAACATTTTCAGAATTATCCTCCAACTCCTAACCGTTAAGGAGTTGTACTTTCCATCATCAGCTCATCAACATGAGATGATGACTACCGGACGCAAATACTTGAATAGGCTTAAAAAATATATGAAATATATGAAACACATGATACATGCCTATAAAATTTGAGGGTTGCCCTCGATTTCCCTGAGATCCCATCATCAGATCATGACTTGGTGACAATGGGACCACCTCAGGAGTATACCCTTTCGAATAAAAAAAGAATTTTGAAAATCGGTCTACAATTGACGGAGTAATAGATGAACATACTTAAAAAATATATATGTATATACATACAGTGGAACGTAGAACCTCCTCCTTCGGTTAAAAATTATCTTCAAACACCCCCACTATTTTTAAAAGACCTATCCAATGACACCTCACACTATGAGGTAGACTTAGGCGAGGAAAAAAAAATCATAACCACATTAAAATGGTAAAAAAAAAAAAACTACCACTTTGTTGGCCTAATTAATGTCTTCCTGTATCTATGCAAAATTACAGTTTTCTGGTACTAGTAGGTATCTATCAATAGTCTGAGCTAAGCCGCGGACAGACACAAACGGACATGACGAAACTATAACGGTTCCGTTTTTGCTATTTTGGCTATGGAACCCTAAAAACTATTATCTATTCACTGATTAGATTCTGAAAATGTAGAGAAAAGGACATTAACTACCCAAGAAGAACATTTTTTTAAAAGTCTAGTGCATCTAAGCTAAGATTCTCATCCTCACTCTCATGTTATTACTATTAGTAATATGTATTGTAAGTAATATGTTATGATAATCTACATAATAACTATGTAGGTACATGCCTAATAAAATAGCATATTTAGCCAAACCTTTCTTTTCATAGAATTTGCTTACTATCATTGAATTCCTAGCTACTACAAATTTTCCTGAAAAAAAAAACCCTTCAGCTTTTAGACCACAATTTTATCTCTTTGAAAATCCTCATGTTGATCACGATCAGTCATTCCGTTAAAACTTTCTTGTATTTAAAAATAAACTCGCAACCAGTCAGGGCTTCATATTGTTTTCTCCACTACTTAATTTTATAAGAATATGTAACACATATAAACCTTTCAGAAGAGATTATCTACATATAAGTATGATGGCATTAACATTTGTTTGGTAGTTTTTGAGTTTATCATGTTCAGACTTTGTTTTATAACATGAAATGAAGTAGGGACCGTAGGGATGTAGTTGTTGGAAGTTTTTACATTTACTAATATTTAATTAATGGATAATTTAACGAATCACCCATCACAAGGCATCCGAAAGGTTATAATGTTCATTCAGATATGGTACTTAGCATACTGGGTTAGTTTAATGTAAACTTTTAAGTGTGGACCACACAAAAGATATAAAGCAAGGTAAGGAACATAGCTAAGTGGAAATAGATAGGTATCACTGATGGCGATAACATTAGATGGTACAATAAAAAAAACTTTTATGAGGTAGTTAGAGGAGCCATGGTGACTCAGCTAACCTATTGACAATGAGCAGTAAAAAATAGGTTTGGAATGAAAGCCAACTTAGAGAGTAAAGGATTTTACCACTCATTTTGGTGATAAGATTTGATCCAAATACATAATACAGTAGGTACCTTGATCCTTAAATTTGTAAAAAATTATTCTTAAATTTAAGAATAAATCATATCAATCAATGTACCTATTTACCCTATAACATTACACATAAATCTTAATCAATAAAATTATAATTTGGTTTTCACTAATAAATCTAAATACACTCACCTGCATGGGCATATACCTACTTATAAGGAGAATATAGTAATAAGTATAGGTTTCTCATGGAGGTGTTCATATATGAGAGGGGGCTCTCATATAGGTATGTACACCCCCATGAAAAACCTATAGAGGTACGCCCATGCTCACGGGCACAATTAAACAACCCCAAAATTTATTCAAAGAACGTGTTTACAACATGTTTTTTTCTAATCATTACAGATGAGTAACATTGCCTTGGCGGAACTTTGGCTATGTAAGTCAATACACGTGAGAGCTTGTACATTAAATTGCGAAAATAGGGTGGGCAGTTAGATTTTTATTAAAAGTGTATCATAAATTAAAGATAAAAAATACCCTGAAAATAAATTAACCATTTAATATCCAAGCTAATTATATACTAACTTAACCTAAATAAATAGACAATATATACAAATGTCCCAATTGTGAGTATATTATTATATAAAAAGCTGGTCATCATGATAATAATTGTTTTTTTTTATGTAGGGAACAAACTTTTACTTACTGAAGTTTAAAAGTTTTACTATCATATACATAAGCATACATACATAAGAAGTATATAAGAAGTAACTTACATCAAATTAGTTTTAAACTGAAAATCGATAGGTACAATTAGGTATATTCATTCAAAGTGCAGTAAAACATGTTTTGTTTTCGGTAATATTAATTTTAGTTTAGTTGCGAAGTCTTTTTTTATGTAGTTTATCCCATAAGGGATAGGCAAAGGAATCAGAGTCCATACAGCCATGTCTGTTGTTTTTTTTATTAGTCTGTAAATCAAAGTCCCGTCTCAGTCGATCTTGTCACTCGTCAGTGTGTCGTTGCCTGCCTGTCAGCCGCTCCCGCTCATGCTTTCCGTAAAGCGATAGTGTACTTTATGGCGAGCAGCAACCGACGGGTACTTGGGGGCAACAAACGCAGGGATTACGCGTTTTCACTCAAATTCTTCATTTACACTATCTTTACTATCCACAAAAAAACAGTAAGCACAGAAATTAAAACACAATTGACTGACACGACACGATCCACGACAACGGCTTTCCGCTAAGCACCATAAGTTCATAGAGCACTATCTGTTTTTTGTTTATTTTCAAATTAAAGTTCCGTCACAGTCAGCAGTCTGTCTGTCCTAGTCTAAGTCCTGTTAGCTTCTGATGCCTTCCGTAAAGCCATAGTGTACTTGACGGCGAGCTACAGTAAGCAGCGGCTGGCGGGTACTTGGGGGTAACTAACAAAGGGAAGTGTATCATACAACAAATTAACGTGATAGTGCGAAGCAAATCAAGTGAAAACGCGTATTTCCTCTATTTGTGAGCCCCGAGTACCCGCCGTTAAGTACAATATGGCTTTACGGAAGGCATGAGCATCTGACAGGGATCACAGGGACAGGACATGACTAGGACAGAGGACTTTAATATACAGACAACAATAATAAAACAGACACGGCTGTATGGACTCGGATACCTTTGCCTATCCCTTACGGGATGAACTAAACAAAAATGTTGTTAAAATTAATAAGTTTAAATTATTTTAGAAAATATATTCGATTAGATTTAGCTTTGTCTACCAAAAATCATGATTATGCTTTTCGGAGCAGACTAAATCCTCGTAATAATTTACTTATAACGACGTAGGTATATTTTTATTTTCATTCATCACTTAAGTAATACAGAACCAATGAACTTACCTTTAAAACGCACTAATGAATTGTGAGTAGTCCTATTCTCCTAGACTTTTCTTTCTTCAGAACTTGTGAACAAACGATTTGCTTGGATAAACACCACATAACTGGAAATTATAAACATTGAAAAAACGAGTAAGTTTTATAGTGATGTGATGTTAGTGTTCAATGCAAAAGATATCATGTTGTGATGGTTTAAAATTTATTGTTAAGTATTTGATGACACAAATAATAATTTGCACACAGCGATAGATTGTCTTTTTGATTTTGCTGACAAAGTATCCACCAACTTTTACATTAGAAACATAAATCCCTTCGTATCCGCCTCCGCCAGTCGGAAACTATTGTGACATAATTTGTGACAGTGACACTGCTAACTGCCATTACTGCCAATGCCAAGGTGCCAAGCAACTGTCATTGGTGTCAATTTATTCTGTGGTGGCAGGTGATCTACATAACCGCCTCCTTATATTAGTTTTTGATAAATTAATAATCGTTTTTTAAAATGTGAGGCATCGGTTTTTTATGAGTATTTTCGGACGCTTGATAAGTGAAAATGTAAAATTATTTTATTTTGACATCAGTAAACAACCCAACCAACAACACTATAATCACATACTACTTAGAGATAAGGTGCATCGGGGTAATTCCGAAAACGGGTATATTCAGAAACTTCAAAAAATCTAAGTAACGGTAGTGATATATTTTTATTTTCATCATTACTCTAGAGGCCAGCTTTATTGTGCTCGCCGCATCAGTCATCACGACCTGCCTGCTATTGTCGACCTGACGTGCATAGCGTCGATTTATCTCAAACAAGTGCTTTTCACGCCAATTTCGGTGATTCGTAATAACTCCAACAACTTTTTCTCGGAATTTTGTTGGGTTATTTGAACAGTTTTCTTTTTTCGATAAATTGTCGTTTTTTATGAATAGCTAAGAGGAACACAACGTACTAGCTGTGATTAAAAAAATTCTGATATATACTCAATTCGCAATAACCCCACTTGGCTTATTCATAGTAATTAGCAGCGGTTCTCAATCAGTAAAAAATTAACACTACAATTTAGATGTGAATTTAGATATTACAATAAAATTAAAGATAGACTAGTGTAGTTGCGCATGGAATGGTAAAGTCAGTAGCGCATTGTATTTCATTACATACCTACTTACTTACTTACATACCTACTTAAACGTCTGTAATAGACGCAAAGGCCTATATATATACTTAAACAATTTTTGAGTTCCATAATATATCATATCATCAATGTCATAATTATTCCTCATACCAGCTTCGTTATATGCAGTTCCTTTCTCGGTTTTAATAAACTTTACAAAGAAAATAATTTAGGCATCATACTTTGCACATTATGATAATGAAAGTTTGAGAACCGCTGATCCTTCCTGGGGTAATTCCGAACTAACAAAGCTGTATGTAATGAAATTAGCGGTTCCAGTGAATAAAGTAAACATATGTTGCGTGAGGGGTAAAGAAGGACAAAAAATAACTGCGAAACTTCAGTCAAAGTATAATAAAGTCCATTTTTAAATAATTTCGGAATTACCCCAAGGTAGTTCGTAATTTCCCCAATGCCAAAAAAATACAACTTAATACTTTAAGAGCTTAATTTTAAAAACCCTACTATATATTCTGGATCTACTACATATTTATGATAGGTCTGTTCATTAAGTAAACAGAGGTAAAACAACAACGGCAGTAGATCCAAAACTTCTTTGAATAAAAAATCAAAACATAGACCTCTAGTCAACTCGCATAAATTTCTGTCGGAATTGCCCCGATACACCTTACTATGATTGCTGCTATACCACAGAATACATAATAGTACAAGTACAGAAGTCCGATTCCGCGCAATAAATCGCAATTCCCAGTGCGTATTAAGAATTTCACAATAGCATCATTGAAATTGCTTCGCAGGAGTGTGCAGTTTTCCTCGCGATGTTTTCCTTCCTTCATCGAATTCGAAAAGGTCGCACAGCGCTAATTGCCTACAGAGTCATATTTACCTACAAGTCGCCTCTCTTTCTATCGTGAATCTCTTCTCTTCTGACTACGCTAGGGTTGCCTTCTTTTATTTAAAAATAATTAATCTGAATATTTAATTGTAAGTTATGTAACAGAATACATTATAGTACAAGGTTACCTATTATTTTAATTTTGTGAACAAATGGCATACTTGATTCGACGCGACGCAAACAAGAAATTTTACTCACAAGATTTGACCCGAACTTACATACCTACATATGTACAAACATTGCAAATTAAAATAAAAGCTTGTAATAATTAATAATTGTAATATATGTGTAACGATTATGAAGAAAACACATTGTCAGTGTCATTCAGCTTTCAATATGCTTTCCTTGATACATGTGTAGTTTTTGTTAAATAAAACCTATTAAACATCAGGTTTTACTTATTACAATTTATTTAGCAAATAACTAAATACAATTGACAAATACTTACGTCCAGACCGCTTCGAGGCAGACCCCTCATCGAACACGGACAACGCTATTCTTTGGAAAAGGACATTCGAAAGCTTTCTGTCAGCGATAAAACAAAATGAAAAACCGCTAGGAAACGCAGCAAAATACAAACTGCTAGTAAATCACGTGGCCCCTAAACGTATACAACTATATAAAAGATGAAAATGATTACGACGCAGCTACAAAGAAGTTGGACTCACTTTTTATAAAACCACCAAACGAGATATTTTCGAGATACAAACTTACCAAACGTCATCAGCAACCTGGAGAAACAATTGATAAGTACGTTCAAGAGCTGAAGCTGCTGGCAAAAGACTGTGCGTTCAAAGCTGTGTCGGTGGAATTGAATGAGTGAGAGTGAGTACATAAGAGATGAATTACTTGAAAACACTTCTCTAAGTCTAGACGGCGCCCACAGACAAGCCCGCTCTCTTGAAATGGCTCAAGTTCATAATGAATCATATCAGCAGCCTTCGACAACTTTTATCAACGCTGCTTCTACACGTACGGTCAAACAAGCTTCATCAAGTTTTGAAACATGTTACTTTTGCGGCGCTAAACGGCACGCACGACGACTCTGCCTAGCTTTCAACGCTACTTGCATGACCTGCGGTAAAAGAGGGCATTTTGCTAAAGTATGCAAGGGTAATAAACCTACGCAACTGAACGCTTATGCCACCATCGACGACGAACACGAGCCGTCTGCGAACGAGGCTCCTCCTAAACAAGTTAACTTGTCTTGTATAACAGCTGCGACTAACGATTTAAGCAAAGCAACAATACCCATCCTTATAAACGGAAACATTACAGCTAAAACACTTACTGACACCGGCAGCACAGGAAGTTTCATCAGCAGCAGACTTGTTAACGATTTTAAATTAGCAACATTACCAAGCAAGCAAACAGTAACAATGGCCACTGATCATCTCGTCTCCAAAGCCGACGGCCGTTGTACTCTGAACATTACTATAAAGGGGAGAGAAATACAAGCGGATTGCTTAGTATTACAAGGATTGTGCGCTGACGTAATCATTGGACATGACATTCTAAAACGACACAAATACATAGAAGTATACTTCGGTGGACCTCAAGCTCCACTAAAACTAAACGCCTTCGCTTGTGCTAATATAGAACCCGTAAGTCTATTTCCGAATCTTTTGCCAAGCTGTAAACCGATAGCAATTAAATCGAGGAAACATACACCAGACGACAGCATTTTTATAACTATGGAGATCCAGAAAATACTAAAGGACGAAATAATAGAGCCTAGCCAATCTCCATGGCGCGCCCAAGTTTTAGTAACTTCAAATGAGAATCACAAGAGACGGATGTGTATAGACTATAATAATAATAATAATAATAATAAACTTATTTATTCAGGCATCAACCCCATTCAATTAACATTCGCAAACGATCAACAGATATACTCAACTTGATGCGTATCCCCTCCCCGCGATAGAAGACGTTGTTACGAAGGTAGCGAAGTTTCGAGTATACAGCAAAATTGACCTGCGCAGTGTCTACCATCAGATAGCGATTTTAGAGCGTGAAAAACCTTATACGGCTTTTGAAGCTGACGGCAATTTATATCAATTTCGCAGAATACCGTTCGGAGTAACAAATGGTGTAGCAGCATTCCAGCGCGCAATGAACACTATAATACATAAAGAACAGCTGCAGGGGTATACGCTTACCTAGACGATATCACCGTGTGTGGACGCAATCAGCAGTATCACAACCAAAAACTGAAGCAATTCCTGGACGTCGCCACACGCCACAACTTAGCCCTTAATCTTGAAAAGAGTGAATTTTCGAAGAAGGAAATAAATATACTAGGGTATAATATATGTACGAGGGCTGTTTGATAAGTACCCGTTTACGGGAAAAAATTTTTTTTTTTTATATATGCATTTATTTTTCTACGTAGTCACCTTTTAACTCTATACATTTGTTCCACCTATACTCAAGCTTCAATAAACCATCCAAAAAGTATGATTTTGGAAAGTCATTAAAATAGGCCTCTGTGGCGGCAATGACTTCGTCATTTGATCCAAATCGCTTGCCACCGAGCCATTTTTTTAGGTTGGGAAACAAAAAGAAATCGCATAGGGCCAAATCTGGAGAATACGGGGGGTGAGACAATAGTTCGTAGCGTAACTGTGCTAATTTAGCCGTCACAGCTCTAGACGAATGAGCCGGGGCGTTGTCGTGATGAAACAGTACTTTTTTCTTTTTTAAATGGGGGTAGTTTGTCCTTCAACACGGCGTCAAATTCATCCAATAAATTGGCATAGTACTGCCCTGTTATTGTTTTTTCCCTTTTCTAAATAGTCAATATGTATAATACCCTGCGAATCCCAAAAAACGGTCGCCATGACCTTTCCAGCCGATGGGACGGTTTTTGCTTTCTTTGGAGCAGGTTCATCCGGTAAAATCCACTGCTTCGACTGCTCTTTCATTTCCGGGGTGTAGTGTTGGACCCACGTTTCGTCCACGGTCACGTAACGACGCAGAAACTCCTTCGGGTTACGTTTGAACACGGCCAAACACTGCTCCGAAGTAGTCAGTCGGTTCCGTTTTTGCTCCTCCGTGAGTAAACGCGGCACCCACCTCGCCGATACTTTCTTCATACCCAATTTTTCTTCTAATATGTGTTGTACCCTCTCGATTGAAACGTTTACAGCATCAAGGATTTCTCGAAGTTTAATTCGGCGGTCGGCTAAAACGATATTTTAAATTTTCTTAACCATATCGTCTGTAGTCACCTCAACTGGCCGACCTGGGCGATCCTCATCAAAGACGGTTGTTCTCCCCCGCTTAAACTCGTTATACCAATATCTGACGGTTGTCATAGAAGGAGCACATTCATGGTAAACCGCTTGCATTCTTACTTTTATTTCATCACATGTTTTTCCTTCACAAAATAAGAATCTAATTACAGACCGATACTGTTCTTTCTCCATTTTAACAATTTCAAGTTCACGCCTTCACTGAATCGTTGTCAAATGAGAAAAAAAACAAAATAATGCCATTTTTTTTTAATTTTCCCGCCTATGAAAAATGGCTTAAAAAGGTGGTATACTTATTTGCGGCCAGTGATATTAATATATTTAGAAAACGGGTACTTATCAAACAGCCTCAGCATCAAGCCAGATCCTGGGAGGCTGTGCCCACTGCTGGAGCTGCCGATTCCATAGAATACGGCATCTCTTCGCCGATCCTTGGGACTGTTTGCCCATTATTCGAAATGGATTCCAAATTTCTCAGACAAAATTCATCCCCTAGTCATACAAGAAAAGTTTCCAATTACTCAAGACGCCATCAATGCTTTCAAATCGCTAAAAGAAGAAATAGCTCAATCAGCTTTACACGCCATTGAAGACAACGTACCCTTTACTGTCGAGACGGACGCCTCAGACTGCGCCATAGTAGTATGTCAGTCGAGTATAGCTCGACATGTTTTATACTAATCATGTAGTCCTACCTCTGGGAGTACACGCCACGCCCGCGGCGAGACGTAAACTGCGCGCCGGGGCTCTGCTCGCGCGGCTGCTCGGCGCAGCTGACGGTGGCTCATAACTACCCTAGTTTTCATCGTCATTTCTATTATTGTCAAAAGTAAGGTAGAACAACTACACTAACCACATCACTTTGTAAAGGCTCGTTCATCCTAGCTGTATATGTGTCAGTGGTGTCCTTCTATTTGGCCATTAAACGTTTGGCAAACTGATTCATTTCCCAAATGTTTCATTTGGTCAAAGTGCTTTTTTTTCCAATTTGACATAGGCTACATTTCATTTTGAAAAAAATTAGGGATCCTTGGTAAAATTTGAACAATGTAACCGAAGGTGTAGAAAAATGAGTCTTAAAATGTCTTTCGTCGAATGCGCTGCCGAAACTATTAGCGATAGAACAAAATAATGTACAACAATATTGAAGAACATCATAATGTCTACAAAAAACTCCGCGGTAGCATATGTCCAACTATTGTAGTTATGTCACTACAACAACTTTTTTCATTTTATAATTGTCTACCCCGTGCGAAGCCGGGACGGGCTGCTAGTAGTGAAATAAAACGGAACACTCGCGCGAGCGATCATTGTTTGTAGGTAAATGCGATATTCACATAACAACTAGTAATACAAGCGGAAGACTTTTTTTTAGGAAAAGATAGTTTCGCTTTTTATACTATAAGTTGCAAAGTGATGTTACAAGAGACCCCAGGTCAGTAAGAGCAAGACTGAAATGAAAGCCAGAATTAAACCTAAATATAATCTTTATTTCAAGTAATGTATACATTACACATGGAAGATATCCGGTCAAAGTTGATGTCTCATGATTACCAAATAACGATGTGAACATGAAAATTAATCAGATTCAATCCTCTAACAATGTTTAAAAAAATGTTGACAATATTTTTTATAATTCTAAATCAATGTTAACAGAAATAATTCCTGAATATTTGAAACACGAGTGACTTTTATTTGAGACTTGCACTTATACTGTAATTAGTGTATAAATAGCACTGAAGGATGAAATGGAAAATACTGAACTTATTATTTGGATTATGTCAGCCTGATCGGTGAACTCTTATTATTTAAAACAAATGCTGAAGGAGTTGCTTAAAATCATGTAGATTTAATCTACTGCACTCCTCGTCTGGATATTTTTGATTACTGATAAATTAATTACCAACTAGTGCATTAATAAAACTTATTTACTCCCACCGATGTATGATTCTTTACTATCGCCTTCGTGTTCTTGTAATATCTAAATGCACGCCGCTTACTTATAATTTTCTTTACCTATATTAAAAATATTACGTGATTCAATTAGTCACTTCCGGAAAGATACAAAAGTCATTGCAAATTAGTTACAAATTTGTAAAAAAAAACCTCGATTTTATAGAGACTAGCGTGACACAACTCTTGTATCTCTCCCTCTTGATAAAATCATTAATGATTATATATTATCTAAGTAATGAAAATCTATTCTCCTACTCGAGAAGACAATTCCTTAAAAATAAAAGATGAATTTATATAAACTAAAAATTATAACTCGTAACGAAAATACTGAGCATCGAAATATTTTATCAAATTGTATCTGATGCTATATATAGCAAATAAAATGATAAATCATCATCGAACGACTTGCTCGTTAAAAGCAAGAACACAAATAATGCATACTACAGATTTGTAAAGAGCGCCACTGGTTAGGCGCTACTTTGAGTAAAGATCGTCTGCAACAAATACTTTTCCGAATCGATTTTTTTGTAAGTCGACTGTCAAAAATGATACTGATTTTGCCCATTACATAAACTTTTACATAAAATAAACAAGATAGTTAAACATTAGGAACAGATTTTATAATTAATTCGAGATCTTAAGTCAGTGTAGCGCCGGCAGGCGGATGTTGACGCAGCAATATTCTATTGGCAAAACAAATGTCTAATGCATTGCAAACAAAATAATTCAATGCCCATTAAATTCGTCGCTATACTTACCATTAATGTGAACCAAAATGTTTGTACTTTGTTCACGGGTGCCATAAGAGCGAAACGGCAGTGTTCAGCTACACATTACTACTATTTAGCCCTCGAGTCTAATAAAAATAGTTTCTGGCTCTTGACTGGAGATACAATGCATCAAGCTGCTAGTGTGCTTCCTATCAAATGACCAATTGGACATGTCAGTTAAATGACTTTACGTACACGGCTGTTAGCTCACAAAACTCAATTGAAAATTGATAAACAAATAAAAAAATTCGCTTACACGTAAGGGAACCAATGTCCCGTGAACGTTTCTAAAAAATACAAGGGTGTGGTCCGAATTGAGCACACACTCAAGACTATCAGTTATAAAATCGTGATTACGGGCAATCGTATGGGGCAATTCAAACTACGGCCTGTAATCTCAGCTCTATGTCTAGCTGTAAAGTAATCCTATTGTGTAGTGGTGGGTATAGGGCCGAAGTGGGAGAGAGGCACCTTGTGGCGGGGTCGCGGCTGGAGGCTGTTTACATGATGCGACAGTTCTCGTCGCCCTCACGAATCTCTCCGAGCTACAAACGAAAGCAAACAGTTAAATTAGCGACACTTATTTAAGATAGTCATTTAAAGCGATATTTTAAAGCTCGTATCGTTGTTACCTGTTCGCGACGGGGGAATTTGTGCGCCAACTCTCGGTGTCGCTGTGCGCTTGTGCTGACCTGTCTTCGTTGACGTTCAGAGATGGCCACCTCCTATAAAAAAAATATAGTCAGTTGACGGTATCAGCGTGCAACGAACAAAGACTTCTAAAGTAACTACTGACTAACTTACTAAAAGTAGTTTATTTAATTAATACAGTTATTTTTTATTGATTTGAATATATCAACGTTTTATTGTTCAAAAACGTCTGAACCGACTTTGATGAAACTTATCGCACGTTATTATTATGCCGCGTCCAAATCGGTGCATCGTTTTAAGTTTAGGAGTTACTATGCCACATAAATTATACGCCTCTTTTAGGGTCAGGGGTTAAAAAGGCAGTCACCTCCTGTTCGTTGTTAAGCAGCGCGGTGGTGAAATTGTCCGCGACGAACCACTTCTGCCCCTTCATGACGATGTCGCGCGGCGGGTCGTGCTCCGCGCCGCAGTCGGCCGACCACACGGCGGCGGTGGCGCCCGGCTCCAGCTTCACCGTGCGGTGGAACTTGAAGATGGTTTCCTGGTCGCCGGCCTTGCGCAGGATCTGGTAGCCGCTCAGGCTGTGCTCCTGGGGAAGGGTGACTCGGCTAATAACACAAGCTGGTGACGCTAATTTTAAAGTACTGCATTGGAATATAAATCGGTGGATTAGGCCTAGAGCTCAATTAACATACACAAAAAACGTCAGGGGCAAAAACTAGATTATTTAATCTGTGGACACATGGAACGCCCAATCTATCTTCAAGAGAAAGCTAACACGAGTTATTTGAGACAGTTCGAATCGTTTTGAAACGAGAAGTTTGAGTAGGTATCGTAGAGATAACGTTTCTCACGTCATCTAAAATGGTCATATGGAATTTTACAGCAATTTTAGAATAGACGTTCACGGCTTCCCCATGGACAGCAAAGTTTAGTGTTATTGGTACCTTCTTTCCCTTGTTGCGGATCTTGACGTATTTTCCGTCGGGGCAGGCTTCAGCCACCTCGAGGTCGCCCTTGGCGCTGGCGGTGACGCTGAAGTCGCTCAGGCTGCGTTCCTCGCTCTCGTCCAGCAGGGTGCGCTTGCGCGCGGCGCGCAGCGGCGTCGCGCGGCGGCCCGGAGTGCCGCGGCCGGAGCCGGACACGGAGGCGCGGGACTCGCGGCCCGGCGATTGGTTGGTTAGGTTCAGTCTGCGTAAAATTCAAAATATCAAAATCGAAATCAACATTTTTATTAGTTATATAAAAATATGTAGGCCGTAGGCTCTCATACAAGTATTTTTTTTTTGTCTAACAGCGCTTTCGGAATGACCAAGAAGAATGCGCCCCAAGAAGCTTGACATTAACAGTCCTTTTAAAAAAATCGTTTTCTCCCAATATGTATTTGATGTATTTTAGATGTAAATGTGTGAACTACAAAGTGGCTGACCTGTCCTCCTCGCCCTCCAGCAGCGTGCGGTAGGTGGCGATCTCGTGGTCGAGCGAGATCTTGATGTCCATGAGGGTGGCGTATTCTCTCAGCTGGCCGGCCATCTCGTCGCGCAGCCGGGCGAGCTCCTGCTCCAGCGAGGCCAAGTCCTCGGCGTGGCGGGCCCGCTCGGACTCTAGTTGACGCTCTAACTCGCGGCAACGGTTCTGGAAGGAAACTTGATCCTTGAGCGAACGAGCGAGGTTTTCAGTATTCAGTGGAACGAATTATGAAGTTCGGATGTTACATCACGTGAATCAATCGGTCAATGAGTTAGAGACAGGAGCGTCTAAAGGGGATCGAATGCGAGTACTTAGTCCGGGGAACTAATGTAAGCTGTGGCGGGTCACAGTGCGATGATTGTACTCACGCTGAGCGCGGCGTTCTTGTTCTCCAGCTCGTTGAGCGTGGTATTGAGAGAGTCGATGCGTGTGCGCATGGTGCGCAGCTCCTCCACGGCGACGCTAGCCGCGTTGCTGTTGCGATTTGCGGCCGCGTGCAAGTTCTTCATCTGTGAAGAGAAGTGTAGTGAATCAGTGCCGCATTGCTGCCGCGTTGTCTATAGGTGCTTTACCTCAGATGGTTATTTTTGTAGGTCTGCCGGCCAAAACTTGCACTTGATATAGGTATATCGACGCAATAAGCTGCATGGTCATTATACCGTATAAGTTAATAATTTGGACTTTTTAATCGAGGCTCCATTGTGTATCCAATACAATGAGTTAGTATATTCCCTAGTCATCTAACTAAACTTAAAAAATGATTTGTAGAATATTCGCTAATACATTTATTTCATTTTTCTCCTGTCAAATGACCACTGTGCCGGTTTTATGTCTGGCTTCTGTGAAATCATAAATATTAAGTATTAACTACTGCAAATTTATGTCACAATCCTTCCTAATATTATAAATGCGAAAGTAACTCTGTCTCTCTGTCTGTTTGTTATCTCTTCACGGGAAAACCACTGCACCAATCTAGATGAAATTTGGTAAGAAGATAGTTTGAATATGCAGGAATAACATAGGCTACTTTTTATTGGGGAAAATTATAGTTCCCGCGGGATAGCGATAACCGAAATCTATGCGGACGAAGTCGCGGGCAACAGCTAGTTTTAATAATAAAATAATGTGACAAATGCCTGACGGAGGAACTGAGAACTAGATTCACTTTTTCTCCTCTCCTTAGAAAGATCTGCCTCTCTATTTTTTATATGTATGTAGGTAAAAGTAATTTTGTATATGTGAGAGATTACACTATACCTTGTTCTCATACAAGGCCTCGATGTCGTCGCGGTTGGCCTTGATGTTGGCCTCCTGCTGCTCGCGCAGTTCCTGCAGGCTCTGCTGTAGCTTCGCCTCGTACTGCTGCGCCAGCCGGCCATCTGACAAACAAAACGTAAGGTTTCATTTATGTTGCAAATATGTATTTATTTAACGTCTTCAGCACCTTGCTATTTATTATATTGCAAAACGGCGACCACGTGGAAATTACGAAAGTTGGCAGGCATATACATAATATGTACTTTACACATGCATGATAAACCGAAAAATAAGCTGAACAGTATTTATTTTCGTAAATATTATGTCGTTAAATTAGCAACAACAATCTAGTATTTACGCGTCATTGCACAATTACTACGACGCTCATCACTTGTCATGCTACGATAAGCCTGTAAATGGTATCAAATTCCAAGTCTATAATATTTATTACTTAAACAATTTAGAACTATTAAATTTTATTAAAAACCATGAACCACCACAGCTGTCACTCCAGAATATTTATAAATAAATGGCTTTCATTGTATTGCGATGACAACAAAGAAAAGTTATTTCTAAGAAGTCTACACTGTAACGAGCGACATAATAATGACTCTCGTTTTTGTATTTTCCTTTGTGAAATTCAGTAGGAAAAGGCCATAGTATACTGGGTCACAAGCTTACAAATTACGCTACGTACAAACACGGTTCGTCGGGGCCATCTATAAATTACGTAACACCAGTTTTGGGAACCATAGAGCCTTTCCCACCTTTGCTACACGCCATCCTGTAAAAAGCTAGTCTTTCTATGAAATGTCTAATTTTTTAGACGTAATTTACTAATTTATGGATGCCTTTAGTCGCCGCACCAATAAACACGATTTTTTACCAACGGGCCTTACATATTGAGACTTCAGTGGAAAATGTGTACAGGTGTGTTGGCACTCACCGATCTCGGTGATCTCGACCTGGCGGCGCGTGCGCGTCTCCTGCAGCTCCTGCTGGAACACCTGGTCCTTGAAGCTGAGCTCCTCGCGCAGGCTCTGCACGGTGTTCTCCATGTCGATGCGGCAGAGCATCTCCTCCTCGAGGGTCTTGCGCGTGTCGGCGTACACTTTGCGAAGCTTCTCCAGCTCCTTTGCGAGGTCCTGGTTGAAAGAATAACAGGCAATTAGGCACAGAATCGAGGGTTGTTGTCTGGATTCCCTCTAGTCTTATACAAGTTTTATTTTATTTGAAAAAGTGCTAAATTTGCAATGCAATGCAGAGACGGCAAGTAGTTTATTAGTTGGTCAGTCAGCCAATCTTTCAGAAATGTCAAAACGATGGGTTACTATGAAGTTTGCATTGAATTACTTGACTATGGCGTCATAATCGCCAGTGACCAAACTGCCTCCTTAATTAGTATTTCTTAAATTAAAAAGTATCTTAATTGCAGTAATAGGAATAGGTGATGCGTTAGTTTTTTACAAGTATTTTCGAAACCTTTCTTTACCTTACTTTAGTACATTACCAGCGCAGTATTATGCAAGCAAATTTTATTAGGTGCTATGTTAGTTTATACAGCCGAGCAGTTTACGATGTTCGCCCTATTTTGATAGTTGCTCTCGACTAACGGCCCCAACTTATAATGCACTGAGTAATTAACAACATTTCATATTTCTAAGACTAGAATTTGATTAGTTGTCTGTTTTTCTGTTTGGAAAGAGGAATACAACAATAGTTTAAATTTTTTAACTATGAATCAGTTAATTTATTAAAAGGTACTTATTCTAAAAGGACGTAACTCCAGCTCTACGATAGGACAGATCCATTGCCTTTGTCTTGTCTGGATAAAAATAAAGTAAAGAAGTTTATATATAGTGTCACAATCGTTGTCAAAGTCAAAATTTCGAAAGATTTTTTTTTCGCCATAGCGTTTTAAACAGTGAACGCATATAAGACATGGAAGCAGTCTTTCCATACAACGTATCGTTCATTAGCGGAACCAAAACTCGCAGAAAAATGAAGTACACACACAGCAGCAAAGTAACCATACACTAAACTATCCGTGCATTCAAAAATTAAGTTAATACGCACCAATCTAGGTCGCTATTAGGATGTGCTTTGCTAGTTACGCCATTTTATAAATACTCAAAGATTTCACCAGAATGCCAGTAGCGTTTGTCAGCGTCCGGCAATGCGCACTCGCCTTAGGTGATTGGTTCTCGGCATGACAGATTACGGCCATTATTGGTTCGCGCGTCTGCTGCGACGTCAATGTCTGTCAGATGCGTGGACAACGTTATGCATGAAGGGATCAGTCATAAGAAAAAACTTATTCTTGCACTATCTTAATAATTATAACATAATTGTTATAATAGCAAATTTAGATTATTGTAAGATTTTACCTTTACTTACGTAAATTCAATTAAACCATGTATTGCTATTATAATTGGTTTATTTGTCGTCCTTCTAATATTGCATTACAAGTTTTTATCACTCTGAAAAATCCTTAAGCTTCTATATAACGTTTCCCTCCATGCCGGCTTCCTTCTCTCTCGCTCCTCTTCGTTTTCCCGCCACAGTCTCTCTGTCTCTCTCTCCCTCCCTCTCTCTTTGCATTCAAATATAGCGGACAGCAGGAAGCGAACGAAGACATCGCATCGCATTTATGTATTAATAACAAATGAGTACTTACATTAAATTGAATATAAACCGTTATACAATTATCCTATTAATTTTAAGAAATTAATTTAAATCAAGTTTGAATATGGTTAAATATGATAACATAGGTAGTCAACCCTCGCCTCAGGCACACAACGCTATAAAACAAGGCTGGCAATTGATTTTCTAGCTGGGCCAAATTTTTTAAGTCTGAGGCGGCACCGGGCCACTACTTTAAGAGGTGTAAGCAGTGTGGCTGACCATCGCCGCGTCGCGCTATTGGCTGGCTGGCCAATTAACGCGTTGGCGAGCAAATTCAAATGCCTTGGCGGGCCACTTACTTAGTTTCCCGTGAGCATGTATTTGGCCAGCCTGGATTTAGACAACGTTCCGAACTTCCACTCGCTTTCGCCTGAAATCCAAATCTTTATCACAACAAATATATGCTGCTACATTATGCATAATGACATCCCTGTGGTAAGCAAGGAGATTTTTCAAGTAAATTGTGTACTTACATGTGAAAAGTGATTCCACTACCCTTGGGACACTTGGGACAGTGATCCGTGTGATTTTCGCACAACTTCGTGACACATGAAGGCGTTTTAAAACATAAATATTAATTTTGGTAATTAAAATAAACTGTCAAAACAGCGTCCGCCATTGCGGACTCGCGCAGCCTAACTGATCGGCGCGCAGGTACAGTTTGCAAGCCCCGCCTACCGCGGTACAGTTTTCGTGGTGTCATTTTGAAGCGACAGGAATGCTTCCATGTCTTATATGCGTTCACTGGTTTTAATCCATTAGTGGGTATTGGTAGAGAGTATTGGTAATATTCCAATATTGTTCTTTTTATTTTATTGTCTTGTATTTCATACAATAATTAATAAGTATTAAATTTATATAAATATATATTGATGTGTTCAAGAGGCAAAACTTTATTGATGCCTGTATTAATTTTCAGTTGTCAAAAAAAGAAATGTTAATCGTAACACTTTTATTTTGATTATATGAAATGCAATTTAGCATAGGACTTTACGTATAATTTCGCGTCCAGGGAGCACACTGAAATCGAAAGATTGCCGTCAATTGGCTAAGCGGATGAGTCATGTCTCGCCCGAGATAACAGCAGAATTGAAAACGTTCAGGTAGGTACATTTCTGATAGCATTCAGACTAACCCATTCATAGTAATGATAACTTTATTCATTAATATATACATTTAAACTGCAATAAGCTATTGATTTATGGATACGATAATGCCGGTTATAGTTATGGATGATATAACTTGAATGATGATTATTGACGATGTAGGTACCTCATAAATTCCTAAAGTTGTACGTAGTAGGTTTTTCACGTATGTATTATATAATCTAAATCCGTGTTTTTCAACCTTTCTCAAGACGCGAGCCCCTTCGTTCCGAAAACAAGCGACCCCTCATACCCCCCAACCACGCTTTTGGTATTTTATACATCTAATCTAATCTATTATAAAGTCGTGTTAGTAACACAATAATATAATATAAGTCAAGAACGGCTGGACCGATTTTTGTGATTTCTGGTTTCTTGGATTTAGCTCCGCTCCGAACAGCAAAATAATTGACAAAAAAGGGGGACAAACCCACGAAAAAAAAGTCACGAAGAAAATGAGTTTTTTAATGCTCAAAAAGTGGTAGTTTTGTAGCTACGTATCATGCGGAAAGTTGTATTTTTTGTACCTACTAACTAGTGCGTTTTACTTTTCCAAGGAGCCGGAGGAGGAGGGAGCCGAGCCCCTGCGGGTGGAGGTGGGGCTGCCGCTGCTCTTTGTCATGTTTTCGCAAACGTATTAAAAAACGTCGTTTGGTACACGTGCGGAAGGGTCATTTTCACTCGTCCAGAGTCTCGACTCTCGCCTGCCGGCTCGGGCCTAGACACCTCGGCTCGGGGCTCGTGCAAAGTGTCATACCTTCCACACTAACTTATCAAAATGTACTATTCTCATATTTTTTTTTGTAACGGCCTGTGGCGGTAGGAAGTTCGCTGGGGCGGCTGGTAACGAACGAATAAATCATACAATATTTTATTGATCGTATTTTGAGGTTGCTCCGGATGATCGCGACCGACGCACAAGTTAAAAAACCCTGATCTAAATCACTGAGCAGGCATACCCTGGCTTCATCCTGAGCCTTCTTTTTGTCGGCGAGCGCTGTGTTGTACTTGTTGCTCTCCTCGGTGTAACGCGTCTCGTAATGACGCGACAAGTTCTCCGCCTGCGTGCAGTCCTTGGTCTTCTTGTCTAAGCTGTAAATAATAACATAAATAAGTTATTTGGGAAATTCCGTTTATATTGTAAACCCTTGAAAAACAAAAAAAAAATTGCAGAAGTAAAATTATTACGCAAAGCTCTGTTTCATTTTCAAACCAAGTTTAAGTAGTGGACTGGTGCCTATTTAAGCACAGCCGTCGGGTGAGTGTAGCCCTAGTGGCTCAAGCTGCGAGAGGCGTAAGAAGAGGGAAGACACTAAACTTGTGTTTTAAATTATTTTTATTCTTTTCTTCAATAAAAACGGATACACGACTTTTCGTATGAAAGCCCGGTGACGGAGTGTCGCTCATGTTTTTTTGTCTTTTTGGACACTTTCTATTCGTATTTTAAAATCAACGAACACAATCATCAAACAATGAGCGGCCTCTTCACAGTACCTACTTATATTTATAAGCCAAATCTTGGTAATTTCACTCACATGGCCGTATTTGACAAATATTCGTAGGTATCGCCTCTCTTTCGATTTTAACAGAGATGCAATGACAAACATTTGGTTAATCTAGGCAAGTGTGGTGTCAGTAGTTTGTAAAATTCTGGCGGCGAATAAGTAGGTAGGTACATAGGTATTTTAATGTATAGGTTTATGTATGATTTACTGTAAAAAATGGAATGTTCATCATCATTATCTCTATACCCTATATAAGTTCATTGCTGGGCATATGTCACCTCCCAGTAAGTATTTATATTTTCTTCTTCCCTCGAATAATTATGTTTCACATACAAATGTCACCAAAACAGTGTGTCGGAAAGACATCGATTTGATAAAGGAATGCCATTCGTAATCAGGCTATTAAAATAACGGAGATAAGTGTACAAATTGTAGTTTTTTTTTACATATCAATAGTCATACCTACCTACTCAAGTCATAATCATAGCGAGAACAACACGAACAATATCAAAAATGTTAATTATACAACCTATTAAGTGGTTATATATAATGTAGGGCTGATATGGACAATCAGTGTGAAGCGGAGGCGTTTATTTAAAAAATAGAAAAAGTAGTTTTTTAAATGAGGTCATTTCCAGACGGCATTCCAATAGCGAGTCAAGTTTTGAACGTGAAGTACAGCATACGAAACGAGCTAAGTTGTAAGGTAAACGTGGGATTGTCGGTACCATTTATTGCGTAACCTTACACAAAACTTCTGTAAACACGCTATCCGGTTCCCGCAAGCTACTTGCAGCCAGGGTTGCCAGTCTATCAGAAGTCAAACTGAAATTACCCCGACTTGATATGACCAATTTTCTTGGAGCTACTGAACGCGTGTGAAGAGAGCTTGTGAGCATCTTGTTGCTGGTGGTGGAGGGGGATGGGGTCTATAACATTCTTATGAGTTACTTAGGTAAAATTTTGCAATGCAGTGGCTAGTTAGTAAGCTGTGTGACAAATCCTGCAAGTGTAACCAACTTCCAATGGTCGGATTGACTCAAAATTTGGTACATGTATAGAGCTTCGATGACAATGCAATGTGATTTCAAGCTGGTCTGAAAGAGGAGCAGGGGATTATTGAGAGAAATGTAGTGATGCCATCTAGTAAATCCGCCGAGATGCGACTCATTACAAGCGTCATTGAGCTGGTCTGAAGATGGAACAGGGAGCTGTTGAGAGGAACGTACCTACCTACTTTATAACACTGAGTAAATATGGGTTCATTACAATTACAGTCAGGTTATAATTACATTATAACTAGGCACTCCGTATAGTATAGGATGAGCACTGAAACTGATGACTAACGTTGATTTCTAGGAATCATGAAAAGCATGTAATAATTCTGCGCTTGCTAACCCTACATGCAGTTCCCAACATATCAACGATCATTTTAATCGTGCCGCGTCTTCCCGCTCGCGAATCGCCGCCGCCGGCGACGCGCGGAGCCGTCGCGGGAGACGAACCTTGGCCGATTTTTATTCCGGGGCGGGGCCGGATAAAAGCGTGATTGTTGATTAGTTAGCTTCCCCGCTTTAATAGGTACTTCGACTTCGATCAAAATGTGTGATAGGTCTTAGCAGCTGGGTTTTGAATTTCGCAATGACTTAATTACATCGGTGGCGCTTAACTGCGTATTTTGAATCTCTACGTGTGTTTAAACTCCGACCATAGCAAGCGAGACTTTAGCGGCGAACCTACTTATTTGTAATGTACCTACCTAACCAGCTTTAGAAACAATGCAGGAAGTTTTTAGAAGATAATAGCCTCCAGCCTAAAATGACAGTGCCTCATATAAAGCGGGTTAATATATTTTATTACCAATCCCGGTGTTTGTTAGTGACCTAAGTAATTAATAAGTAAGTTGCTTCTGATATATAGGCATTTAATGTTGTCGATGAGTAGGTAAGTACCTATGAGTTTTTCTGTTGACATTTTTAAACAGTATTTTTTATATATTTAGCCGTTGCTTAAGGAGCGTCCTATATGGAATAGTACACTAGGACGACGTACCAATGCCAACCTACTAGGTAGGTAGGTATGTTGCTTACCGACACGTGCGAAATTCCGATTGAATGTGTGATAACTTATGTACCTATATGTACCTATTCACCGTGATCATAATATTATCTGCGTTATATCTGTGTAGGTATCTGTTTCTTGGATGTTAAATAAAATATGTAAGTAGGTATTTAAGTATAGGTACAAGTAGTAGAGGGATAACAGTAATACTGAGCTAAATTTACTGTTAAACGGAAAACATCTGTGAAACAATGCCATTCTGAATCGATTTATAGATAGAAAAGATAAACGACAAATATCCCGCGAAGACATTATGAAAACCATAATTGGTACCTATTAACTTTCCTAGTCATTGAATAAGTTCTGGATAAAAATTATGGTCGGAAATGTTTTTTTTTGCATCATTATTAGGTAGGTAGGCATTTACCTTCTGCAGAGTTAAAAGGAAACAGGAAGGTTATTCTGACCTGACCTGTAAACCGCGAAGGCCAAGAATCAATGCTTGTAGAAGTTTCAAAAGAATGTGACTTCAACGTCGTTTAGCTATTAAATACCTACAGAGTTTCAATGGAGTTAAACGCATTAGCGTGCATGAGGGCACAATATAGCCGATGTTACCCTTCCTACGTCTATCTGGAGAGGGAGGGGGACGCATGCGCTTTCAATAAGACTTGTGTTTTTTAATTAAAATATTAAATTGTAATATTATCTTATGTAATGATAAAATCAGAAGTAATAAAAACATGTATCTACCTATTATAACTAAATACTTAAAAAAAACATTTATGTACCTAGGCACCTATTGAACTGACGTCTTTTATCTTGTGGCAGTTGTGGCGTTCAAAACGCAAACACCTATGTACCTAAGTAGGTACCTATAACTAAATTAGTTACATACCTAGTTAAATGCTTATTCATATTGTAATAAAATAACTAAACCGAATTCGAAGCCACTTGACATTTAAATACTGATTAAAATTTTAAAGTTATTAATAGTTTCTGACTACACCTTTAATTTAAGAATAATTCTCCGAATTACACTGCATCACCGCTAAATGCGCGCGTTACGTCACTCGCGGACAGGGTGACGTCACGTCACACACCACGGTCAACAGCCATCGCGCGGCGACGATGAATTATAAATTAGATAAGAAAAAATAAAACATACCTAAAATACAATAAGATTTTATGCAACTGTCACATAATGAGGGTCCCTAAAAGCAGAGTGTGGTTTTATAATAAGATCACACAAGTTAAGGCCTAATTTTGTAGAATTGCATAGTACATTACTTTATCTATACACATATTATAAACACTAAGATGGGTTCAGAAGCCGAAGGCATATCATACCCATACCTGTCACGAATTAGACCGTTTTTTTACTGTAAATTTTTGTTGCTTTTTGAAGATGTTAATTACATCTTAATAATTATTCATGAATAAAGTGAATAAATAAAAAAACGACAAAGTGCTTCGAGAAAAGGCAGGTACTAGGTGGTGCCCTTGCACTTTGCTTGGCTCATCTTGGCCAGGGCACTACTATGCCCCCAGATAGAATGAATAAATTAATGCTGAGTTACTCATTAGGTACTCATGCATGCACTTCTAGCTTTTTCATTGATAATTGATTATGATGTGACTTAATACTTGTGATGATGATTGTTTTATGCCATAAATAGCAAAGCGCGTCCTTTCCCAGCTTGTTACGGCATTCATCGATCTCCAACCAAAAAGGCAATGTAAGCCAAGGTTGAGACATACATTATCATTTCCATAGTTAGACCAGGTTTTCCTATTGGATTTTTATTAATTAGCAGCCATCATGGTCATTAAATTTGATTGTTTGACTGTTTGTCTGTATTGTTGGATGAAATATTGCATTTTTTTGTGTATGTTTAAATAAATTCAATTATTTAGGTACAATGCAATTATGAAATAGTTTCAAGCCAACCAAGCACGAGTTGGACACCAAGAGTTCTTTAAGTTTTTCAGATATTTTCCTTGACATGTGTCGAGAAACCTTGCTGTTGCATGTTGTTGGTATTATGGTTGGTTGGTAAAGTGAAAAAATCAAGGGACTGAGGAAGTACCTACTCCATGGTAGGGGGGTCAAACTTCTCTTGTCAGTCTTCTTTCAGTAACCCTCCCGAAGACAAAATAATGACAGTCTACAATTATGAGGTAGCAGAACAAGGGCCTCTGCCCCCTGTTTGGTAGGGATTTCACCCCTTCTGCTACCACTTCCATGGCCACTGAGGAAACCTCTGCCCAGCAGTGGGATGTAATGTAATTAGTATGGATTGTTATATTTTATAATTTACCACAAATATGTTTTCAGTTTGTTGTGGACAGGCAAGTCTTGTCAATCCCAAAGCACAAAATCTAATCATTTTTGAAATAAAGTTTTCCCATGCACAATTTCATATCTAAACCTTGACATAGGTACTCATGTTAATTAATTGGCAAACCATGTACAGTGTTACTTGAGTTGTTTTTTAAAGACAGGGATCTTTAGTTGTTTGTATATAAACATTACCCAGGCAAATAAATGCTTGAACAAAATGGTTGCCTAAAGAGAATTTTTGTTTACAAACTTTTAATCTGAATGGTAATTATTTGGGTGCTAGGATATATAGGTAGGTCTCAGTAGACAGTTATTTATGGTTATCCATTTCATAAATCTAACCTCTTTCATCTGAAAGAATAACAAATACAAGTATAGAATGACTTGACTAGCCCTGAAGGAAGAATAACTTAAGCTACAGGAAGTGAACTTAGTTTTTAGCGTGCGATTGCCTCGGTTATATCGAGGTATGATGTCACGATGTCGTAAAGCCGAGGCCGCGCGCTCGTCACAGCGCACCCGCGCAGAAATGCCGCCGATGACGTAAACTTTAACCTAACCTTAGTAGCCACAACTTCCCAAACTAAACATTCACTTAAATTAAAAGTGATGCTATCGCTTACAGCCATTACGACCCCAGCGCCTAAAATAGTTATGTCAAGGCTTACCGTTTCTTGAGGTCATCGTTTTCCTCGTACAATCTCTTCAAATCTATTTCCAATTTCGCCTTTTCTCTGGATGTGTCGTCTAACAACTTTCTCGCGTCTTGCAGTTCATGCTCATACATTCCCTTGATGTTAGAGACTTCACGTGTGACGACCTCCTGTGTAGATTGAATCTCCCGACGTAAACCCGAATTTTCACTCTCTAGCTGGCGGACCTTATCGATGTAAGCCGCCAGGCGATCGTTCAGGTTTTGAAGCGCATCTTTTTCTTGTAAGCGGCTGTGTCTTGTAGGGCTGAGCGGGCTGCTGGGCCGGCCGGCGGAGCTAGAAGGGCGGCTACCAACAGGAGTGCTCGATTGTTGTGGGCTTTGAACGGATGACACAACACTTATATTTGATGACGATGTCACAGTCTTTTTTGTTTTTGACGACATTGTTGAATAGTTTTCCAGTCACGACACTCAGTATTAGCACAAAAATAAGATCCACGCGAGCTTGACTCGGAAAGGTAAGCGTAACTCGGACTCGGCGAAACTTGTAATGAACCAACCAACCAAACCCAAGCTTTGTAAGTCACGTGACTGTTGAGTCATAATAATAATTGCCAGTATAAATAAAGTTTAGCGTTAGTTATTATTTTGAGGCATTCGAAAAATATTCTTTGGGATACACTATAATAATATCGTTTGCTGGACAACTAATAAGAGTAAATAATACTCAAATAATACTATTCAAAAGTATACCATTGTATTACTTTGGATTGCATAAGATGTGCATTCTGCTGAAATAACGGCACGACAGAGATAGCTACCAACCAGTCCAAGCTTCTTAAACCAGTTATTTCGTGTTTTATTAATTAGAGTGACCATAATTTTGGGCATCCAAGTGAGAACCCATTTTAATTTTTGGATAAGTACAATTTATCCGACCCGAGATAAAAAAGTTTCCGAATATATCTTTAATTTCCGAATTAAATTGTCGACTTAATAACATGGCCGAAAATGCAAATTTTTTTTTGTACGAGTAAGGCAAACGAGCAAGCGGGTCACCTGATAGTAAGGGGATCCCCACTACCCATAGACACCCACAACCCCGGACGGTTCGCAAATGCGTTGCTAACCTAGAGAGATAAGATGAAATACCTCTTGTGCCCGTAATTACACCGGCTATCTTACTCTCCACACCGAAGCACAACAGTGGAAGCACTGCTGCTTAGTAAGATGGTGGTAGCGATCCGGACGAACTTCCCACAAGGTGCTACCACCCCCCCTAAACCACACCACCCTAAATATGTAATAATAACAAAAAAGTAAAACCGCCTTCAAAAAAAAACCTTAGAAAAAAAACGTAAAATAATCCTCTAAAATAATGATAAATATAATAAAATAAAATAAAACGCGTTTATTTCGGACAACAGAAACTAAAGCCTAAGTCGGTTTTACTTTTTTGTTAAAAGATTTTTATTTCACAATTTTACGTTGATTTAACATTTTCAGAATTATCCTCCAACTCCTAACCGTTAAGGAGTTGCACCTTCCATCATCAGCTCATCAACATAAGATGCTTGAAAATACTTGAATGACCTTAGAAAATATATGAAACACATAGTACGTGCCTGTAAAATTTGAGGGTTGCCCTCGATTTCCCTGGGATCCCATCATCAGATCATGACTTGGTGACAGTGGGACCACCTCAGGAGTATACCCTTTCAAATAAAAAAAAAAATTGAAAATCGGTCTACAATCGACGGAGTAATCGATGAACATACATAAAAAAAATATATATATATAAAAAAATACATACAGTGGAACGTAGAACCTCCTCCTTTTTTTGAAGTCGGTTAAAAATACATTTATAATTCATAATAATTTGTCTTTCCGTTAGTGTTTTATATTTTTAAAAGTAAAATAAACAGGTAAAGAAATAGGTAAATGATGAATGTTCAGTAAATGATCCGTATCACGCATTGTTATAGCCTTAAATTCGAAAATCGAAGTTCGTATCGTATCGTTCCGCTCACTCTCGTCTTAAATAAATCGATTTTCGAATTTCGTAGTAGTCCTCCAGCCCCCCGACTGCGAAGTGCAAAATTCGTACTTCTTATCGTGCCGTCCCTCTCAAGCTAATATTATTTAACACGAGAGTGAGCGGGACGATACGATACGAACTTCGATTTTCGTAGTATGGGGGTAGCCCCCCCGACTACGAAGTGCAATATTCGAACTTCGAATCGTGCCGTCCCTCTCAAGCTAATATTATTTAACACGAAAGTGAGCGGGACGATACGATACGAACTTCGATTTTCGAATTTCGTAGTCGGGGGCAGCATTTTTCTCAATTATGACATTTGCCGTAATCAGTGTTGCCAAACGTACGGCAATTGCCGTTTCGTACGGCAATCACGAATCATAAAGGCAAATTGTACGGCATACGGCAGAATGGTCATTGCCGTACGCTAAAATACGGCAACCAGACCATCAATCAAAAAATCAATAAAATCTAGAAGTTCTTTCCTTGCCACATGCAAATGCCGATTCAGAAAGAATCTCCAGCGCTTCAAACTTAACCATAAATGTAACATTATTAAAAACAATGCATTGCCAGAAAGCATTCGAACTGTGAGAGCTTTACGCTTTACTTTAAAATAAACCTTCCGATTATGAAAAAGATGTCGCTAACGTTACTGAAACTGAAATAATTTTAGGCAATGTTATATATTGGGTGAGAAGGGAGGTGTGATAAATATCTATATTGATTTAATTTCTAGGAATAAATAATAATTTATTTTGTACGGTAATTTTTGTTTAAATACGGCAATTTTTTCTCTCGAGTACGGCAAACCAATGTATGACCAGCGGCAACACTGGCCGTAATGTTGCCGTCTAAATATAAATGACATGAGGAGGGGAATTTGGCGGGAAACCGATGAGAGTGGATCGTGTTGTTAATTGAATTTTAGTTTCTGTGCTTAATGTTGTTTGGTGGATAATAAAGATAGTGTATTATACAACAAATTGACGTGAAAGTGCCCAGCAAATGAAGAATTCAAGTGAAAACGCGTATTCCCTCTGTTTGTGACCCCCAAATATCCGCCGGCTGCTGCTCGCCGTAGCTCGCCGTAAAGTACACTATCGCTTTACGGAAGGCATGAGCAGTTGACAGGACGTGACTAGGACAGACTGACACAACTCTGACGATGACAGGACTTTAATATACAGAAATTTACAAAACACATCAGACGTGGCTGTATGGACTCCGTTCCTTTGCCTATCCCTTATGGGATGAATTAAAAAAAAAAAAGACAGTGAGAGTGAGAGAGATCTATTGCGTTGCGTTAGCTGTGTACGCGGGTGTAGTTAATGTACGACCAGTTATTGTACGACCTAATAATACACGACCTGATAATCCGTGTACATGGTACACGGAATACGGGTCGTGCATTATCACCCCGTACCGAACAAGTACGAGCATATATTGCTCGACCTGTTATTGTACGACCTGATAATCTGAATCCACTTTTGACTACTGAACCATGAGACGAAGTCGACGGAGCTCTTCTTCGCAGAGCTCCTATTCCACTGAGTTAAGGCGCTTCGCGCCTTGTCGCAATACTAACCTAACCTAACCGAAAAAAATAAATAAACCTAACCGTTTGGATTCCGATTACCAGGTCGTACATTATTAGGTCGTACATTATCAGGTCGTACATTATCTTGTACCACCTAATAATGCGCAACCGTGATATTGTACGACCTGATAATCGGAAGCCAAAGTGGACTCCAATTATCAGGTCTTACATTATTGGCCGTACATTCCGGGTCGTACATTATTGGCTCCCGTGTACGCAAGCTCTTGCTGGGAGTCTTATTTTGCGATAGAAATGTTGTAATTTTTGTTAACAATGGCTGATATAGATAGTTTATTTGATTGCTTTGAGGAGCCAAATAAAAATCAAGCCTCAGCTCAATATCCAAACTTAAAAAGCGATGAAAATATTTCGTAAGTGCCGTGTAACCTCAAACATTGTTGTCTTTACCATGTTGCTCAACGAAAAATAAGTTTTTTTTGCTTGTTTGGAAATGCTCTTTTAATAGAAGTAATATTATTTGTACTTATAGGGAGACGACAGCGGAAATAAGTGCTATAAATAACAAACGGGCTCACGAAGAAGTTGAGTACGCTGATACGTCTAAAAAAGTCAGAGTAGAGGAAGAAGACACAGACTTGACTTCGGATTTAAAGTAAGTTATTTACCCACCACTATTAGTATCCTGGTAAGACATGGAAACTCAAATATTTAATTTTGGTGTTATTGTATGTTAAATATTTTTCATTACTATTTCAGCCTAGACATATTAGACTCTCGAATTCGTATTCTAACATTAGAGACTCACGAAGGCTGTACTCATGAAGTAGCGATACCTCCGAACCATGAGCATACATCACTCAGGCAATCCACTGCAGAGCCTGCCAAACAGTACTCCTTCATATTGGATCCCTTTCAGAAAGAAGCGATTCTGTGTATTGATAATTTAGAGTCTGTGCTTGTGTCAGCTCACACCTCAGCAGGAAAGACAGTAGTGGCAGAGTAAGTAATTGGTTAAAGTATAGATACTTGTGAGCAAAGCTAAACAAATATTGGTACAATTTTGGTAGTGGTATGCTCAGATTATAGAACAAACCAGAAGCAGTGTTCAATCATGACTGCACACCTGTGTCCATTTTTAATTGATTTCGCTACTTAAAACATAATCTTATTTGGTTTTTTATAAACCCAATTGCATTTTTGCATGGAAAAACACCTTGAGAAGGGATTAATTAATATAGTCATTAATACAACATATCACAAATTAGTCTTTTATAAATAAATCAGTGCAATACTGACCATGGCATCTGGAGAGTTGGTCTATGAAGTATAATTTTTTGAACTATTTCCTGTGATTTTAACTTCAATTTTATTGTTACACTGGTGTTGTTTATTTCAGGTATGCAATAGCTTTATCTTTAAAGAATAAGCAAAGAGTAATCTACACAACACCTATCAAAGCTCTTTCTAATCAGAAATACAGAGAGTTTTCAGAAGAGTTCCATGATGTAGGCCTTATCACAGGAGATGTCACCATAAATCCAGCTGCATCATGTCTTATAATGACAACTGAGGTAAAAATAAAAAGCACTAGGTACCTATTACATGATTCACACTTCTTTTGAAGCACCATCCGGATACTTTGCTAACATTTTGTTGTCAATATGCAGGTGTCAATATTGCAGCAAGTGGTGGAGCAAGTCTAGGTGAAAGCTCACTGTGACACACCTCTAAAGAGTACAAATCGACTTTAGTCTGAGAATCTGGCTTTTGTCTTACTTGTGGCTGTCTACTATGTCTATTACGAATTTATTTGTTTGTGTGTTTATTGTTATCATACTTTTAATTTGTTTTTTTAGATTCTTAGAAACATGCTGTACCGAGGATCAGAAATTATGCGGGAAGTGGGTTGGGTTGTGTTTGATGAAATCCATTACATGAGAGACAAAGAAAGAGGAGTTGTGTGGGAAGGTAAGAAGTAAGAGACAAAATGAATTTAAAAGGTTCTTTCATGGTAAAATAACAAGCATAGTATTTTTTGAAGTATGTGGTAGGCAAAAGCAGGAGTCTGCTTTTCACTAATGCTGGTGTAAAGTGACTGAACGACTGATACATGTGATAACCACCAAGGTAAACCTGGAAATTAAATTTCACTTTGGTGAGTGTTTACCCAGTCTCATTGGTTAAGACCAATAGATAAGTCTAATGAGTTAAATTTCTTGCCAGAAACCCTGATCCTCCTGCCGGACAATGTCCACTACGTGTTCCTCTCGGCCACGATCCCGAACGCGCGGCAGTTCGCCGAGTGGGTGTGCCGCTTGCACTCGCAGCCCTGCCACGTGATCTACACGGAGTACAGGCCCACGCCGCTGCAGCATTATATATTTCCAGCTGGTGGGGAAGGGATACATCTTGTTGTGGATGAGACGGTATCAACATTTTGTCTATAAAATTCTTACTAGTGCAGGCATAAAATCGGTCTATGGCACCACCTATGTATCTTATTTCAATCCCAAAATATGATGAAACAGCTTTGTTTACCACATTTCACCCAGCAAATCATCACATACCCTGAAACACGTAGCTAAGCGTAGAATATTAACAATTATCATATTAGTATTGATCCACCAAACTAGAAAATCATATTTGCTACATTCACATTTTCTTGCTTTTGAGATGCCAAGGACCATTTCATTGCAGTGGAGTATTGACTACAGTTCCAATATAAATTAAAACAATTTCAGGGTCAATTCAAAGAAGACAACTTCAACACGGCTATGCAAGTGCTAAGCAGCGCGGGCGACGCCGGCAAAGGCGACCAGCGCGGTCGCCGCGGCGGCCCGCGCTCAGGCAACAACCAGACTAATATTTTCAAGATTGTCAAAATGATTATGGAACGAAACTTCGCGCCCGTCATAATTTTCAGCTTCAGCAAAAAGGATTGTGAGGTTTATGCTATGCAAATGGCGAAATTGGATTTCAATACAAGTAAGTGACTTCCTTTTACATTTTGCTTGGTCTTGTGTTATTTTATTATTATTATTACTGAAAACATGATTCTCAGCCTTTGGTGCACTTGTTGCAACAAATACATGTGTAAAGATAATAAATCACCTTGAATTGCTTACTGCTAAAGCTTGTGCTACTTATCATAAATATTATCTCTACATCTAGTTGAAGAAAAGAAGTTGGTCGACGAAGTATTCAACAACGCAATGGACGTGCTTAATGAGGAAGACCGTAAGCTGCCTCAGGTGGAAAACGTGGTGCCGCTACTGAGGCGCGGCATCGGCATCCATCACGGAGGCCTGCTGCCCATACTGAAGGAAATCATTGAGATCTTGTTTGGACTGGGGCTGATTAAGGTAAGATTTTGCATAGCTTGATTTGGTTTGGTTTGAGTTTATAGTTTGGCATCGTCTGGTCTGGAAAAATGATTCACGTTATAACGTTTATGCTTAATTTATTGATTTGTTTACAGGCTTTGTTTGCCACAGAAACCTTTGCCATGGGTCTTAACATGCCTGCAAGAACTGTTGTGTTCACAAATTGTCAAAAATATGATGGGAAGGATTTTAGATTTGTAAGTGTCTTTCATATACATATAAACAGATTGAAATACTTATTTCTTGATTTCCAATAAGAACAATATTTGTCTCCTTTAGTTCCTTACGCTTTTTCTGATCCTCTCTCAATTTGCCTTACAATATTGACATTACTGGTACTAGTAAGTACTAAATATTATAAGTACCAATAGATTTGCTTAAACTTTTTTTTATTACATGGTAGATAACATCAGGTGAATACATTCAAATGTCCGGGAGGGCTGGTCGTCGAGGCTTGGACGACAAGGGCATTGTCATGCTGATGATTGACCAGAAAGTTACTCCGACAATCGTCAAAGATATGGTGCAAGGAAAGGCGGACCCTATAAACTCGGCTTTCCATCTTACTTACAATATGGTAAGTGGAAAATTAATTTGAAATCACTATAACTGAGAGGCTGCTGATTTTAATATCAATGTTTTTTCTATAATTTATAGGTCTTAAACTTGTTAAGAGTAGAAGAAATTAATCCGGAATATATGTTAGAAAGGAGTTTCTTTCAGTTTCAAAATCAAACTGCTATACCGGACCTAATAGATAGTAAGTTTCAATGAAATATGTTTAAAATATTTCTACACTACCATTTAATCAAGTTTTCGAAAATACTCTTAATAAAACCGATGTCTCGTAATTGCGATTTAAACGATTTTTCTCAGTCACACCGATTTACTTCATTCCATCTCTTTTCTTTATCAGAGGTGAAACTGAAACAGAAAGAGTACAATGCAGTGGCGATAGAGCAAGAAGACTCGATCGCGTCATACTGCAATATCAGGGCGCAGTTAGACATGCTGGGTTCGCAGTTCCGAGGGTTTATCACACGACCGGAGTATTTGAAACCCTTTTTACAGCCGGGTCGGCTTGTAAAGGTAACTAGTTTTATAAGGGTGCTCGTGTGTGTAGGGGAGGGGAGGAGATGAAAATGACTTATTTTTTACTATTTTTCATAATATGGCGTCTGATGGTCGCCATATTGGATTTAAATTACTGTCATGTCTTTAGTGACACTCGCAAGATTAACACGAATCGATTGACGTAAAAATCATTAAAATCGGCCCACGCGTTTGGTCTCTAGAGTGCCACAAAGGAACAGACTGATAAACTCATTACCCTCCTTTGCGTAAAAAGCTTAAATTTTTAGGCTAATTTATATCAACCACTGACTCATTTGTGTGGACGTTTTGATGGATCGTGTAATTCAATTAACATGAATACCTACTCAAAATGAATATTTTACCTCTCACTGTCCGTAATTAGCTGACCACGACTGTAAATAAGTATCGAATTAATCCACAACAATACTACAACCTTAATTCCCCGACATAAGGCCATCTTACATATTTTTTAGTAAGTTGTATGCACCCATGTTTTTGCACTTATATTTTATCTAATATGTATACAAAGTCGAAAAACCAGAACGGGATAAATGTACATTTTGTATATTAAGCAAAATAAAATCGTAGCTTCGAATTTCGAGCCAAAAGCGAGCGATCTATGCCAGTGTTGCCTTTCCTCTGAGCGAAATTTCTCTCTATAAAGAAATCCATTCATTATCCTGCGTTGCAGTCTACGGAAGTTTTTCATAAATAGCAAAAAATAACTGTCCAATATATATTTTTTCTATAATCTATATTCTATATGACGGAGTAATTAGAAATATTACTTTTTTACCCAGAGGACACATTCCTATTGCTATAGAGATTCCTTACGTAAGTATATTATTCCACGCGGGCGGAGCCGCGGGCGCTCTCTAGTAATACTGTAATACATATATTTTTTCTCTTTAATACCAGGTGAAAACAGAAAAATATGAATACGATTGGGGTATCATAGTAAATTTTAAGCACCAGACTAGCAAAGGAAAGAAAGGCGAAGAGAATCCTCTTACGTCAGAGGCTGTTATTATAGTGGATATTTTGCTGCACGTGAAGAAGTCTAGTGGCGACGGCGAGACCAATGTGCCGTGTACTGATGGCGAGGTAGTATAAAAGTTTATTTCATGTAAATATACAGTATTAATTATTGAAAAATATTTTATGTGCACATTAGTTCTTATGAGCGTGTCCGATTCATGTTTTACTGCGTTCTCCGGTAAACAATGGGTTTCTATGATAATAGCAAAATAAATGGAGGTTTATAATCCCATATGACATTTAGTTACTGGGCTCTGCCTCAAAGACAAGGCACAGTCTCGTTTTGTTGTTCCTTGAGCTTGATGAGACCTTTTTTGGTAATGCCCGTCCGTCCTCGCTCGTTGATGCCGCTTTTTGGATTTTTATGAAGGTCCCAATGGTTCACCTCAAAGATAACATTTCAGGCGGGAGATGTAGAAGTAGTCCCAGTGCTGCACACCCTAATACACCAGATCAGCTCTCTCCGAGTCTACTACCCGAAGGACTTACGGCCTGCCGACAGTCGCAAGTCGGTGCTCAAAACTATAGGGGAAGTGAAGAAACGCTTCCCCGACGGGCCGCCATTGCTGAACCCTATCAGGGATATGAAGATTGACGACCCTGTGTTTAAAGATTGCGTGGCGAGGATTAAGCTGTTGGAGGAGAGGTAAATGGCTTTGCGTTAGAATAGAACCAACTGGAATTACTGGGCCCCGTTTTTGGGAGCTTATTAGAATAATAATATTAGTGTTTTGTCTCGTAAATTACATGAAAAAGTGAAACAAAACACAAATGTTATTGGTCTAATAAGCTTCGTTATTAAAGAAACGGGGGCCCTGGTCATGCCAAATTCGTAGATGCCTATTAGCATTTTTAAAACAATAAAACATTGAAAATGACAATTACGGGTCGACATCACACCACTTCTTGTTCCGGCATTAATAATAGAAAACAGCTAATCTTAATAAACATTTGGCAACCATTTGGTATTTGGCAATTGTCTCATAAAACTATTTTTTCGTGTTTAGACTATACGCTCATCCAATACACAATGACAAGAATCGCGGCGCGCTCACAGCCGCCTACGAAAGGAAACAAGAAACATACGAGGAGCTGACCCAAGCTAAGAATGAGTTAAGAAAAGCCAAGAGCATATTACAAATGGACGAACTGAAGAAACGGAAAAGGGTGCTCCGCAGAATGGGGTACTGCACCGCCACCGATGTTATAGAGCTCAAGGGCCGAATCGCTTGTGAATTGAGCAGGTATGTGCAAAAAGACGTTTATCACTGATTTACATTGCGCAGAACCAAAGAATACATAATAGTACAAGTACAGAAGTCTGACTCCGCAAAATAATTTAAATACATAGCGACAATACAGCGCAATTCAGGTCGCATAGCGCTAATTGCCTACAGTCATATTCACTTACAAGTTGCCTCTCTTTCTATCTTGTATCTCTTATCTCTTCTGACTACGTTAGGGTTGCCTTCTTTTAAAAATAATTAATCTGAATATTTAATTATAAGTTATGTCACAGAATACATTATAGTACAAGGTTACCTATTATTCTAATTTTGTGAACAAATTGCATACGACTTGGTATGACGCGACGCAAACAAGAAATTTAACTAGCAAGATTTGACCCGAACATACATACCTACATATGAATGAACATTGCAAATTAAAATAAAAGCTTGTAATAATTAATAATTGTAATACGGTAATATAAATAAAAATAACAAAAGTAACCCTTTGGCAAGTAGGTACCTACTTTCTTAATTACGTATAGGTTGACGTGCATTTCTTTACCTTTAAATTTCCTTTGGAAGTCTGACAAACGTGAGGTTTGAATCCGTTTTATTGTTCAGGCAGCCGAATGCGGCGCAGTATGCCTTCATTTTGTGGTTCGTCGTAATTCGCACTCGCACAGACATTGCGATGCGCACGGCGCGTGAATAAGCAACAATCGACATGACATGCGACCCGGCCCGGCCGGCGCGCGACTGGCTGGGCTACTTGTACATAGTCTCTCTAATCTGTGCGCGGCGGCCATGTGAATTTAGTCCGCCGGGACGGACCCGCCGCGTACTTGTAAAATCTTACCTAAACGCGGAGTTGGACTGCCCTGGCAGAACATAAATATGTTATAAGCTTGAGAAATATTTTTTTTGATAGCGTGGAAAATGTTTAGAATCTGTGCTATTATTTCTCGCGCGCGTCTCGTGAGTTATTAGTGACTAGTCAGCCATTAGACGTCGCGGTGACTTGCAAGGCTCCAAAGAGAATTGAATCTTAGTATGATCAACACATTGACGATCATGTGTTCGTGCTTGTAAAAAAATTCTCGTGACGCATTATCATTGTACATACAACCTTACCTTTAAACCTATCGTGACCGTCCATTTCGTCAACTCTTATTGACGTCTAAATAGTAGTTTTTGCCTATACAATTGTTACATAATGAGGGTCTTCAAACCACGAGTGTGGCTTTTTGACGACCGGATAGCCTAGTGGTTGAGACCCTGACTATGAAGCTTGAGGTCCCGGGTTCGATCCCCGGTCGGGGCAGATGTTTGTATGATGAATACGAATGTTTGTTCTCGGGTCTTGGATGTTTAATATATATACATATGTGTAAGTATGTATTTATCTATAAAAGTATGTATCCGTTGTCTATTACCCATAGTACAGCCTTTACCTAGTTTAAGGCTAGGTCAATGGGGATGTACCAGTTTTTGACAACCTATGCTAATTCAAAAACCATTTCGAGGAATAGGTTTTCTTAACAATTTCCAATCATCTCAGATTTTATTTTAATGATTTGATTAATAAGTTATTGCTATTTTTTCATTTAACTTTATTTTGACCAAAATCGTTGTGACGAAGACATATCGAAGACACGAGCTCGTAATATTTTTTACTTAACCTATGGTCGGTCTGCTGGGAGTCCTAATTACAGCTGGGGTGTATATTCTTATTTTAACGTAACTCCCAGTCATACTTTTGTTACAAAATAAAAATATAATAAATAAACACTTACGAAGCAAAAGCTGCTTTGATAATTAATTATTAAATTAATCAAATTATTTCAATATACAAATGTAGTTAAAAAGGTCATTGAAATTCACAACATTGAATGTCATACTACGGTTTTGGACCATTTGAATTTTTATCTGACAGCTTTTCTTATGTCGCTTTGACGTTTTATTCAAACAAGATTAATTTGTTTACGATTCTACTGGCCGTGTCTTATCCAACCTCGACATTGGCAGAATCATCAAAAGCTTGATGGGGCCACACTTCCCTAAAAATTGAATTGAATTTGTTTACGATATCTGAATCGAAAGTTCAAACTCACCATGTATGAATTAAATGCTTTATTGTACAAAAATATAGGAACAGATACAAATGAGGAACATTAAGATACATTAGTGATCGCTTAGAGTGACCTCAGTGCGCGCAGTAGTCGGAAAAAGGGGTCCAACGTTTTCACTTCACGTATTATTTTATAGACAAGAATTTCAAAGGCGATACTTTTGGTTTGGATTTTATAATATTCCTGCATCTTCTGCACGTATATTTCTGTGAAAGTTGATGCAATCAGGCACGAAAAACGTATGTTTATCAATTTTGTCGCAAGGTCATTAAAATCAACGACAAATATCGGTATCATGTGGTGACATGATTGACAATGACATTACATGTTATGTCTAAGTGTTGCCAGTCAGATATTGCAAAAACGTGCATTGGGGTGCATTCAAGAGAAAAAATCTGTTATCTTGATCAAATCCCCTCATTGTGACGTCATGGCTGTAGCTAACATTTTTAATTAATTATAAAAAAATACGCATTTAAATAAAAAAATGAGAAACTCGTATCCTTATTTTGGCCTATTTTATCGAAATAAAATATAAAAAGAGGGGGTTAGAGTTTTCGGTACATCCCCATTTGTGTCAATTGTCCCTTGATATTTATTTTGAAACGAAGCGAAGCCGAGTTTCATAATAAGATCACATGAGTGTTTTAAGGCTTTATTATGTAGAGTTGCATACATTACTTTACCTACACACATATTATAAGTACTCTAAGATGGGTTCAGAAGCCAAAGGCATAACAAGCCTGTCACGAATTTGACTGCTTTTAAAGAAATCATTTACAATTTTATATCGAGCTGACGTTTATTATCATAGAGACATAATCCTACTACCACAGATTAGAAAATGTTCATATGAAAACTGGCTCGTAATGCTGGTTTATGAACGCATTATGAAGTTGCGTCTAGATAAACTACATTAAACCATTATTCCCCAGTGCCGACGAGCTACTCCTCACAGAGTTGATATTCAACGGCGTGTTCAACACTCTAACGCCGCCTCAATGTGCGTCGCTCGTCAGCTGTTTCGTGTGCGATGAAAACACCTCGCAGGCTTCCGTCACCGGCGAAGAGCTGCGAGGCGTGCTGAGGCAGCTGCAGGTGAGACTGTCGATAGGCTGTTGTTTAGGTTGTGCGTTGGGTGCCAGTCAGTCAGTCAGCCACGGTACTGTTTTATAGGTATAGATAGACTGGTAGTGTATTACATTACGAGTAAGGTGACATAAATAAACTACCCAGATATGTCACTTAGATATAAAATTTTGTTTTTTGAGGGTGGTTTTAAAAATGTAGGCATTTACGGACATCAGGTTTTGTACCGGTTTTTTGACATTAACTATTTGCTGGTAAGCTAGTAACCCTTTAGAAAATATTTAGAGGCTTGATTTTTGGGTACACGCAGTTTAGTAATTTTGCAATGCACAGTTATTATTATCAACACCGGCGAAGAAAGCGTTCGTTATTGTCACAAGAATAAACAATTTTTCTCGAATTTAACCGATCTTTCTATGTGGGTTCTAATTATAAACTTGTATTTTATCCAGGAATACGCGCGCAGGATAGCAAAAGTGTCATTGGACGCCAAGATGGAGCTGGACGAAGACGAATACGTGGGAAAGAACAAGTACACGCTCATGGACGTGGTGCTGGCCTGGGCCAAGGGAGCCTCCTTCCTGCAAATCTGCAAGATGACCGACGTCTTCGAAGGTATCATTAAGAGGCTTCCCTGAGAGGATGACCTTGAACGTTTTTTGACTTTCCTCACTGCTACTAAACAAATTCGTTTTAGTGACGACATCTATTAAATATAGGTTTAACTTCATTTTACAGTGTTATCACAAATAACGCGTCTTTTAAATAAAAATTGTTCAGAATTCGCACCGAATACGTAAATTACTTTATTATAAATAAAGGCCTGGTGCCCAGCAGTGGGACGTAAATAGGCCGATGATGATGATGGTGATGATGATGATTATTATAAAAAGGTATTTGGTATAATAATGTTAAACGTAGAAGATTACGTAAACAAACGTAAACATTAAATTCTCTATACATTGGTGTATGTCACACAAGTCAAAGCAAATTATGCTTATGATTTAGTGACAATATTAATTGCGACTTGACTTACTTGATGCAGATATCGTAAGTATTAAATACGAAAAAATATATATGAAATGTAGAAAAGCAAGTTGAGATGTTATAGATACTTAATGTATTTATATATTTTGTTTTTATCGTTTAAGTAATGTACAGAATGGCTCTAAAAAGCAGCCATTTCACCGTCTGGCTCAGGGAAGCCCCTTAAGCAACTATAGTTGCCTTTACACTGCTTACTTTAGTTGCGTTATATTTTTTTGCCACTTCAAGCAACACATAAACAGCACAAACACACATGTCGACAGTTGTTACGCTCCTATGAACTCATGCCACAACACTCAAACAATTAACATTTCGCCTAGCCAAATTGAATAGTACCTCTAAAAAATTTGGCAGAGGGAAAAGCGCATGATAACGTCTGCTGTCATTAGTGATGTCGTGAAATATTTATGTAATACCGCTTATAGAATAACTATTATCCCCCTCCCACTTTGCAGCTACAGTAGTAATAGTTTGCCAGTATAATAAATCACTTGCTCTCCAGCGATGTACAGATTGTGAGCATTTAGAATAGGATTCCGGTTTTAGAAATACTTCGACTGTCGACGGCGCTTCTTATGTTAAAGAAAGAGATAAATAATAAATAAAATATCACGGGACAATTTGACACCAATTGACCTAGTCCCAAACTAGGCAAAGCCTGTATGTACTATGGGTACTAGACAACGGATAAACATACTTATATAGATAAATACATACTTATATACATATTAAACATCCAAGACCCGAGAACAAACATTCATATTCATCATACAAATATCTGCCCCGACCGGGATTTGAACCCGGGACCTCAAGCTTCATAGTCAGGGTATCTAACCACTAGGCTATTCGGTCGTCAAAAAGCCACACTCGTGGTTTGAGGACCCTCATTATGTAACAATTGCATAGGCAAAAAACTACTATTTAGACGTCAATAAGAGTTGACGAAATGGACGGTCACGATAGGTTTAAAGGAAAGGTTGTATGTACAATGATAATGCGTTTGAGAATTTGTTTACAAGCACGAAGATGTCAAAACGAATTCACTCGAACCCGAATATTATAAGTGCTTACGGACTGTACTTGTGGCGTGTTGAGATGTCGCAAAAACGAGTTACCTCAATTAAAAATGATTGCGCAATTTTGCATCACGGTGCCAATGTATTTGTAATTGTTACAGGTTCTATAATCAGAACCATGCGCCGGTTGGAAGAGGTCCTCAGACAGCTTTGCCAAGCAGCCATGAACATCGGTAACACTGACCTGGAGAACAAATTCAGCGAAGCCATCAAGCTGCTCAAGAGAGACATCATATTCGCCGCCAGTTTGTATATGTGAAGCTTATCTCAAGTAAATATCCCATATTTAATACGTAGTTGTTTTATTGCAATCATATGATACCAATTATTTTAGATGTTTGAGTAACTTACTGAATTGTTTATTCATTTTAGACAGCTTGTTATTAAATACCACCACAGCGCATGACGCGTTCATGTGTAGGTACGCAATTGGTCATTAGTATTGGTAGTGAAATAAACGGATCACTCACGCATATAGGTATGTCTGTCGAGTATAGCCCAACATGTTTCGGAATATACTCAAATAACATACCTGAGTGATCCGTTTATTTCACTATGAATCTCACGGTAGTTTACATTAGTATTGGTAGTACATTTTCTGCGTCTATGGAGAAGTATCCAGTTAGTAGGACGGATGAGAACTAGAAGGATAGGTTAGGTACTGGTAGTAAGAGGCTTGGTCACAATGTTTATAAGAGAATTTTATTTTAATTACCGTATATCTATAGCATGAACTGGCAATCAATAAAAGAACAGTATTTTTCTAAAATCACACTAAAGTACCATGTTCACTGAGTGGCCGTGCCCAATAATATAACAACACTAATAACCATTAACTAAGTATAAGAAAGAATTAAAAAAATAAAATAAACAGTGACATCAAAATTCGCTAGCCACATATAGTTTCCAAATGGAGATAATTATACAAATTTTGATTTTTAAACTACTATAAAAGCTATAACAGGGGACTATCCATATAGGTATAATGCGAGACTGACAAAACATAGCTTCCCAGTTCCGAGATAAACTTACAACATCGATAAAGTGATATGATAGTGGCAAAGTTTTTGAAATCACTGTTCCACTTGTAAAATTAACTTACACACAAACTATCACAATGGAAACAATCTGTAAATAGCTTACACTATAGTTTTATTTGGTGCCTGAATTGATATGTTTGAGAAATAAACGCGAAATAAATTACAATTCTGTCTAGCTATTTACGTTTTGCGTAACTAAACGAGGTATTCATTTTGTGTCTATCCATGTAGAACTAAACCCCGCCAAGTGCCAGTAAAAAAAACCCACTCCGCGGGCCCGGCGGGCCTCGGCTATGCTATGTTAATATACGCTATATTATTATCGTTTAATACTTAGACGTTATAGTAAACACTCGAGACGCGTTCGACTGCTATGGAAGACTCGACGCTTGCTAGAAGCAGTTTCAATACATCACCAGTCGTTCGCCATTCGCCACTCACCAGTACAACAAACCACTACTACGCCATTATATCGACTCCTTACTGTATTATTTATACAAAATGTACAATTTCTCAAAAGCGTCTTCCAACAATTGCCTTACATTGAATATGTGTAATGTTACGACATCGTGATATGACCGATTTATCGATGATATGTGCGCATTGATTACAGTCACCTCGCTCTACCACACGTACCTTACTCTACGCCTAGTGGCCGCATCTCGCACTGGTGTCGTTTAGCGTTGATTCGTATACTCTTATAACAGGAAAAAACAGTCGACGCATCTGCAAAACAAACCCTCGCTCATAGAAGAGATTGCTGTAATCAACGTTGTATAGACAAGCTACCGCTCACCATTGCCCTACGAGTTTGCATTCACGTACATAAATATCAGACGCGCACTCAAATCTTTGTAACCGTAAATAAATGTAAGACTGGTTTGGCACTTAATGTGTGACAACTATTTTATACATGTAGCTATGATTTTGTACTATTTCAAACGTTTGTATTCATACATAACACGATTAAATAACGGACAATAGCAAGCTGCATACTCGTGTACTACATATAATTACTTTTTGATATGATATACAAAAAAAAAAAACTATTCATCATATGAATCTGAACTTTACTATGATTTAGCTTTACATTTATCTTAGGTACAAACAATTGTTATTATGAGCTTATTTTCATGAATATTGCCAAATATTAATTTAATCTATGCAAAATTAAAAGGTACAATCTTATAAAACAAAGATATGCTTGTTAAATTCGAAAGTTCAGGGAAAGATGCTTTAGAACCAGAACTAACTTTGATCACTAAATGGAAGATGTGTCAAAACTTAAATTACACGATAGTCGAAATGACGTAGTTTTCATTAATTTAATTATTGGAACGACTTAAATATTAGCAACACACGTTCTAAAATTGTAGTAGGCCATTTAAGTTATTAAAATATTTACAATAAATATATGGAACCGTTTAAAGTTTCCAAATTACAGCATTATTCGAAGAATAGGCGAGAAAATCACTAACAACTAGACGAATTGAAGGTGGCCAAAGTTCGCGGTGTCGAGACGCAGCGGTCGCCGCGCCCCCCGCGCCCCCCGCGGCCGGGCGGCCCGGCATGCTCTGTTACTATGCTCTTACAAATAATGCAATCGTTATAATTGGTCTCCTCGAAATCACGACTAACGAACAGGTAACGTACAGGCACACACAAAATCTGCAAAGAAAACGCCTACAAATAAAATCTTTATTTACATCAACCCTATTCAACTAGTCAATAAGTTTGCAATAAATAATAACATATCGAGAAAATAATCGAGTTCGGACCAATCAACGTAGGTAAATTTTTCTAAAACAGTTTTAAACCATGTTATTATTTTACATTAATTTATCTTTCAATATCTATTAACATTAGCTATAATTTATAAGATCTCCAAGTTTGTGATAATCTTCAATTTTAATTTAACAAGATATTCGTTACCTACCTATTTACTGCATGCAACCGCGTCAGTTGCAATATGAAAAGTGTCAACTTAACCGAGAGGGAGAAATATTTATGATTATCATTTCCTTATTCGAATACTATCTTGTTTCAAAACAAGATCAAAAGTTCATTTGGTCGGACCAAAACTTCAGTCGGTAAAATTGATCAAAACTGGTTCCTTCGCGTAACGTAACCTAAGGCGCGGGGTCGTGCGGCGCCCGAGGCGCTTATTGTCAGGGCGGCACGCCCCGCGCCTGCGCACAGACCGCGTACTGCGACACTGAACGTCGACCTCGTTTCTGGGTAAAAAGACTGTTGACGAACTATTAAAAGGGGCGGGTACAGTTTGCGATATGAGTGTTGATATTGCGCGGGCTTCTTGGTCGCGTCCGGGCTGTTAGCCGGGCAGTCACGTGCCGACAACCAGCCGCAGCGCCAGCAGCGGCGGCAGCGCCCACAGCGCCCGCGTCCGCTCGCCGCGACCACACGATAGGATCTCGATTTCCTGCAGGACAAAATTGTGGTGTTAGTGCTGACAATTCGAAGAAGTGTTATGACGTGAACCACAACGGCGCGAGGCGAATCACGTATGAGGTCGTCACCAAGGAGGATAGTATACGGAGTGTCAAAGCCCATACCTCGAATCGTTCCCCGCAGTCATGTTAAAATTCAGGCAATTTCTAGATGGCGCCAAGGTCGTAGCCAGCGGGTCAAATAATAACAAAACAGCGGTACGAATGTGTCACTCAAGCAAGGTAGATGGCGCTGAATGTAAATAAGAACGATTCAAAGTATGGGCTTTGTCAATCCGTTTACTTTCCATGATCCTTGGCGTCACTAACAGTGTTTTTTGCCTCGCGTCTCGTCTTGCCTTCGCCTAGAATTTAAATGAGGGATTGGGAACGGCAGGAAATCATCCTTATCGTTGGCACGTTTAGACAAGAGATGCTTTATTTTACGACCAGCTTTTGCTTGCGACTTCGTACGCGCATAAATATATAAATCCCGTTTATTCTCTATTCCGTGGGAATTTCAAAAAATCCGTCCTTAATGCTTGTCTACATCACAAAGGCAACCTCTCTGCAAAATTTCAGCTTTCTAGGTCCAGTGGTTTGTTTGTAGAATACTTCGTTTGTGATATTGATTGTAGAATACCTCTGGGTGGTAGGAGACGCAGTTCTTCGGGCGGCGGCGGTGCGCGTGCGCGGGGTGGCGGCGGCAGGCGGCGCGGGGGGGCGCCTCGCGCGCGCGCACGTCCAGCCGCTTGGCGCCGCACGGGCACAGCGTGTCCACCACCAGCAGGATCAGGTTGCTGTGCGGGATCTTTTGCACGCTGAACGGTCTGGAACCGGAAGGTCCACATTTACTAGATGAATAGCTTATGGTATCTCTTTTTACTGCGTTATTGACGAGTGTCGAATAATTAGTGACATATCGGGTATGATTACCATGCTACCTACCTCTCGCAGCCGGAATTATGGCAGTTGGTGAGTTTTCCCTTAAGTGGCTGCGCCGCGTTGAGCCTGGACGACTGAAGCGTGAAGAGCTCGGCGCTGGTGTCGCAGGGGCGCACGGCAGCGGAGCGCGCGGCTTCTCGCGGGGGCTCACGGGGGGTGGACGCCCCTTGCCCCCCCGCGGGGGGAGCGCGCCCCTCCTCGGGCCCCTTCTCTGCCCCAAACCCGTCGATGATGATCTCATATTTTCCACGGTCGCGGTCGTCTTCGTCTGCATCTAGTTCCTCGTTTTCGTAGTCCTCGTAATCTGTAATAAATGAACCCGATTTAATATCTGTTGTTACGTTGTCGGTTAATTGGTAAGAATTATTCTAAATTATGTCATATCCAGTCCGGAGCATTGTTTTAAGTATTAACAGTGAGTGAATTAAAATTATCACAGGTCGTTTGAATCTGTGGCTGCAAACTATTTTATAAATATGATTCTCATAAAAATTAGGTAAGAAGCGAAAGATTTAAGTACCTAACTTACCCAGTTCATCGTCCGCATAAGGATGGGAATGCGCTTTAGTTGACTGCCAGAGAGGAAACCAGACTGTCAATAAACTGGTGAGATAGCTCCCCAGCCATGAAAATGGTTTGAATGGCTGTAAAAGACCAAACATTACATATTATTATGCATTACAAAGATTCGAAAGACGGTCTTGCACAAAGTTTCTTAGTTTGCAATTAAACCATTGAATACTTAACGTTACTTGGTATTGACTTTAATTGGATGAACTTTTTATGATGAAACCAATGGACGGAATACAATTGGGCAAAAACAAGATATAGGTAGAGCAGAAGAATACGCATCGATATATGAATCTGAACTTTACTTAACCTTCCGCCAACTTACCGCTAACTTGCACCCGTCACCACTAAAAGGGTTCCTCGAGTCAGGGCATCGTCCTTGGCGGTCGTGGACGGTGACCTTTTTGTATATCCGGTCCTGCACCAGCGAGTCCATAATTGTGCCGTCCACTTGGCCGAAGAACAAGCCGGTTTGCGAGGCGTCTTCTGACAGGATGATGAACCCGTTGTCGTCCAAGATGTAGCAGTCTAGAGCATCACCTGCGCAGGTCTTCTTGCACACGGTACCAGCTGTGCACTGTAAAAGGAGATAATATCTTATTGAACTAAATATGAAAGAACAGTAGAAAGGGAATGAAGTTGTAATTATTACCCCGTTACACAAAGACGGTGTAAGTGGTTGGTACCAACGGCTGATAGCCTGCCGGTCACTATCTTTTTCGTATCTGTATGGACCGTTACTTAAGTTACTTTACTAACCGTGGAAGTAACATTAAGGAAGTGTCTAGCGAGCGAGTCCAACTGAAAGTGCAGGCCGACGACCGCCGCCGGAGCGCGGTGCCCCCGCGACTCCACGAACACGGCGTGGGTGGCCAGCACGAGCGGCGGCCGCCCGCCCAGGTCCTCGCCGTCTCCGTCGCGGAACGGCACCGAGAACACGAAGCTCTCGGGCTCGATAGCGTGGTGTTCTACCGCTCGCCGATACCATTCCGAGTCGTACGCGCGCGAGTACTTTTCGCTGAAGTGCCTGGAATAAAGGAAATGCATTCACTTCACTGTGATTCACCTCACTTAGTTCTAATGCAATGATTAGTGTTTTTTAAATAAGTATAGTTTCTCTGAATTTCGGACCAACCAATTCATAAATTAAACTTGGCCTACTTAATTAGGCACTTCAATATGTTCGAATTCAGTCTCAGTCCCAGACTACTTTTGTCTTTAGTCTAGAGTAGTTAATTTCTAGCTTGTTTCTAGCTCAACTCAAGTACGAATGGTCTCTTAAATACTGTAAAAAGCTGTGGGTAGGTACACTTACGGTTCAGAAGAGTCTCCAGTCCGTGAGCTGTTATTGTTCTCCGTCCACTTGAGCAGCCCGCTGCGGGTCGCGATGAATGACAGCGTCACTACAAACTTGTGGAACCGGCCTTGCCTGCAAAGATGAGCGACGTGTAATGCCTGACTAAGTTTCGTTTTTTATAGTGTTGGGCTGGAATAGAGAGGTAGGTCTAGGTATGCTATTCTCCTGGATTAAGTTTTTTTTATTATTATGCGACGGACAGGGATGTCCAGGGACGATCTACCTGAATACCATTAATGATCATTTGTGTTGCGTTTTTGGGTCTGTCCACATTATGATGATTAAGATTTAGTGAGCAGGGATTGTCGTAACGGATATGCTTTTGCGTTATAAATAAGTACCTAAATGTTTCTTTAAACATGAAACTACCGCGAGATTCAATTATAGTGAAATAAAAACGGATCACTCATGTATGTAAGTCGAGTTTAGCCCGACATGTTTCGGACTAATTCGTAGTCCTTCCTCTGGGAGCGCACGACCCAGCGGCGGCGAGACGCACACTGCGCGCCGCGGCTCTGCTCGCGCGACTACTAGACGCAGCTGACAGCGGCACACAACTACCCTCGTTTTCATCGTCATTTTTATTATTGTCAAATGCAGGGTAGCACACTACACTGACCACATCACTCTGTAAAGGCTCGTTCACATTCACCGTTGACGCAGTATTTAGCACAGTCTTCCAACTTGGGGGCACCGACCATCCACTATCACGATTAAAATTAGGATGACGACTAATTTCAATGGCTTCACGTACTTTCCGCGGAATAAAAAACTTTTCTCTCGCCAGTACCGACACCTTATCAAACCGAATGTAATGCGTCGAATCCGAGTCCATCGAGTGTTCGGCCACAGCAGAACCCTTATATACGTGAGTGATCCGTTTTTATTTAACTATGACCTAAATGTTTGGTGACTTTGTCAACATTGAATTGCATATTCACTGTCATATACCTAGTGTACACACACTACGTACACCTGCGTATAATCAACCATCTCACTGATCACTCAAGCAGGCCTGTCTCCTCTCCTAACTCTAATGCAGCAATTTTTATTTTTATCTAGTTATTTTGTCATTTCTCATTATGAAAAAGTATGTGAGTTATTAGCTTAGCAAACAAGCCAAGAAATTAAATTTAATGGGGGCGCCACTTTCTTCGCATAACTGTCACATTTTTGACATAAATTGCTTAAATGTGGCCACAAATTTCTATGAGAAATGTTAGTTCCTCTTTTCTCCGTTTTCTTTACTTCTTTACTTTTTTGCCAATCTATATATATTTATTTAATACCTCATGTTTTTATAAACCGTGATGTTTCTTATACCTAGTAGGTAATTAATCTTAAGATCACTCCGATCTCAACATATAGGTACTTATAATTAGATCAGATACTTAGCCAAATCCTTGGGTAGCTAGATGATTATTAGTGTATCTACACTTAATTTTAAACCAGTTACCTTTTATCCTGGTTAGCTGATCTTAATTACAAACAGTGAAGAAATATTGCCTTTTTATCACATCAGTGAAATAAAAAAAATCTAACATTTAAATACGAATAGTTCGATTAAGTACTATGTTAATGTCTTTAATAGGTTGATTTCAAAAAGTGTACCTAGTCGATATTGGATCAATAAAGGCTCATTTTTTTCCATGGCCTGGTGAATGAAATTTACGCCCCAAAATTATAATATTTACTCAATATTTTACACAATTTTTGTCATCAACGACGCTTCTCAACGACGTGTACCTAGCCAAAGGTAAAAACCTAATACAGCTTTGGTCTTAAAAATACATATGTAGCCACTAGTCTATTGTAATTTCACTCTTGCTTCGACTCTAGGTATTAGTTGTCCATAAGATACTTTCGATATTCGATACAAACTAGGGTAAATTGCCACTAACTGACCTCTTTAATAAATGTCATCTTCATCTAGTTACTGGCCACTGGCCAGTATGAATACTATCACAATGCTTAATTACACAACGTCAGCATTTAACCTTTTCAACGCCAACGACGCATGCAAAAGTTGTCATCCAGACGCCAAGTTGGCATAACTTCAACGCGGACTTACACCAAGCATACGTTCGAAGGTCGCAGTTGCACTGTGAAGCCGGACACCTATAAGCGTCGGTGGCGTCGTTGGCACGTCGGCTCATGACACTTTTAAGCGTTCTTGGCGTTGAAAAGGATAACACAGACTAGGTGTACAGATTATATTGGCCAGTCACAGTGGGGTGCTCAGTAATAAGCAATTTACCCTAATAAGTAGTAAGTAAAAGCTCAGAAAAATAAAAGCATAATAGAATAAATCTACCTACGCAGGTTTCAATAGCACCTAGCAGTTTGATCAAGTTTAGATTTAACTAAAACGATCTCTCCTCCCCTCTTCCTTTCTTTATATTCCTCGTCTATGTTATTAACATGTATTTATAAGCTAAGGGACTACAATATAAATCTGTCAGGTAGCACAGCTCCACCATTCGATCTCTTAGCAGTATGTTACTCTAACATATCTACTTGAATCATTATTATTCGTTATTACTGTACCTTGTCAGCAGTGCCATTAAAGTTGCTATCGGGCTATTCGTGTGACAAACACATTCAGACATTAGTGATCAACGTAAAATTAACATAAAGTGCGAGATTATTTAAAAAAATATTGGTTAGTGCTTAACTTTTTGACATGCCAAGTGCTTAAAGAATTTGTAGGCTTTCGTTTTTGGACTTAACTTTCTTTACGAAATTTTCGGTTTTTCTGTTTAGTGCCAATAATCATGCTGTATAATTTTTTTTTACTTACTGGTTGTGATGGCTTGCGTGTCCAATGTGTGCGTCCAATTCTTTAATTACCATTGCGTCCCGGACTAATGACTGAACTAAATTTTTGTCGCCTGAAAATCGCAAAATATTATTATTAGCATTTATGAGTACTTAAATGATAAAATGACAGATGATTTAATGCGGGAGTTCTTTGTAATAAGGTAGAACAAGTGGTTCTAGAACTACCGTGGTCCTAATTAAACCACTAGCCATTTGTTAGCGTATGCAGTTCTATAGAAATGTGTGATTCCAATTCCAGATCGAACGAAAACAAAATACGACCGAGTAAAAATACGAACGAGTATAAAGTTATTGCATAATTTGGATGGCGCAAATACGGGGATAAACTAATGAAATTACAGCACAAGAGGCATTCTATAACTGCCTTTTAGGTTGGCAACGTATCTACAATGCCTTTGGTATCGCTAATGCGAAGTGATCACTTACCATCAGGTGACCATGTGCTTATTGGCGTTGCTTGTTTATAAAAAGAACAACTTCTTTACGTCCCAACTGCTGGGCCTGGATCTCCTCTCTAAACAGTAATACTTACAAAAATAAGAATCCCTCTCCTGCTTCTTGTGCGCGTTGTGCGAGGCGAGGGCGCGCGCGCGCACGCTCATCCACTTCCAGCCGGGCCGGCCCGAGCGCGTCAGGAAGTGCAGCAGCTGCTCCTCCGGCGAGTTGAACGTCTGCTCCGACGTGGACGCGTATTCGCAGTACACCCTGAAGATAGAAGCGTGAACATGGGTACTTTGGTAGGTTTGGTCCTTTGAGCCGGATGTATTATGGGCTTTTTACGGTCCTAGTGTATTGCTACAAAAGCCAACATCGTATCTGTGCAAATCGTAACAGGGATCTTTTCGTGCTATGATAAGTTCTTATATTGCATGTACTTAATTTGTTCTGGTTACCTAAAATTTGTGAATCCTTACCATTCCGGGTGAATTTTCCAGTTATCGCCTTTGAAGTATTCAGAGACTGAAAATGTTGACAAATATTTTATTAATGAAATAGTTCTATAATCACTTATTAAGGGTAGGTACCTACATAATACATATCGGAAAAACGACTGATGCGCTGAACCAGTGTTTTTGTACTAGCATAGAGTAAAAGCTATGAATAGGCTTAGGTACTCACACAACCTAGGCTGAAGACAGGATAATAAACAAATGAACAGCTTACCATTAATAGGGCTGTGTTTAATTTCCTGCTCAGCTTGCAGTTCGTACATGCCGTAGCCATCAGGCAGCACAATAGCTAGGGAGTAAGGGGTGCCTTCTACTGGGCTGTAGAAATATCTCTGCCGCCGTGTAGCCACGCGTCTCATGCTGCCGTACTGAACTTTTACTCCGATTTCGGTTTCACCTTCGCGTTGCTCTATCATGTCATGTCGGAGCTAAAAAAAAAGTTATATGTAGAAAAACTCATCAGTGAGCCCTCCCTTAAAGAGGAAAATTGGATTGTGCGGCATCATGTTGGTTTCAATAATCTTTTAAGAGAAAAACTGAAAGTACAACACGTAAGTTTTCAGCTCCTAAAAGTACGAGTATACTTACGTCAAGTAGCAAGGATGTGAGGTTTACTCGCGAATTCTCGTCCGAATCCACGAGGAGTTCCACGTCAGTCAGGTCCACGCTAGAATACAGCGGACGAAGAGTCTCCGTGTACTGGAAAAATCACGAATGTTACTGTACACTACAGGATAGATCCACTAGGTATAAAACAAATGACGAATACGTAATAGTTATATCGATAATATAATTTCCATAATTCCAGCAAGAAAAAAAATAGCTTCGTCTCGTATGTCGGCACTTACTTCCTCATTGGTATACTGAAACAATATTAGATTTCTGGTAAATAATTGATTTTTTATTTATTTCTATATAAACTTTGTAATCTTTATATAAAAAGATTATGTAGCTAATTTCTGTCACGGACAAACTTACCAGTGGCCTGAGATCCGGGTGATACAAAACATGCCCGTTGTTGTCCACCATGAATGAATAACCGTTTACTCCCAACTAAAAAAAACAGAAGAATGCTGAATATTTATACTAGGCAGGTAAATATTATGGCATCTTCTTGAGATGGTCAGTTTTGGATGCGCCTGGGATACCTACTTACCTTACTTCAGCACCACGTTTTGCAATTTTAGAAGCTTTGGGTAGTGACCAACTTAGTAGTTTGGTGAAGCTACTTAGTGCAGCAAGTTGCAAAAATATAACAGACTATGCAGAGGCGGTTTATCCTTAAGGCAAACTAGGCACGTGCCTAGGGGCGCGAGGTTACAAGGGGCGCAGCTAGTTATTATATAAATACTAGTTTAATATAATTTAAGGCCGCCAGAGGGGCGCCGATGACGTGCTTGCCTATAAGAATATTCCATGTAGTTTACCTTGTACGGTGGAACGAGCTTTTTTATCTGATCGACAGGTACGTCCGTTCCCACCACGCCGAGTAAGTTAGCTTCTCGGTGCTAAAAATAATAAGATTCATTATTATCCTTATATTTCTAGCTATATTTTAAGTAAAATAACTGATTTGGTGAGAAAACGTTAAGGTTATCCGGCAAAGCGAATGTAAAAAAAATATGGACTCTATCTTACCGTGTGGTTTCTCCTGTCGAAAATCGGTACCGTCACAGAGGTCATCAGCTGCCCCATCCCGTCGTCGTCCAAGTTGCTACTCTGTAATCGAAAATAAATGCATTTTAATGTTTAAAACAAAGTCAAAAACTAATTTCAATTATATCCTCCAAGTCTGTATAGCTGGGGAGCGCTATTTCTCTCATAACCTTTTAAGTCATAATGTAATGCTATTCATAATCATCGTTATTTTTTTTTTCCCGCCGAGAACGTAAATTTTTCAATTTTTTTTAAATGGTCATTGTATAACAATCCTGAATAATTCATAGTTTCAGTTCCGGGTTAAAATATAAATAACCCTACCAACTTAAAAAACCCTGACATTTAATTTAATTTCAAACTTTAATTTCCCAAAACGATATTAATTGAACTTAGCTAAGATCCATTTCGTCGATAGGTTCATTCGTTTAGGAGCTGCGATGCCACAGACAGACACATACACGGAAACACACGTCACGCTTTTAACACCCCTCTTTTTAACCGACTTCAAAAAAAAAAGGAGGTTCTCTATTCGTCGGTATATTTGTTTTTTTTAAGGTGGGGGTTAAACATACTGGTACAGTCAACTCACCCTGCCCCCGACGTAGACGGGACTCCAGTGCACGGGGTGCATGGTCTGGTACATGACCAGCGGCCGCGCCAGCACCTCCACCATGTGGATCACTTTAGCACGAATCTCCGAATGCTCGTTTATGGACACATAGAACCCTGAATCAATGAAAATAATCGATTTATTGATTATTTTTGTTTTTATATTTATGAAACATTCATAGTATGAAATTCAACATACAATGACAATGCAAAGAAAAATCCGTTAAGCAGCTGCTTAACGGATTTTTCTTTGCATTGTCATTGTACATAGAACCCTATTGAGGAAAAAAGGGTTCAGCATTAATGAACTTACAAGTTCTCCCGCTTTATACTTACAAGCTTTTTTGCCAAATGTACTTTTTGTTGTCTGCACTGGTATTGTCATCCAACATATCTGCTTTAAAATTCAGTCGCAAGATACAATTACGTACGACCAGTGCAAATAAAAGCTTGTAAAAACATCTTTTTTTCTCCAAAATGTTTTCCAATTTTCGACATTATTATTTGTCTGTTTTTGTCACCTTTGTTAGTGCACGCCATGTCCTTCATATTGTGCGCGGACGCAGCATCCCCGCCCACCCCGTAGGTAAAGATGCGCACGGGCATGTGCGGCCAGTTCCAAGTCCGGAACACGCCCTTTACGCCGCCCGCGCCGCCTCCGGCGCCCACCACCGCGATCGCCTGGTTGCACTGGCAGCCTTGACCGGTTCTGTTATACTGTGAAAAGTAATAAAAAGTTGTCTATTAAAAAAAAAAAAACCTTTTTCACACATTGACATCGTTTTGTGGAGTTGCCTACTTAAAACATTAACTTAAAATGAAATTAAAGTAGTTAAGTAATTCAAGATAACAATAATTATAGTTACCCTATGTAGTATTTCAAAGCCAGTGGTCAAGGCTCCAGTCAAATTGGCCGCTCCCCCTGTCGCCTCGGCGCCCCAAAGAGCGGACTTCAACTCTCTTATGGTTTCTGGTACAGCCTGAAAATAAAAAAAAAAGTATTATATCCCGAAGATGAGGTGGCGGGAACTTGTAGTTGTAATTGTTTGGTAAATTATTATCGCATTTCAATGCAAAACGCATTCGCAAAACGCATTCTCATCATTTATTGCTAAGCGAATAAAATAAAGAAACAAATATTCGTCACATCACTAGTATACCGACAAACATGTATGTCGACGAGTACATTTACTTGAACCAGATAGCATCCTCCTATCATGATAAATCGAAAATTCCATACCAAACACGGTTCATTGCTTTATTTATCCTCATACCAAACACAAATATACATTCGCAAACCATTAAACGACAGATGCCTATCGTAATAGGTTCGTAATACAAACATTATTGAACTTACGTAAGTAGCTCGAGCATACAAGGTTTCATTTGGAGACTCGCGACGTAAGTTGAGGATGTTGGCCGGGAAGGTAATTGCTGGATCGTATATTAGCGAAGTTGCGAGTTCACGAGTGGAGCCGCGTTCAAGAGTATTCCAGTGGCTACTTTACCACTACCACTATAATTAACCTATTTTAACTTTTGACCTAAGTTTATCATCAAACAGACTATGCTCTTCGTTCCGTCTTGGGTGGTTAACTAGACGTGACTTATTTTTCGAGGAGGACCAGCGGGTTTTCTCAGGCCCCTATTTCACAAACTTTACAATGTCAGTTTTCAATGACAATTCGGTGTCAACTGCTGACTTGAAGAGCTTTTGTTTTAGTGCGCTTCATATTGTCAAAAAAAATGTAGTCCGAATTGTCATATAAAACTGACAATTGTAAAGACTGTGAAATAGGAGCCTAGACTACATATACACTGGAACCCGGTTTATAGTATTCGAATATGAGAATATGAGAGATAATTGACGAAAGTTAAAAAGTCTAGGCGCAAATTAATTTAAATTACTGGCGATCGAAACTAGTGATCGAAATTTGATCCATAACCACATGATTTTTAAAGTTAAGAAAACGTGAAGTTTGTTTTTTTATTCCCTTTACTCCTTACATTGTTTATATTCGTCCAGTTAAGCTGGCGTCAGAATTTGTCAGAATAAGAGCTAAGTCCACGAGTGCGATCCGGCCACCATCCGGGTAGCCGTAATAACTCGTCGCTGTCCGGCGCGTCCGGCTGAGGTGACACATGAATCCGTCAACCGGACAATCTAAACATTACTAAACGATGCTCTGTATGGGTTGCTAGTAAAATTGAATTTAACTTTTTTATGTAGGCATATTTTTCGTTGCACAAGTTACTTGCTGTCTAGGTTTTACTATTTGTTTAAAAATGGTTTAATTATTCTTTCATTCATTGACCTATTCATACGTTTATTTTGAAGGGTGAAAAAAAGACAGCATTATTTTCCGTATCATGTTGAAATTATTTTTGAAGAAATAAATGTTTGATTTTCTTATTTATTTTCTTTATAAAAAAATCGTTGAAAATCAAGAACAATTAATTTCGAAATGTTATTGGGCGCGGAGCACAATTTATGCAATCCATAACATTACACAAGTATTAGGTACTTTTGAAAAATTGTGACGCAAGTCATAGCTTTTAGCAATTCATGCCAGCTACCTTACACGTGTGAGCGCGCTGCGAAGTTGCAAGCCCGCGCGATAAGGGCGCGGTCGCACCCTCCTGTCACGGCTACGCGCTCTTTGTGGCGAAGATTTTATCTCGAAACTTCCCCGGGACTTACCAACTCAATGAGCACGATGATAGTCTTGTTTAAATACCTAGTTCTGTTTACTGACGCCTCGGGAAATGCAGAGGTGTCGCGTTTGCATTAAAATTGAGAGCTTCATACCATGCTTACAATCTTTGACGTGAGGTTTTACTGTTTGGTTTATATATGATTCTCGCGAGCGCGAGTACCTATTTAAAGTAATCGACTAAGATAGGATAGGTTTTGATTATAGTAGGACTATGGATTTTCAAAAGCAGGTATGGGTTTAACATAACATTTTCTCCTTCATTTTCTTCATTTTCTTTTCGGTCGGGGCAGATGTTTGTATGATGAATATGAATGTTTGTTCTCGGGTCTTGGGTGTTTAATATGTATATAGGTATGTATTTTTATCTATATAAGTATGTTTATCCGTTGTCTGGTACCCATAGTACAGGCTTTGCATAGTTTGGGACTAGGTCAATTGGTGTCAAATTGTCCCATGATATTTATTTATTTTATTTTATTTATTCCTAAGGGGAAACGAAGGATCTGGGTCTGGGATAAGAATTATTTAAAAAAAATCGGCCAACTGAGAGTTGGACTCGCGCACTGAGGGTTTCGTACAAATTTATAGGTACGTAAACCGAAGGTCGAATTAAAAAAATCTTTTTGTTTGAAAGAGTAGGTATACTTTCTAGTAGGTCCCATTGTCACCAAGTCAGGATCTGATGATGGCATCCCAGGGAAGAGGGCAACCCTCAAATTTTATAGGTACGTATCATGTGTTTCATATATTTTCGAAAGCTATTCAAGTACTTGCTTCTGGTAGTCATCATCTCGTGTTGATGAGGTGATGATGGAAGGCGCAACTCCTTAACGGTTAGGAGTTGGAGGATAATATTTTAAATATTAACGTAACTTAAAATTGTGAAATAAAAATCTTTTAACAAAAAGTAACACCGCCTTCGAAATTCATATTTCTGCTATTAAGAAGGATTATTTTATATATTTTTTCTGAGGTTTTTTTTGAAGGCGGTTTTATTAATAACTGTAAGTTGGCTTAGAAATTTGATATTTTCACAGCTTGAAAGGACTGCAGTCTTGAGTAGGTAATTCAGCATGATACCTCCACACGTTTCAGGGAAAAAGTTCCTTTGGGTTTCGTTTTTTCTTTTGAGGTACGGAACCTTAAAAAGTCGTTTTATTCAAACGAGCAATACGTATTTATAATTGACAGTATTTGGTCCATATAAAAAAAAATACTAATGCAGTCAACGACTGATAAACAAACTAATTATTTGCAATGGGATGAAAAATCGAGGTATCTATACCTAATCCATTTCCATTGGGTACTTAGATATCTACCATATTTTCAAGACAGGCACAAATCAGTCAACCAGGTCCTGCCTATTAATTTACATTATCGTAATGAATATCCTACTCACGCACTAGTTAATTACATTAGAGAGCCTTTTTATCCCTTTTTCCGATTCCAGATAGGTAATTGGCGGGATGGGAATTCGTCAGTAATGCCGAAAAAGAACTGGGGCGATGGTTACACGACTGATAAAGCAATTTCCACAGAAGGGGTGGCAATTGTGTTGCTATTTACAATGAATTTTCCCTTTTCCTTGACGCTGTTTTAGCTTTCTTTTAGTTAAAAAACGTCTTTCATCTTCTACTGTTCGGTTATATAAAATATAATCCTTCTTCCTAATTTGTCGTACCGCGTAATTCGTGTTTGGGACGAAGCGTTTTTTAATGACCTACTGCGTCTATTCCTGAGTTAATTATGATAACATCACCGTAATCCTTTCCTCAAACAGGGGTTAAATGCTGCGTTGATTTACGTTTTTAAGGGAAAGAAGGCTGATGTTATTCAGATAGATGCGTATCGGTAATGCCGGCGGCACCGCACGCTATACTTGCATTTGCCTACTAATTTCAGGTGCCTACCGATTGCGTTAATAGCAGTTGATCGTCCTTGTATTGCGGTAACCTATTCAATGCTACAATGCCTGTACAAGTAAAAACACGGAAGTTTGATTTACAGATAACACACACACAGATAACATGCTGGGAAATTAATATTTTTTTATTGTTTCGTATTGAAATAGGTAAATATTCATTGTATGGCGAGATACGTATTTTTGTAGTTTTTTAAATTCTTTCCCTTCTTCTTATTAGGTATCGTAAAAAAAGGAAAAATTTAAAAGTCAAACATTTAATTTGTTTAATTTCCTGACGTATTTATTTATCCTTAGGTAGCCTAGCTAACCTAACCTAACCTAACAGTCCATGCTTTGCATCGGGTCTCATGGGAACTGCTCATCCTTGTTGTCATTTTATGAGAGCAGGTTTGAATACGCGTCCAGAAAGTGAGTGAGTTTAATTTTATAGAGCGCACATTACGTACTTTAAGAGATGTGTGACAAGGATAAGGACTCACCTGTGCCAAAATTTTGGTATAACACGAATGAATCTCCGACACAGTGTCGCTGTATCGGTACACGTTGACGAAGTCGTTCGGGCCTAGCGTGTCGAGAAGGCCCGAGACCGTGGCCTTGGCCAGTCGCCAGTACGACGAGCCGAGGTCGTCGGAGTCGTCCAGCAGGATGACCAGGTCTTTGGGAGACGTGGCGGCCTCCACGAACCAGTTGGAAGACCGGAAGTCGTAGAAGTCGCGAGCGTGGTGTGAGTAGCCGTCCTCAGGCGGCCATGACATGGCTGAAGGAAAATGTTGGATTGTTTAAAGCGACGAAGGTTTTTCTTTTGTACTGGTACAAGTTAACCCCTGTTCGATGGTCAGACACATAATCGACTATACAATAAGTATATGATTGGCTTCCAATCGCAGCGAGGAAAAGCCTTTTTATCATTTAATAATTATAATAACTAAGACGGATCGCTTATACATACCTAATAAGTATAAGCAACTCTAGATAGTTCTCAAGTATTGTTGAATAAAATAAGAATCTACTTCTAGTTACTTGAAATCCTATCTGTTCATCGAGTCAACATATTTAGGTAAAAGTTGCTCTATAAATAAGTAACTGGCAATCTCGCTGAACCCAAAGGGCAAAAGGTATAAATAAATAAGTGAGCAGACTGTTTTATAAGCCTCAGAATATTTTATTTTTAGTATAAATATTTAAAAGTACGTACCTGGATACCGCCTCATAAAGCCGGTAGACGAGGCGTAGTACTGCCACGACAGCGACGGGTCGATTTCATAGTTATTTACGAATAGCGGATCGAGGTGCTCGGACCACGCAATCTGGTTCTGAACGTCGCCATCTGGTGGACAGGGTCGGAGTTATTGCTTAAACTGTAGTTTTAGAAAGTATTTTTTGTGAACAAAGAGGTACCTGGTCACAGATGACACGAGGATTCTAGCTAGATATCATGTGTTTGAACATATACTTATGTATATAGGTTATGCTTGTTACAGAACATATGTTTTAGAAAGAATGGCTGTTGCCGATATGTAATAAGTAGCTGTTACCCGCGACTTCGTCCGCGTGGATTTCGGTTATCGCTATCCCGCGGGAACTATACAATTTTACCGAATGAAAGGTAGCCTATGTCATTCCTCAATATTCAAACTATCTTCTTACCAAATTTCATCTAGATTGGTGCAGCGGTTTTCCCGTGAAGAGATAACAAACAGACAGACGGAGAGACAGGGTTACTTTCGCATTTATAATATTAGTTAGGATTAGGATAAGTGGTGAAATGGTGATCGGTTTCGAAATTCTGAAGTTAGCATTATTGATAAAAAAGCCTAAGTAATAGGTAGTTATCCTAACAAATATTATAAATGCGAAAGTAACTCTTGTCTCTTCGTCTGTCTGTTTGTTACCTTTTCACGGGAAAACCGCTGCACCAATTTAGATGAAATTCGGTAAGAACATAGTTTGAATATTGAGGAATAACATAGGCTACTTTTTATTCGGGAATATTATGTAGTTCCCGCGGGATAGCGATAACCGAAATTACGCGGACGAAGTTGCGGGCAACAGCTAGTCTAAAATAAAAGTTATGCATAATGATTCATTTGACGGTTAATACTGGGCATTCAGCAAGGCAAGGTTGACTTGGCACTGCATTGACCAATTAGGTTTTTTCTTTAACTACCCATTAAAAGAAGGGTAATTGGCAAACTTGGTTCATTGAGCAGCCATGATTGCTTTCTCCTAGACCGTCGGGCGGAAAAATTAATGGTTCGGTATCGGTCGGTACAGTCTGCATCCGATTTAATCTAGACGCGATTAGTAACTGTTGCTGAAATACATGTATCTCAGTTATATATATATGTCTTTTAATCTACGCTGAGGTGTCCTTGTTGGAAATTTGAAAACGAGGGTGTATTTTAGTTTATAAGTTTATGACATTTATCACACACATCAACACACATATTAGGTACAATAAAATCAGTAGGATGTGAAAATACAGAGTCTGACTACTTATCCCCACTCAGCATAATATGGCGGCTGCCGTAACGCTGATTTTCTGTTTTGTGAATGAGTATTTAGTACTATTAGCTGTAATAGTAGTTTATGCAACTCTTAAGTACATAATGAGGGTCCTTTCGCCTCATTTCATCATTTCATAAAAGGATCACACGAGTGTATTAAGGCCTAATTATGTAGAGTTGCATACATTACTTTATCTACACAGATATTATAAGTACTCTACGAATTTGGTTGTTTTTTATGGTTCCGTACCTCAAAAGGAAAAAACGGAACTCTTATAGGATCACTTTGTTGTCCGTCTGTCTGTCTGTCTGTCTGTCAAGACCCTTTTTCTCTAACGCGTGGAGGTAGCATGCTGAAATTAATATCAAATACTCAAGCCTGCGCGGTCCCTTGAAGCTGTGAAAAAATCAACCTTCTAAGTCAACGCAATCAAAAGATACAGTCATTTAAAAGGCTATTTCCATACAAATTGCCGAAATCCGACTGTCGCTCCATTGTTTTTGATGCTGGAGGTATAGCTATGTCGTGTCGGTAGTAGTGTGACACATGTACTTAACAGGAACTATTTAGTACAAAAAATACAAAGTGAGTGAGTACGTCTATAAGCAGTTTTGAAGAAAATATATTATTAAGGTTATGTAATTAAATTCCACGTAAGACTTCAATTTAGCTCTTGTTAACGTTACGGAATTGTAAAAGAATATTGCCTATTTGAAAAGAATTCGAGCCTACCCGTAGCATCTAATAACTCGTTCGGAGAAATGGGCTCGTCGGCGAAACTGTTTGTTAATTTATCTTAAGACGTATTTCTAATTCTGAAGTTTAAAGTAGCTTTAAATGTCATCTTGAGCAAAGTACAAATGGTCACGTGACTAAATTATCATGAAAGCTAAATCGTTTCTATCCAGCAATCAAACCTTTGATGGTAAAAATAATAGCTTCAATGAATAAAGGATGACAGTTACCGTCGCTTATCGGCTCTGAGGTCACGGGACCGAGGCGAGGGAAGTAGGTCCGTCTACTAATAGGTTGGAATATGTCAATTTGTCCATAAATTACCCCACCTCGCGGCGCGCCCCCGGCCCCGTTACGTGTCCACACTGTAGGTAAATTACTTCCCAGGGTGGTGTATTCAATTTATATTAAAATTTTCTCTAATTCCCCATGGCGTCGACGTGCTGTCTGATTAAGGGACTGTTTGGAATTTTGCGTAAACTCTTTCTGAATCGCTTCGTGAAATTCGCTGCATAACTGAATATTATTAACCTCTACGGAGCCGTCCGTAGGATTTTGCTTTTAGGCTACCTGCAGACTGATCTAAATCGTATGAAGCTCTGATCGTGACAGGGTAATTAAAAATCGAAGCGAGCCGTAAACCGGCGCGGCGTACAGTAAACAGTCATTAATTGGAAAGCGACGCATTAACGTCACCGGTTAGTTGAGTCCTTTGTCACGTCCATCGATGACCTATTTGCCGAGGGGTGTTTGTGTACCCCACGGAGCCGGACGGTTGCGAGCGCCGTTCTTTGTCTCAGGTTTGAAGGGATTTCACCCTTTAACCTTTCATGGAAGCGGTAGAGATAGCAGTCAATACAAAGAAACTCGCCTCATGCCACTAACGCATTACGTACCTACGTGTAGCGCGTGTAAGGAATTTTTGTCGTTTGTACGCTCGACGTAGAAAAATTGAGAACTCAATAATTAAATTTGCATGTCATTTCGTACAAGAGTATCTCAAATGAAATGAGTACCTAAGTCACGTTTTCTTTTTTTTTTTCTTAAGTATATGAATGGGATCAAACGAGCAGGCAGCACCTGATAGAAAGCAATCACCGCCACCCATGGACACCTGCAACACGAGAGGAATTACAGTTGCGTTGCCAGCTCTGAGGAATAGGTAGGCTCTTTTTTTAAAAAGATTCCTAAGTTGTATCCCTCCGGGATTGTTGCCGCAGGAAGCTTATTCCATATCTTCGTCGTGCGAGGGAAAAAGTTCACCTTAGATCGGACAGTTCTAGACTGTCAACCGTCAAGGTTGTGAGGATGGAAGGATAGACGGTTTCGCGGAGTAGAACTTAGCCGCAGGCAACAACCCTAACAGTTCATGAAATATGCGGTTGAAAAATGGAAAGCGAAATGGATAGAGGTGCCACATCCCTCCGCATAGCCAGTGGATCGAGCCGGCCAGAGAGTGCCTAGTTATCGCTAAATCGAGCAGCTCTACGTTGGACACGGTCAAATGGAAGGAGTATGTTCTATTCTAAGTAAATGTTTTAAGACGGATGGATGTAGAGGGCATAACACAGTGCTATGGCAGCACCTTGCCGTATTCGACGTGCCTATTGCACTTGAGATTTTTAAAGTATAAAAAGTTCTTACAGAGTCTTTAATTTTTTTTATACGACGAGGAAGGCAAACGAGCAAGTGGGTCACCTGATGGTAAGTGATCACCACTGCCCATAGACACCCGCAACCCCGGAGGGTTAGCAGATGCGTGGGTTAAATATTCTTACGCTCAACATTGATGTAGGGCGGCATCAGCACGGCACTGTAGCTGGAATTGATCGCGATGTGGTCGAAATGTCGGCTGGGCGCGAGCACAAGTCTTCGCGCGCGAGCAGCCAGTGTTCCGTCATCAGCATGTACGTTGAGCCAACGCGCGTCGAAGTACGCGCCTGGCGCGGCGTCGCCCGCGCTGCTTGACGACAGCGCCGCCGCCTCCGCAGAGTCCATGATGCGCTGCGTAAAAAAAAAAGTGGTAAGTTAAAATACCGGTTGGTGTCTTCGTCGTGTTATACCGACTTTGTTTTTATTCCTGCTTTGCAGTGGTAGTGGTAGAGCCAAATCACGTTGTACATAGTAGTCGTTGCTCATTGATTATACAGATGGGGGAAATATAAATACACAAATTATCGACGTAAAGTAGCGGTAACCCCGTTGCTTGGTCAGAAAGACGGAGGCCCAAATGAAATAATTGAACAAGTAAAGCAAATGCGACATCATTTCATTTATTGGTGCATTTTCAAACTGTATACTTTTACCTCTGGAGGCATTTGAGTAGCACTTAATTCTGAACAAAAATACGGTCATACACATTACAGTCCCCAGTTTGAAAAGCTACCTTTGCAGTAGGTATATTTTAGTAGTTACTGCTGAATAATAAAATTTAAGTAATTTTAATTTTAATTAAAATTATAGTTATTCTATCTAAAAAATGTCACAGTTAATCTCCGCAACGTGAAACGATGCGTAAGAACAAATTTAAGGAAAATATTTTTCACCCCTTTCGCTTCTGAACTTTAAGTGCTATTCGGTCAACCAGGTACTGGTAGCTAATTAAGCGCACTGAACCCAAAAATAAAAGTTAAATGAAGCTCTCCTTTGAAATAGAACGACACGTCGTTAAAAATGTAAAGGAAAGCTTCTAATATCTTAATGGCCGTTAACGATGTCTAGCTTTTGTTTTAATTGATCTGCTGAAAAAATCCTTTCTACCCAATGTTTTTACGTATACATATAACAAACAGTGTACATATTTATTTGTATACTATATATATTTCATATTCTCTGCAAGCGAATGGCAATATTGAAACTTAACAATACTTCTAGATAGGACAAGAAATCTGCTGAAACCTACAATAGCTCAAAGTTTCACGTAGCGAGGTACTTTTAGCCACAATCTTTTCCCCTTTTCCTTTAGAACGTTATTGCTTTCACCTTTCAAGTCTCGCAACTATATTAAAAGGGTTGGAGTCAGGGTTGAATCGATAGCGAATCGATGGCTCGTCTAAAGGAGCGCGAGCACAAAGAGTGGTCAGATAAAGGCGCAGACAATTGTCGGCAATTAGCTGTGTATTCGGGCTGATCGATTGCGACGCTTAGAGCCGCATTAGTGGCTGATGGAAAATGACAAATCGCACTCAATGCTCGGCGAATTGTGGCAACATTTTAAACTGCCGATCGTGGTAAAATAACGTCAACATCATAGCTAGAACTACCTAACTCTGTGCGTGCAATCTGAAAGAGCAAGCTTTGGGGTGCACCCACAAAGCCAGACAAATAATTACAATCCAAAACATGCAAACGTATCTTGAGAAAACAATGTAAAACAGGTACCTCACGTTGAAGTAGGATAGGCAGTCGGGCATATTCAAACACAAAACGGTTTTATTGTTCGCAGCTCTATATTTATTGTTCACCCCAGTTTGCCCCAGTCTAATTCATTCGAGCCGACCTAAATCAGACAATAATTGTTTCATTCGACCTTCAAAGAAATACCCGCGGATAGATAAGCGAAGGTGGGCCAGGTCACGTAGCGAGCCGACATTTGGCAACCCTTTGATCCGGGGCTGTTTGATAACGAACACAGCGAACCAAAAACAGCAGGCTATTTTCTGTTCATAAAGCTTCTTAGACGGATACAGTGGAACTATATTTAGCAAAGCGAAATGTTGAAAAAGTAGTTAAGCTTATAATGCCTTTCTCAGATATAATAATTTATATCTGAGAAAGGTTTCACCTCAAAGTATGGCGTTCAATTTTAAAAATAACTAGTTGTATCAAACGAAATTTATTATTCTTATTCGGTGTTGCAGTTAGTTTTCGTTTTCATGTCTAGAAATTGTAAGTGTGACATATTTCTAAAGGTTAGCAATGTCATTGATTCGCTCAGAGAACAAAAACAGTAATCTAGTTCATCTCGAATTTGACATAAGTCTAGTTCGTTACTTGCTACTCGCTTAAACTTAGATCACATATCTCAAGAAACTTGTAAATAAATGCTTTTTTTTGGAGTGTTTCAGTAAAGGCGTGAATCCATATTTCCGAGACGCGTGGGGGTGCGAACAATAGTCTGTCTGACGTCTGGGGCGAGATGTAAAGCGTTTTGTTTAGGAATTTCCCTGCGTTTGCTACGTTTTATTTTCCTTTCTTCAACCTCAACTTAGACGAATGCAACCGTTGGCGGAGATGTTGCAATTTTTATTTAAGACAATGCTTCAATCACTGTTATGAGTCATGACAAAGAAAATTAATCCGTTATTTTAGTTACGTATTGTATTTTTCTTCAAGAAAATTCGGTCTTTAAGTTGTTCTGAAACAAGTATAAAAACAGAGCAATTAACACCCAACTAAAGAGTTTCTGTCTTGTATTGGCTCCGCTTTTATATAACACGATGCTGAATACAAAGGAAATCAGGACAGCGATATAAATATGGCTATGTTTCGTTAAATGTTTAGACTATTGTTTTCTTTTAAATGCATTCACAATTTATCTAACAATTTGAGCATAGTTTCATGGCGTAATAATTGAAAAGCTGTCGATCTGCTGGCGTCCCTACACCGCAGTTGCGGAGTCGCGTGAGCCTAACGACTGCCAGCTGATTGCCTGCATTACCAGCCCTGCCCCGGGCCGCGGCCGCGGCTACATACACCTTCGCTGACGGCCTTGCTGGCTTGCCAAAACTCACCTACAGTGAAATAGGCATCTTTTCTTTTTTTGTAACGTGAAGAATTGCCAATTTAAATGATAGTTTTTTTTTGTTTTATGTGATGTCTATCTTGTTTTTGTAGCGATTAAAGCGATGTTCAAAAGATCATAACTTTTGCATGCCAAAAAACAGGCTTCGCCCAGTGACAAGAAAATTCAAATTGCCGTTATCAACATCTCGTAGCAGAAGAATAAGATTTAATTGAGCCAAAAAGCCTGCTGTACCTAGTTCAGTAATCACAAAACACATTCCAAATACCATTAGAATCGTTTCATGACATGTCATGTCAATTACCGGGCGGTTAATGGGTATGGTCACTTTGAGAGTCATTGTTAGCTCGACAATAGGTACCTAATGGAGACGGCTAAAACCCTGGCGCAAAGCTTTAGCATGGGTGATTTAATGTACTTATGTACTCAAGCAACGTAGACGCATCGAACCTAGTAAAGATTATTTTATCAGAGTTAACTAAACCCCAATATCAAAGTGGAACACGAAGTTAGTAACGCGAATTTTACTGTAGCTCTACTTTGTCATAAATGCATTTTTTGTGTATGTTAAATCTATTTCAATTGTACCCGTTTTATGGTTTACTGTAGCTAGTAATTTGACAAAGACAGGCGAATAGGTTGATGTTGATTGCATGTTGTATTCCAATACTATCGTGGCTGAACATTACTCCGCTGATGAAGGTCGATCCCTCCATTATTTTGATAACATTTTAGTTTGCTCTATATCAAGTTTTAGTTACGACCCAACGGTCTATGTTTGACGAATAAAATAAGTAGGTTTTTCGTGTATTTGTGAGCAATAACAATTTCAGTTAGGTGGGTACAGAATAACTAGTAATATTAGTTATTTTGTGCTTAAAGTTACTTCAACAATTTTGATAAGCTTTGCGTGACAATGTTAAGTAGTTTTGAAATAAAGTCGTGACTGTAAATACCTGCCTTTAAAAAGATGTATCCTTTATACATATTCAAGTTTAGATAGATTTTAAAGTAGTTAATTGATAACATCTGAAGAATATTAGTTGTGAACTACTTAAGAATGATTACGTAATGCCATTATGTAATCTCCTGTCCTCCTTATCTTCGCGAATGTCTCCGCAACGTTAATTTCAAACTTTTAGAGTAATTAGCAACACATTTTGCAAGGTTTCTGAATGTATTTTAGTTTCTAAGAACAGAGAAAATCATAAAGACAATGTTAATAAAGAGATTTCTTGGGACACCGAAACAACTTTTACGTATAAAAATGTGTTAAGTGTAAAATACGTAGAGTATCCTGTTTAATCAAATAAACCGTTTTGATGGTTTTCTTTATACGCCGATGTAAGTACTTGCTTATACTCGTATTCAGCCCCGTATAAAAACTCTTCGAAAACGTTTATAAATAAGGTGTTTTGTGAGATGAAATAGCCCCATTGGAAGAACGGGGTTTACGCGCAAAGTAGAGGCGAAGTAATTAAAACTTGCACTTCGCGACGCGCCCCCGCGGCCCGCGGGACGGCACGGCGCCTCGTCCCGACCGATAAAGGGTTTTTCTTTATTAAATCCCAGGTAAGAAAAACTTGTATGACAACACTGTTTCAAGTTGAAAAGAAATTAAGTTATTCTGCATGACGATGGATGTTATAACTCCAAATACTAGGCTAATTGAAATATTAATTCCGCATACAATCCGTGGCACCCCAAGCGTTTGATCTGGCCATTAAGATGCGCGGTGAAAAGGCCGACGTTCGCACAACAATACCGTGTTTCTCCGTAAAAGCGGCGCTGCCTTATTTTGTTTCAGCCACAGTTTCATTAAGTGCGAAATGTTAGCGTCGTTTTTTCTGGGGACTCGACGCCCGCAGCGGAGCAATCCCCCCGATTTTTCAACTTTATTGTCGAGCTAAATTCTGGACTCTTTCGGTCCGCCATTGCCAAGTCTGTGTGCCGCTGATTATGATACCGTCCATTCTGTTCGTACAAGGTGTGAACTTTTGTTTTTTGGGCATTTATTGTAAGTTAAAAAATGTGTGCAATAGCAAAGTTGTCGAATACACACTTACAGCCGTATTCAGGGAATATTAAATTTTTCAATGCTTAAAGAAAACTCACACTCACAAACAATTTTATTCAAAAAAATATTGGGACCTCCAAACGGATATACTCGTATGTACACTCCTTTGGTTTTGGCTGTTGCTTTATTGTATTACATAAGCTGTTACTGTAAAAGCATAAACCCCATAAATACGAAACGAACACGACTAGCGCAATAAAAGCTCGAATAACGAAACTACAAACACAAAGGGCACAAGGGTGCAAGGTGTGCGAAAATAACATTTCGTCTTTATCACGAATAGAGGCAGTACGTGAGGAATGGAACCTCGCATTTGACTGCGCCGGTAAAGGCAGGAATGCGGCAAAAAACGAGATAAACTGCTCAGATAAACGCGCCGGCATTCGCTGAATATGATTCCGGCTCGTTGCCGCGTGCGTCGTCTTGGTGCGCGGCTGGAGGTTGTGGCCCTTGTTGGGTGCACTATGTACCACGCAATAGTTACCTAGTAAATGTAGGAACACAGGTTCACTATTTCACAGCGAAGAACCTGTTTTCGGAATTATTGCTTCACTGAATTTTCGTGACAAAGAAATGTACATGTAGGTATTAACTCAGTTTCATAATCGTATAAAATAAAAAAATAATAAAAAAAATGAAGGCAAACGAGCAAGTGGGTCACCTGATGGTAAGTGGGAAGGAATGTACAATATCTGACATTGAATAAAAATATCTACTATTTTTTTTTGGATGTAGAATAGTGTCTATAATGCATTTTTGAAAACGACAAATTGCGGAAAACCATAGAAAAAAAGCTACGCCATAACAAACATTGGAGACCCGGAGGGATGTGGGAGTATTAGGGTGGGGAAAAATTTATGTAGAAAGGTCAAAAAAGAGGTGGTCAATGTCAAGAAAGAGGTGGTCAGATAAAAGTCAAAAGTCACAGAAGTCAACTACTTAACCTAATCTGCTGGAAAAATTTCGAGCTCTGCAATCGTGCTCCGTGGCAGATGTCTTCTCCGCGACAAATATTTGTTTTGAAGAGAGGGTGGGTTGCTTGCTCACTGCGCTTTCTTACTACGTTCAGTATATTATGAGACACGGTCGACGGAGCTCCTATTCCGCCTTATTAAGGCGCTTCGCGCCTTGACGAAATACTAACCTGACCTAACCGAACAGAACAGACTTATTTGTAATTGTTATTTTATTTTTACGATGCAATTATTTAAAATAGTGACCATAATAAATCATTTTGTCAATTTTTTTTTCCTAAGTGTCGGGACCCCTTTTGCTATACCCTAATCCAAGCGGTTCACTAGAATCCAACATTTGCACTACACTCGACTCTTCAGACGGCGGGGCGGTGGAAGACAAGGCCTTGAGCTTCGGGAACACCATGTAGTCACTGAGTACCAACAGGAGTACGAAAACTGCGGGTACAGACACTGACTGACAATGAAAGAAACATGACAAAAACAAAACGGCGTCTGTCGCGATTCGTTTCACGTATTTTACAGATTATTATTGCATTCTTGCATAACAATATTTATATCAATAATATTTATTGACGTTTGTAGATTCAAAAGCAATAAGTTTGATTTTATTAGTATGTATAGAACAGTCGAATCTAAACGTCTTTTGGAAAATTTGAAAACACTCTTGTTACAACTCTGCCCCCCCGACTACGAAGTGCAAAATTCGAACTTCGTATCGTGCCGTCCCTCTCAAGCTAATATTATTTAACACGAGAGTGAGCGGGACGATACGATACGAACTTCGATTTTCGAATTTCGTAGTATGGGGGTTGTTGACTGCGTAATTGAATTTTTTTTTAAGTAAACTTCATTTTTTTTTTCTCGGTAACTAATCGTTTCCGCAGCATGAAACTTCGTGAAATTGTTATTTATTATTAGATCTCTCTCCAGAAAAAAAATGAGCCGCGAACTCGGCGGCACATATTGTACATATGAGCCGGTAAGTGTGATCACCACTGCCCATAGACAGCCGCAACCCCGGAAGGTTTGCAGACGCGTTGCCAACCTAGAGAGCTAAGATGAAATGCCTCTTGTGCCCGTAATTACACCGGTTGTCTTACTCTCCACACCGGAACACAACAGTGCAAGCACTGCTGCTTAGCGGCAGGATTAACGAGTAAGGTGGTGGTAGCGATCCGGACGGACCTTGCACAAGGTCCTACTACCCGCGTTCTCACGTGCAATGCAAATAATCAGACAAACAGACAAAATTTATAAAAATCGCCACGTAAGTGTTCTTTTATCGATCCTGAGACCGCTTAAACAGCATTTTACGTAAACATCTTCAATGTACCGATTCTCGTCCCTCTTCTGCCTTATAATATGTATGGATCTGGATTGAACACCAAAAATCAGCAGAATGAGATTACAAAAAACAGGGTAAACAATATGCGATATTATCACTTAAAAGCGATCTCTGCCAGACAACCAACTACGTACAGACATGAATATGAACAGACTAATTTAAACTTGAACATTCTCCAGTACTTTTTTTTTAAAAGGTGTATTAAACAAATCGGTAACTGAGCTTCTAACTGCTTCTAATGGACAGTGATCTAACTAGTATAGACATCGAGTTAATAATGCTAAAGCTAAACAGCGGAACTTGGTAGCACTTAAAGACTTAAACCAAGTTGAAATGAGGGAAATAGGTACCTATATTATGGATTCTACTCCTAGCTGCCGCATTCAAAATTCATTCTAGAATATATTGTGAATTAATGGACTTAGTACAAATATATCCTCAGTTATTACCTACTTTTCAGCATCCAAGAAGTAAATATGAGTACGTTTATGTCGAAAATTAATAGGTTTTCGCTGGATATTACTAAGTACCTCGCTGCGACATAAGTAGCTCTTCTCTGCTACTTAGTCGGGCTGTCGCGTGCAAGTTCGTTCCTCAAAGAGTTATCCGATAGAAGTTGGCCCATATAGTAGAAAGTAGTCGATTTGGCTTAAAAAGCATTTGGAGAGCTGAGGTTTGAATTAAATGATGTTTATAGTGCGTATGGTTTTAGAATACCAAATTCTGCAAGCTGTAGTGAACGTTCGAATTTGATAGTACTTGTTGGATCCAAGATAGCGGATGACAGTTTGACATTTTCAGCTCATAAAATTTGGCTGCTGTTAAATTTTCTCGCAATCGAAGTGAAAAGTAGAGCGTGTCACCGTTCATAAATAAAACGCATTTTGCCGGACACGAGCCGCAGGCGAGAGCGGATAGTTAAGTCGAGGTTTTGAGCACTTATTGCACAATCTACTATTAAGCCAAATTTTAAATTACTGTCGAGTTTACTTAAAAAAACCTAGTATGGATCCCCTTTACTTTCTATAAGTCTCTACAAACGTTATGGCAAAGAACAGACTCACCTGACTTCCCATTTGGACAAAGTACAAAGACAAGACGTCGCTGCAAAACTAATTTCAGTGGTGAAATGTAACATTTTGAGCATTAACGTGTGTCGGCGCGGTGCGGCCGCCGCCATTGTGCAATATTTCTCCTGTCGCCGTGATCCGATTACACTACTTACTGTGTATCCAACACCAACACAGAAAGGGGAACTCGCGACATTCCTTGAAATAATGACGGTCACATTAATAATGAAGAGCCAAAAGAAATTTAAACATAAGTGTCTTTTAATGCCACATAATTAAGTGTCTTTTAAATTATGACACCACAGTTTACAATTAAAAAACTAACGTCATTAACCCGAATATTCTGGCACTCACTCTTAAAGAAAGTACTAAATCATTTTGGGAAATTGTTTTACAAATCGTCTTTGGTTATAAAAATATTCAACTTAACGTTCTCTAAGCTTTCCATATTTTTTAGTGATTAGTTTATTAATTCTGATTTAAAATTGTGACGTAATTCTATTGAGATTAATGTTAGTTTGATTCATATAAACTAACATTTAGCTAAATTCGTTTCCTTAGCAAGTTCCCTCTTCCCTACAATATCTTGACTCCAACCCAAACTAAACGGCATTACATTAAGGGACGATAACCGTACGTTCCACGGCTCCGACCCCTAATTTGACCACATTCTTTACTCCACCCTTTTTCTGTATTTTGGTCTGTTCGAATATCAATGTATTCTAATTCCAGCAAGATATATAAGGGATGGCATGGTACCTTTATACAGCGGATATTCTTTTATTCAGTGAAACAACCCAGAGAGCGGGTATTTGCATATTTTTTTCTGCTTATACGTACCGCATAATTTTAATATATGTATTTTCAGAAAATGTACTCGTACTCTGTGTTTTAAGGCAGATAAATATTCTATTCATAAGCATCCCAGCTGCTATATTTGTTTTAATTACCTCGTGAAGTTTTTATAGTTAGTACTTGTACTAGTAGTAAACTAGGACCTCCTGGAATTGTTACGTAATAGATTATCATTATCACAAACACATGATAAAATCAATTCAAATTTGGCAGAATCAAGATCAATGAGTTAACAATTTGTTACATAGCCCACTATGGATGGAACCTCTTCACAGCCCACGCCAACAAAAATCATTGCTAATTAATTAAGTTCGACTATATACCTATTTACATACATAGTTTTTTTTCATTTTCTTTGTACTTTTTCCTGTTTTGTTTGTTATGTGTTGTTCAACAAAGAGTTCTTGTATTGTATGATAAAATAAACATTATTGCCTTTAATATGCACCCTAAAATCATATCCCCCCTTTGGCAGCCGGGTAAAAAGGTGTAGCAATGAATCAGTGTTCTGTACATCCATGAATACGGCGTTAATTAACTCAGACGCTGGTCACTAAAATTCTATTAGACATAAAAGAGCGGTCGTCGACCCCTGCCCTCTGGCCGCCCTCGCCCGACAAGGCTTCCCGCCCAATGGCTGATGTAAGTAAGTACCTTCCGAGTAGATTCAACTTTTTTGCCAGTAAATAATTTCAAGTTTAATTTTAATTAATTAGTTAGAACCTACTTACTATTATTTATGTTAAAGGTAAGTACTCGTAAACCGGGCAAAGAGCGTGTTGGACACGCCCAAGATTTTTATAAGTTTGTCAAATGTAAAACTAAATACTTATTTACTCGTTAACTTGTGAAGTTTACCTTTTAAGTTCACTATTGCCCTGATTTTTTTTGGGGATACTTTTGACTCCAACAAAAATAAGCACTTCAAAGCAAAATATTTCGCAAATAGATTCCTAAACCGAGAAATTGGCCTTCGCACACTTTCAAAGACAAAGACCTATCCAACGACACCCCATACTAAATATAGAATAGACCAAAAAAAAACCCACTTTACATACATCAAATGGACAGCCGCAATATCAAAAGAACTACAGGCGCGTTGTCAGTTTTCGCGATAGAAAAAGTGTGGTAAAGGAAAGTAAATTTGGGTCTCCAATGAAGTATAAGCACTGCTTCTTTTTAAGTTAAACTCGCTTACATATTCAAGAAAAGTCATGCAAGTTGCATTACATTGCGCTCTTCGAAGGATCACTTACAACTTGTTAGCTCCACAGGCTCGCTATACAAATGTCACTTCACATATTTTCTTACATAAATGCAAAAATGTAAATAGCGCTCAACGAACCAATGTGATTAGAGGGTCGAGCACGACTTTTCGAAACCTGCGTCACGTAAAATCGAATAGTAAACGTTGTCCAGTTTGTATGACGTTTTTGGAACTAAAATTTAGAATGAGGTTTTTCGATCTTGATACGGTAACCGTAACGTTACGCAGCATTCGTAAAGTCGTGCTCGACCCTCTGTAACAAGCGTTTGCAGCCACTAAGACCCGCTGAAGTGCTGCATGGGTGCTACGAGTCTACGCGGGTGCTACGAAACGCTACGAGTGTTAAACCAACTGAATTAGTGCCGTAAAGGGCTGAAATTCAATGTCCTTCGGAATGTTTGGGTATTCAGTAATTTTGTATCAATGCTATTTTAATGCTGTGATACTTTTTTCTGCATTAATTTTCTTTAATTACTTGTCATGTGATTCCGTGTCGCATTGTGTAATACAGTCTACAGATAAAGTGGCGATTTTCTTTCTTAATCTCGGGATTCTTAACACACTTACATATTGGCCTGTCTGTTGTTTCATTATAAAGTTTACCCTTTTTCACACCATGTTTAACCGCGTTTTAAGAGTGTTCATCCTTTGAGTACGTACGGAAACTTATAAAAATTCAATGCATAAATCAGCCCGACGTATTGTACCTAGCAACATGCTTTGAAATCCGAATTAAGTACCCAAAAAAATAAAAGCTTCAGAGTTAGGGGCTCTCAGCTTGCGGAAAATTGCATTTAACTTACAAATCTGTGATTGTATATTGCATAGAATCGAACCCGCGGGCCTGCTAAGATTCCATTCACGAGGTGCCCGCAGTGAGGCATTGCTATTAAAGTTTGCACGAAGCCTCCCCCCTTCAACTCCCCCCACCCCCTTAGCTGGGGGTTGCACTTTATCATGACACCAACAACAAACTAGTTTCGCGATTTGTTGTTGCACTTTATACATATTTTGTAACTGCGCTATTTCCTCCTACATTGTTTGCGGTGCAGTTTAGTTCGAGGCATAGGATAGTAATTAAACTGTTTTTGTTATGTTTGTATTTAAGTATCTTTCTGCTTTGATGTTTATCTATCCTATGCCTCGAACTATCTAAATAAGGATTTTTAATTTTTGTAATACCTATACGTGTACTCGAAACGCAAAAGTGGCAAGCAATTAGCTAAGATCTTACAACGTCATAAAAACGAAAAACAGTTTTGGGGATCCTTAAATACATAAAGCAAACTCTTTAAAAGTAAATTTTTAACTTTACGGTAAATACCAATACTTCAAAAGTTTTTTCGAAGGACCAAATTCTTTCCCATAATGGGGGTTATTGATAAACCGCCCGAAGGGTTTCGAGAGTGACATGCAATTTCTAAAATGGACGCGTATAAAACTCTCGTTGAGTACAGTGCGTGTTACCTAAGCGTCCTATTACTGCAGGCGTCTCGACGCGCCGCTGGAATATTGAGTAAGTAGCCTACGGGGTCTGCTCTCCGGGCGAGCGACCCGCGACCTGCGACGCGAGCGACCAGCGACGAGCGACGAGCGGCGAGCGGCGAGCGGCAGCGGCGCGCGGGGCGGCTTGCGGCGGGAGGGAGCGGGAGAGACGCACCGTCTCAAGACTACGAATCAATAAAGTCCACTCGTATAAGTCCGGGCGGTGCAACGAGTGGATATGGGTCACGGTGCACTCAGCCCGTGAGACGGTATTTAATAACACCGCGCCTCTCCGAGTACACGCCCGACAGATATTACTCGATCCTTTGGAAATGTTCGATATTACTTCCGCCACGTCAGAGATGTTTAATCTGTTGATGGTGTCGACAGTCGACCGAGAGAGGATTTTAAATGCTCTCTTAGATCGTTACGACGTCATAAAAAAAATAGGAATCGCCGCTATTCCGTTTTAAGCTTGAAGACGTAGCACTATTACATATTTATGACGTAATGGTTAAAATTACAGCAAACGCATTTGTTGTGGCGCCGTAAACGTGGCATTGGAGATGATATAGCAATTTCCGGCACCGATTGCGGTCCAATGGCGTGAATCATGTCTGAGATTTCTTGTCACAAACAGCTGCTGTTTCGCAATTTGCTGATGGCGGCTTAAGGTCGGCAAGTGCAGTGGTCTACTTCCGCTCCCTCGCCCTGCGGCATGCCTCCGGAATTTGGCGGTGCGCCTTGCACTTAGCTTGCAGCGGAATTTATACATATGTAAGCATATGGTTCGTATAGCAAGCAACCGTAACATATTATGAGCACGTCGCAGATTGTTCTTGTGGTAGAGTGCCATCTCAAAGGCTGTACACAGACAGGAATAGGTATTACACTACACCTGTATGCTACAAGGTGTTTTTTGATAGAATGAAAACTATACTGCTTGTGTTCCTTGCCAGTTTTAATACCTACTAAAAATAAATAGAAATAGGATTTTATCACCGAATTTTCCTTTTTAATTTTCCATAATTAGAGATTATAGTTAATCTCTAAGTAATTCAAGTATTATTATGCTGTTACTACGTCATAAATCGAGTTGTACAACAACGTGGACGGTGTGAAGGCGCGGCATTTGCATAATTATGTAGCAGCTTACATGAATGCAATCCTGGACCTTCGACACATGAAGGTAATGTTTCTGTATAAGCGGTAAAGCGAGTTGTTTTGACAGCACTTCGCTAAAATGTCAACTTCTTGCTTACATGTGAATAACATGCAGATTATGGTTGTTTGTTGTTGAAAAGTAAACTGAAGTTTGTTCCATGCGCGGCGCCCAAACCACTCATAAAACAAGAATATGTGGACATTTGCCACGTTCTTTTACAGCCGTCAGTGCCTCCTATGCGCTTGTCCTCGCTAGCACGGCACTTCCTCTGCGTATAAAACTTTATATCAAAAGGAATTTCGCTACTAAAGTACTTATTGAGGAATGGCACTTAATTGTGAAAAGTAGTGCAATTGGTGGCAAAAAAAGGAGTTACCTACACGCTACGCCTACACGTAGCAAAAACATTTGATTCACAATTTCAATGTTGGAATGACGCGCGGAGCGGTGTATTTAACTAACTTTGACTTTTTTGTTGTATATCGTGACATTGCTTGAGATGAAATGACATGTAATTATTAAGTAAACATATGTATTACAAAAATCAACAGCAATTTTGATTTAAGTCTTGAACTATAACTTTAGTGGAGACCGAATTACCATTAGGAATGATATTTAAATATTAGTCGTAGGCACAAGAAAATGTATTTAAAATTGTTTAATACCAATGAATGAAATGGCAATATGGAAATTACGATTAATTTTATAATCCCAAGCATATTTAATGTGACGTGCTGCATTCCCGACTGTGCGTCGCACTTAAACAGCAAATCGTCAACCGAATTCTGGCTGCACTCAATTCCTGCGGGTTAATATATTTAAACTTAAACAATTGCATTGCGCTGGGAACTAGCAGATCCCTGTTCGCGTTAATTAACCGGCGCTGTGTCAAAATTACTTCTAGCCGAGATACTGCCTCGGCCATAATTAATTATTCCCGCTTAATGCGAGCGCGTGCCGTCAAATTATGAAATTGCAACTAATGACACTAATAACCTCTGCCCGAACGAGGATAAGTATATGCACATATACATCTGTTCGAGTGTTTTTATTCTTTGATTTTGTAACGTGGCAAACAGGTATTTAAAAACCGGGCAAGAGCGTGTCGGACCCGCCCAGGTTAGGGTTCCTAAGCCATTACGAAAAAGCCCTGGCATAGATACCTAATTTAAAGGTATTTTCATCACACCTATCGAATCCAGTGTTAGCAGAGCCCTACTCCTAAGCAAACTGTAAACACTAGTGTGTTGTCAATTTATATTGGCTACTGACACAGACAAACATAATAAGTTAATCAACTATTACTCCCAAACCTGTAAAGCCTGCTTATCTCTGATAGTTTTCCTTTTAAATTCATATGCACTACTGCTCTGATTTTTTTTCACATTTCTAAATACAACAGTTTCTTTGGTACAGGGGGGGGGGGACACTAGACTCCTAAAAAATGAGCACATCAAAGCTAAATTTTTCACACACGAATAGCTGTATCGGAAAATCATCTTTGGGCACCCCCAATATTTTAAAAAGACCTATGCAACGATACCCCACACTATGGGGTGGGCGAGAAAGAAAAAAATCATCCCCACTTTACGTGTAGGGGAGGTACTCCAAAACCATTTTTTTTAAGATTTTATCCCAGCGCTTTTTCGTCCTACTTGATATGTATATCTATGCAAAATTACAGCTTTCTAATACCAATAGTCTCTGAGCTATACCGCGCACAGACAGACAGACGGATATGACGAAACCTATAAGGATTCCTTTTTGCCATTTTGGCTTCGGAACCCTAAAAACGGTTTATTCTTAACTTAGAAATATGAAATCGATGCTTTGCTAATGAACATAATGTTGTACTGTTGTGAATCTAAATTCTTACGTGCAGAAATGTTAACAGACCAGAAAGAAGTACTATCCTAATCGTCCAATAGATCTCCATCAATAAAATAATAATAAAAGCTAACTTTTCCTTAATAATTCACTGCATGCAATAAAAAAATCGTGTACTTTTTTCGCTCTCTGATTAAATAAAGTATGAGCGGCGTTAGGCGGGCGGATAGAGGTCAGAGGGTGGCCATCATCCCACGGGCACTGTTTACATTACGCCTATTACATTATTATGATTTATCGCTCTATCGATGCGCCAGCCCGCCCCCACCGCGGGGCAAAGCCTCTGTAATTTCAGCTTCATTTTACTAACGTTTACGTACGCAAAGGAATTTGAACTACGCTTCAACACGTAAAGGTATCGGCGGCTTTGATGTGCGAGACGCGCTCGGCAAAAAATAGCGAGAAATAAAATCGGTTTACTTTTGACGGCGGTTGTAATTTCGACTGTGTCGATATACACGTAAAATACGTATTATTGTACACCATTGGAAGTAATGTCGGTGGATTCGAGAGCGTTAGGAATATTTGTTGACTCGAGAATAAAATTTAGGGTACAGTAACGGTAATCGGTTAGACTCTTACTCACAACATACGTTGAAAATGTGTTTTTTTTTTCACTTTTTTTAATAACATCCAACGATTTAAAAAGCGAGTTCATATTTTTTTTCTCTTACCTAAAAGGACATACTTACCTAATGTAGAAAAAACGGCCAAGAACGAGGCGAACTCCGACACCGAGGGTTCCGAGCCATCACCTATTCATATTTTTCTACTTTTATGTACGTACTGTCCTTTCAATGTAAATAGATGGACAGGCGGACAGCGCCATCTTTTTTACTATTTAGGGAAATCTTTTTATTTTTCCTGTAGTCTTTAACTAAACGTCCGTCTAAGTTTTATAAATTTGTAGATAACAATAATAATAAAAAATTGCGAACTTTGGAGATAAGGGAGGAGAAACCTAGTAACTCTACTTTGAAATTTTAAGACCTTGGTGCAATAAAAAAAAACCTTAGAAAAAAAAACGTAAAATAATCCTCTAAAATAATGATAAATAAATAAAATAAAATAAAATGCGTTTATTTCGGACAACAGAAACTAAAGCCTAAAGTTTTATGGCTTAGCACTAAGCAGCAGAAATATGAAGTCGGTGCGGTGCGAGCGGAATATTCTTTGAATGAAGCACCGACTTCATATTTCTGCTGCTTAGTGCTAGGCCATAAATTTAGGCTTTAGTTTCTGTTGTCCGAAATAAACGCATTTTATTTTATTTTATTTATTTGTCATTATTTTAGAGGGTTATTTTACGTTTTTTTTCTAAGGTTTTTTTTTGAAGGCGGTTTTACTTTTTTGTTAAAAGGTTTTTATTTCACAATTTTACGTTGATTTAACAGTTTCAGAATTATCCTCCAACTCCTAACCGTTAAGGAGTTGTACCTTCCATCATCAGCTCATCAACATGAGATGATGACTACCGGACGCAAATACTTGAATAGCCTTAGAAAATATATGAAACACATGATACGTGCCTATAAAATTTGAGGGTTGCCCTCGATTTCCCTGAGATCCCATCATCAGATCATGACTTGGTGACAGTGGGACCACCTCAGGAGTATACCCTTTCGAATAATGATTTGACATTTTCAGAATTATCCTCCAACTCCTAATCGCTAAGGAGTTGTACCTTCCATCATCAGCTCATCATCATGAGATGATGACTACCAGACGCAAATACTTGAATAACCATAGAAAATATATGAAACACATAGTACGTGCCTGTTAAATTTGAGGGTTGCCCTCGATTTCCCTGGGATCCCATCATCAGATCATGACTTGGTGACAATGGGACCACCTCAGGAGTATACCCTTTCAAATAAAAAAAGAATTTTGAAAATCGGTCTACAATTGACGGAGTAATCGATGTACATACATAAAAAAAAAAACATACAATGGAACGTAGAACCTCCTCCTTTTTTGAAGTCGGTTAAAAAATAAATTTGTTTTTTAAACTTTCTATTTTTGCATGCCTATGAGGCAGAACGCAGTTACTTATGTAACTTGTAACCTGTATTCGTGCAATAAAAATATTTCATTTCATTTCATTTCTAAAATACTTGGGTAAGCATAATCTAAAAATATTCCTAATTTTAAGTCGATAATGTTAGTGGTTCCTGAGATAACTAGCTGTGACGGACAGACAGACAGACTGACTGAGTAACACCATAAGGGTGTCCCTTTTGCTATTTAAAAACTACTAACACTGTCATAGAAATAATATGCTTGTAGGTGTGAATACTTTACAGATAGTTGATTGCAAAATGTGCTGCGCTGCATTCTTGCCGTGTAAACTATGCTCAGGAACGCAGTAAACGAGACAAATTCTTCACCACGAGAAATCTGTGCCCCATATCAAGTTCCTTGCGCTTAATAACACACATATTTGCGATGCTAATAAAATAATACTAATTATTATTACTTACTTACTAATTTTAATCGATAAAATACTGTAGGTATGCAAGACTTTAATGTAACTGAGATTGTTATTCACTAAAGTTAGGTAAGTATTCACGGCTGTTCCAGTGTTGAATTCAATACTGCCAAAAAGTGACACTAGCACTCGAGGCTTTATACTACTGAAAATTTATAAAAGTTTTACAAATATACATTTCCGCGTGGCTGAATTGAATAAAACATTTCATATGAAGTATCACAGCGACTCTGCAGCATGTTTAATTATGCAAGGGAAACCTTTACCGCAGCGCCCGAAACCAAAACTATCCGAAATCGGTTTGATCTCCGCTAGTTCAGTTAATTTGCATGGGATTTGCTGTGAATATTGTGATACTGAGTGGACGCCGTGATTCTCTCCAGTGAGATCTATTATTATGTACCTAAGCACCACGCATACCTGCTACCTATACTACTTACGTACTGCTATATGTATACCTAACCATTTTAGATTGCACATAAGTAAGCTCACCTTACGTGCGACGGTGCGGCATTACTTTTTATGTTTAATAATGTGCGTAAATCTTGAGTGTATTAGTCAGCCAGGACGAGTGCCGGCTGAGTAGGCACAATAAACCGCCGACGTGACTCAAATGGCGGGCTTAGGCAACTTGCTACTCTCGCTAGTAAAGAAGTTGGTGCTCATCCAACAATGCGTTAAATTGGGAGTGCAGAGTCAGAATGCAAAAATGGACACCGAGGAACGAGAGCATTCAGCGAGATTCCCGGCCCCCGCGGCACCCGTGAATATTCTACTTTGAGTCGCTAAAGCTCTGTGCATACACATATGTAGACGTGAAAGCTCAAAATTTACATTAAATGGCGCTAGGCAAACCCATTTTAGCTAAAATTAAATATCTAGATTCCGTTTTACTCTTTGACATTGAAATCCACTTTAAGTACTCTTAACATTCGCTATTTATTTATATTCGTCGGGTTAGAGGTGTTAAAATACTTATGAAGGCATTTTTAGACCGAATTTCCCAAACTGGTAACACGTGCAAAACTATTTCCGTTGCTCGCCTTATTCTTGATCTTGCTTTGTATCGAGGTAAAGCACGAAGAGAAATCCGGCCGGGCCGGCTACCGCAGCGAACAGAATTCCCGTATTTAATAAATAGCCAATGAAAGATTTTGATCACCGATTGAATTTGCTGGAATCGAGGAAATGGTTGCAAGCTATTGAATTGAGGCGCTTTGATGGAATTGCGTGCCGAGTACAAATCACAAAACATTCCAGTCCCTCTGGTTAATTGATTCCTGTAGGCCTTCATTAGGGAGGGCGGCGTGCGAATCGACAAAAACGAACTTTTACGGTAAGGAGAATGCCAGAGTTCGGACAAAAACCGCAAATGACATTCGGGAGGTGGCGCGGATCGAATAATTACGTCGCGTCCCCATGGCTTACGCCCCAACTTGGCTTTCACACTCCAAACATCAGTCCTTCGTAAAACTTTGCGCTCGACTTCGCCGAATTACTACATGTTTTACCAAAACGTACTTAAGTACACGCTCAACAAACTTTGTTCAGAGCAAAGCATGTCTAAAAGTAAGCACACGACGATATCGAGTTTTATTGCTTATTAGGGTTGCGTTTTCTTGTGTCGAGAGCTTGTAGAATGATGGAGTCACAGTTCGAATTGAGGGATACATCATTATTACGATATACTGCCCTACGACAGTTTTATTTCAACAAGTCGAGAAATATGTTCTTCGTAAGTATTCTAGGAAACGGCTGGTTCCAGTCACGTTGTTCCCACGATATTGTCAGTTCTGCGTCAGTTGAAAAGTTGAACGAGCTACAGACGCATCGGGAGTGGCACGTGGTTTGAAATTTAAAAGATTTCCAATATCAGTGGGTGTGTCGGGAAGCGCGGGCTCGTCGCGAGATAACGCCAAGTTAGGACGCTCGCTCTCGCGGAACTCTACCAACATCACGATCAATGGTTTACAGCTGAACTCCTTTAACGAGCGTGATGCACCTTCATATTGGGCTTTTGCTTTTAGTTAGCACCACGGTTAGTACAGTTGCGAGCTACAAAAACAGGAAACAACGCGTGAATGAAAGCGGTCTGATATTTGGGCAGTTTTATATAAACTAAGTTAACTAAGTTTTGATACGCCTGAACAAACACAACGCAAGTTAATAACAGAACTGTGTCGGATGCTGAGCGGGCGGGAGGTATCGGCCATCGCTGAATATGTTAATGTAGTTCCACCCGATGTCGCCGCAATATCTCAGCACTTCGCAACTGGGTCGTCACATTCCTATTGCGCGTTTTTCGTTTGTAACTTTGGTCTAGTTTAGTCTAACTTGACTCTGTTTATAGGATTCGTTGATTTAGAGGTAGGTTATTTTTCAGTAACAAACTCTGCGAGAGTATTTATACAGTTGCAAATGTATTATGACAAACTCTTCATTTGAGCTGGTGTCTATTAATTTTACCCTGTGAGTTATTCTGGAATGCATATCCCAAAGGGTTGAAATCCACACGGAATTAGCAACGTTGGTAAATTCTAAATGAACCAGCTTCAAACTTGCGCTCACCGCGCAAGTTCAATTTGGCAATGCGAGCTGAGGAATAGTTATTTGTTATGCAAGGCTGCAAAGTTATTGTTTGGCGCGAGTGCTTGTATTGAAACCCGAGTAAGCGAAGAATTCTAGGCTAGGAAAAAATAATCCTGAGCGTAGCGAGGGTTTCAAGGCACGAGATGCAAAACAGCTTTGCTGCCGAGCGAACAACACAACTTTTCATTTCACTACAGCGAGGAAAACAGTGGATGGGAGAAAACATGTAGGCAAAGATAAAATAATACATTATTTTTATCCAAGATTGCGAATGATAGTTTGACGTTATTGACACTAAAAAAAAGTCAACAAACAATCAATTTTGTGTTAAAAATGACGAACTGTTATCCTGGATCCTAAAAATAAAATGGCAAATTCATGATCACCGGAGTCAAGATAAGTAACATGAAAACAAGATTCCTATTTTTGTCTCAAAAGTGACAAACTGTCATCCGCCAACTTGGATCAAAAAATAATGACAAATTTGGGCACATCGAGGTCAAATTACACGAAATCGACACCCATGACTATTTTTTGTGTCAAAAGTGACAAATTATCATCCGCCATTTTGGATCAAAAAAATAATGTTAAATTTTAGCGCACCGAGGTCAACTTACACAAAAAAGTCAAACTTTCATCTGCCATTTTGGATCTAAAAAATAGTAATCAAAAATCATCATGAACATAGGGACTCCTTGCCAAAACAGCAAGCCTTCCACGCGCGCGAAAACCGCTTTTGATGCGCGCAGATTTTGAATCGTAATGAGAACCTTTCCGAGCGAGTGAGGTGAAAAAGAATTTGGTCCAAGGAAATGAATTGGGGAACATTGAGTGCCTAAGTTCTTAAGCAAACATAAGATAAACAAAAGTAGTTTTCTTTCGAATTGGGGTAGAAGCGATGAGATAAATGAGGAAATGAATACTGGAAAATATACATTTGCTTGTACTTGTTAAGTATATTATATGAAGTTGGCAAAGAAGTGTTAAAGCTATTTTCCGTGTATTGCGAAACATAACTATAAGTTCTATATGAAGTTGAGTCACCATTGAGCGAGAGAGTTTAACTTCATTTCAATTCGAAAATCAGGTTTAGATTTAAAATCACATTAGGTTAGGTAAGGTATTGTTTCGCTAATTAAAATTAAAAATAAATCTTTTAACATTTTTAACCAAACGTATTCCATGCTTGTGACAATCTTTCGCGCCGCCCCGATATAGGACTTCCACTTGTAGCACCTAGTCCCCATTTTCAGTTAATGATGTAAGTAGGTACTTTGTATTTGTGTCTATTCACGACTTGATTCTCACCGTTGATGTTAACAAATGTTACTCTCGTAGCGACCAGCGTCTCTTACTGCCACCTAGTCATCGGATAAATGAATTACTAAATCGAATAGGACACTAGTGATGGTGACTTCATTCGGGTACGAGTAGATGTCATTATCGAAGTTTCTAAACTTTAACTCTCTTCCTTCGGACTTCGGTTCCCACTGTTCCGAGACATAAACTACGCTTGGATAGAGATATTCCTGTTTCGACTTTTTTTAACTCCACTGAAAAAATAAGTACTTACCATGACAGCGTTAATTTTGAAGTCCATGTGGTTCTTGACCTCCGTGGCGAGCTCCCGTACGAGCAACAGGCCGTCCTTGCGCGCCACCTCCACATTGTACTCATGATATTTCTGCGCAAAACAATCACAATTAATAAGGTATTTCGTCTAATTACTATTTATATTTGGTGACTATAGGCATATGAGTTAAGTAATAAAAAATGTCTCTACAACAGAGGTCGTTGACACGTTCATTATCGCAACGACCATCACAATAATATTTCAGAGCAAATAGACTAGGCTTGTAATATCTGCGTATAGCAGGCACGCGTTATTTATTGCTTTCACGAGCACAGATAAACATTGGCAGGCATGTAGCGCTCGCATAATTTGCGAAAATGACAACAATCGTGTCGCATTCGCGCTACATTACGCGCTGAGTTATTGGGCCCAGCAACATGGCGCGGGATGCGGCCGAGACCTGTCAAATTTAAAAATGGAACGAACACGTCCAGAATGTGGCGGATGCTGGCTGCCAAATTATTGTTATTCGGCGGAGCCGCCCGCTCCGTGCTTCGATGATATTGAATTTTGGATTGTGCTCGACGCCTTTGTTGTGCTTTCTAGTCTGGCGAGAAACTTTGCCATCATTAACGCCATTTTCGGATTTTCACCACTTAAGGAAGTGAAATGTTACACATACATATAGTACGCAGTTAACCAAATAAGACAGTTAACATACGGTTGTATAGTATACGGTAAGTATAATAACATACGTACACATTATAAGAAAGTGTCAAAGAAGTTACAACAACAAGGTACCAAAGTAAGCAGATTGTTTTGACGCTGATTATTCTACCCATTCAGAATCTACTTACAATGAAAAACTTTTAGGTAAGAGACGTTTACGATCAGTAGGCGGGCAATAATCACTGATGTTCGGAGCCGGAAGAAATTACCCAAGAATATGAAAAAAAAAGTGAACGTAAAGCTAACAGCCGCCCGGAAAATCATTTTTCACGACAAAACAGCCGTTCACTCAATAAAGTTCCCTCTAAGGGCACCTTCGACCGCGGATGAAAAATGGCGACGCGAGGCATAGAGACGTCGGCCCGAGCCGGCGCCCTGGAGCCCCCTTCGGCACACTAGCTTCATTGTATTGAAAAACACTTCAGACCCTCCCTAGACCCAATATAATCGATAGGGCCACTCTAGTTTGCCCCTATAGAGGATGGACTCGCGCCATACCTATAGGTAGGTACTTCACATAACCAACACTAAAAGAAGAAAACTGTTTTATTTGTAAAATGGCATCGCATTTCTAAGTTAGTTGATAAATAGGTGCGAAATTGCAGTTAATAATGTGGAAAAAGTCGTATTAGACGGGCTGATCTTGGGTACGTATGTGGGAAATCTGCGGTCAGATCCAGCCCACCTGCATTATAGATACAGGGTGAGGGATTGGACATGCCAGCCGGAGTTACGAAGATAGTCCATATTTTATAAATAAAGTACACTAAGAAATTGTGTTGCTTTTTCTCTCCTAAGTCGAGAGCAGCTCTTTCGACCGAGGAAGTCTTACCTATTAATAAATCTCAGCCAGCAAAGATAGTATTAAATTTATAAAAAAGTAGTTCGTATGAGAGGTTTAGAAAATATATTTGTATTCGATATTTGATTCGATTCAAAGGAGAGTAATCGTAGTGAATCGAGGGGCGAGGTAGGGGGAGGTATATGCGGCGGCTGGTCGTTGCATAACACGACCGTGGCGCGGCCGCAGGGACACATTGGCTAACAGCGAACCTAAATTCAATTAAGGCAGTTAATTTAATCCGCTTTGTACGTCAACACCACCCTCACAGGATTAAACCTGTTCTCAAATATTTCCTTATTTAATTACTTCGGCGATATAATCGACAAAACCGCCGTAATCATATGAATATAAGGGTACGCTATGAACAATAGAACGCATTAGAGGAACTAAAATAATTATTGGATTAGGGTTTTAAGAGTTGGCTGGAACAAGGCTCGCGTTTGTCGCGGTAGCGCGGGCGCGCCGTGTTTCTTGCTCCGGCTGCCGGCCGCCGGACGCGACCGGATTTGCCACTCCGTCCGGCCGCATTTGTGCCCGCCTCTCTCCCGCACAAGGGAACTCCATTTACTCGCAAAAAATATGTACAGAAAGGGTAGGCTCGGACAACACACCCCGCCGGCCCGTCTCTATGAAATGCGATGTCAAAGGATATTTGTATAAAACTTCCGTTTGAAAACTGCCGGCATTAAATCTGTGTATATATTATAGCAATATATTGCAGTTTCTATTCGCATTGGACAGCATGCAACTAGATTGCGCCATGATTTCTTTTAAACGTACGTTGCTTGCTTGTTACACAGGCTTTTGGTTCATGATTTTGTAGCACATTCAGCAGAACTGGAGCGTTCTCGTCGGGAGCATTTCGCACCTGCCGCGACACATTACAGACGCCGCTTTGATTCCTGGATCGATAGCCCATAGTTGCGGCGAGCTGTTTGAAGTGAGGCGGCTCGGAAAGCGGATGGAACCGTCCGCGTGCGACCTTTGATCCGCGCCCGGCAGGTTGCGGTGACTCAATCGAAAGTTTCCACCGCGCTGTGCACGCCACCGTATATCACTAAGAACTTATATTATTTACCTGTCGCGATTTAAATAATAGCCCTCGTTTCCGGGTCCCTTAAAATTAGGTATGTAAAAGAGAATTAAATACAAACGCTATGGAACCACCGATAGCTAAGAGGGTCGAGCACGACTTTACGAAAGCTGCGTAACGTTACGGTTATGGTATCGAGATCGAGAAACATCATACTAAATTTTTGTTCCAAATACGCTCACGGGCGGGTGCTGTTCCAAACGTCATACAAACTCGACAACGTTTACTATTCGACTTTACGTTACGCAGCATTCGTAAAGACATGCTCGACCCTCTGATTTCAAAAGCTATATTCGCTGTTTTCGACACTTTTCATAGATCTAGACTAGACCTCCTATTTAGGTTTTAATCAAAACTCAGTTACTGCGATGGTCCTGATAAAAGCCGCAATTGCTCCTAAATTTATTCTATTTTAATTTATACCTACTTCAAATCAACCATGACCATAAGATATAACAATAAAATTAAACTTCGTGAACTAGATACTCCGAAGTAAAAGTAAAGGGAAAGTGTCATCCTCTACAATTGAGAATTTCACTCCGACGCCCGCCAATAGGCCAAACTTTTAATTCTCAGCGGCGATTAATTAAAAATGTGTTACTAATGAAATTAAAGTATCCGAAAGGGCCCGCGGGACGGCGGGCGCCTTGGAATTTCATATCGTTGGATTCCCGGCGAGCGCCGAGATTGAGCGCCACCGAGCGCGGGTTCATTCCACTAACTTTAGATCTTATTGCGTTTTGCTTCATAACTAGATTTTTATTATTATATTAGATAAAAATATATTTGAGGTGATTGATGAGTAGTTTTAAGATCGATTAGGTGTTAAAAATTCCTGAATACAGAACAAAATGTTGTTAAGAAAATTCGACCGTTTTTATATTTTAATAATGAATTTAATTACCTATACTTGACGCGAAGTAAGAGGCTTGAGAAACAGGCTTTTATTAAAGTAACTTTTTATAGCGGAAAAAAATAAATTTTATCTAGCCAATCAAAGTTTCTAATTCCTGATATGGACGAAAACGCGGTTTCTTATTTCCAGAAAGGTGTTCATGAATTGAATCATGTACATAATTATAAACTCGTATGATCGAAGACTTACTTGACTGATTAAATACGTTCCCTGTTCCGTTCATTACAGAAAGCCATTCGAGTGGGAGTTGCATGGGACTGAGCTACAAGCGTTTCGTCCGTCCGGCGAAGGCGCGACGCTCCCTGGCGGACGCACGCCGAGTTTAACCTAATTCTATTCTATTCCTTCTACGTTTGCGGCCTTCGCGCCTAGAACGCTGTCTTTATGCGCAAGTGGGCCAAGGCAATGAGAATACGGGTTGAAGCCAGCCCTAATAAATTATGCTGGCTTAGTTAAGACTGCCGGAATTTAAAATGTGAGTACTACTTTGCATAATTGATAATACTTAATTTCATATCTCGTCCCAAATTATTAGGTATCCTAGTGAAATCATAACATTAAAATCAAATATTTTCACTTCTCATGCTCTAATAGTAAGTGCGTCAATTTAGCACGACTGCAGTTAAGCGAGTTACTTGTAAACGAGTACCTGTAAAAGTATCTACTTACCTAATTCATTTTTCAATTTACTTCGAGTGACTTAGACAATCTCAAATAGCCAGTACTTGTACTTGCTCTGTTCTGTAAAATTGTAAAAGTCAAACAACTAAAACAATTTTTTTAAATAATCAAATCAAGTAGTTGTACATTTGTAAGGTTTGAACAAGCGGGCAAGTTTTACAAACTTTTATTTGATTTGCAATGCTCGTTAATATAGCCGACGGCCGCATATAGCCTATATGCATAGGTAGTTGTTAGAGAACATGAATATGACTATGAAGCTAGTACCCATAGTGCAGAGGGTTTGGGATTAGGCAATTGTGATGTTAATTGTCCCTTGATATTAATTTATTTGTATAGGTAAGTTGTCAGTATTTTTTTTATTGAAGTAAATTTTAACCCTCAATAGTCGGATTGATTTGAAATTTGGTTCATGTATAGAGCTCCAATAACTACTTATGCAATAATCAATTACCTTCAGCGAAAAAGTTAAAAAATTATGTTTCGTTTTCGCTGTAGTTTAATGTAATATGTTTTACAGGTTAAATACTATAACAACTAGGATACCTCCACAAAATGTGCCACATGCCCGTCTTCTTTGCGGGATAAATATGTCATATGAAGTTCAGTAGTCAGGATTTCAGGATATGAGATCTGTGCCCTAAGCACGACTTGTCGAATCCTGCGTCACGTAAAATCGAATAGTAAACTATAACGAGTTTGTATGACGTTTGGAACAGCGCCCGCCCGTGAGCGTATTTGGAACTAAAATTTAGTATGAGATTTCTCGATCTCGATACGATAACCGTAACGTAACGCAGGATTCGACAAGTCGTGCTTAGGGCACTGTGATGAACTGTAACTTCGCCAAAAATTTCTCACAATCGAAGTGAAAAGTAGAGTTTACACCTCTAAAGCTGATATATACTTAAACCCTCGGATTAATAGACACCCTCACTGAAGGCCGGGTGGCTAACCACCTCAGATATTATATTCGCCCTGCTTAATCCATCGATATAGACCGTTATGTGCAAGTCGGACTCGAGCACCGAGGGTTCCGTAGGAATTTTCCTACTTTTTCCTGAGTGTTTTAAGATTTCCAGTGTTAGCAGAGCCTTGCTCCTAAGCTAAATGTACGCACTGTGTTTTACTATATGACAGTTACATAAAAGGGAAAATCATCGCAAGTTAAACAAAGGTTCGTAAAAATATGGTTGAGCTCGTCGAGATAGCATAACGTAATAAAATTAATGTGAAATATCGGAGTGATAGAGCGCCGGCAGTGAGTAGTATAGTGGGTAGGCACCTATCGGCAGTGGGTACTGGGTCCTGGGTAGTGGACGGTCGATCTGCGGGCGCGGCGCTAATATTGAATAAGTTCCGATGGGAAAGTTTCTCTTGCGAAACATTATATTACTTTAGGGCCCGCGATCTCCCGCAGAATTTTGATTGTTTTATAGCTAAGATAAATAACAGATCTGAAACGATATCGGCTGCCTGTAAATGCGATAGTTGTAGGTTTTTTGTAAATATTCTGCATGAAGTTTTCATTAAGACGAAATAAAAAGTTACATAAAATTGACGTAGGTAGGTACTCATATTGTTCAAAAGTATGGAAATGCTATGAGTCTTTCGTACGAGGGCTGTTTGATAAGTACCCGTGTTTTGAAAAAAAAAAAAAAAGTATTTTTTTACCTCAATAGGGCGGCCTGAACGGTCTTCGTTAAAGACGGATGTTCTGCCCCGTTTGAATTCGTTATACCAATATCTGATAGTTGTCATAGAAGATGTATTATCCTTGTAAACACCTTGTATCTATACTTTTATCTCTTTACATGGTTTTCCTTCCAAAAACAGAAAAGGAATTACAAACGAAACTGTTCTTTCTCCATATTTGCAAATTGAAATCGAATTCTGACCTTCAACAGCCGTTAAACGAAAAAAAAAACAAAAGAATGCTGTGATATATTTTTACCTTTTCTGACCCATAAAGGATGCATTAAAACCTTCGTATACATATTTTCAGCCAGTGATAAGAATAACATTTGAAAACGGGTATTTATCAAACAGCCCTCATATTGTGCCCCACCAATAACGCAGGATGTAAATCTAAACAAAAGTTATATAATATAATAATATTATTCATTTCGAAAATGAAATCTCTTATTTGAACACGTGAAACATTTGTTTGAGTTTGGGTGAGTATTGAACAAAGTAGGCAGTTGAAAAAACAGAATCCTATACTTCTGTGGAACCTTTTCACAATAAATTGTGACATTTCCACACATATCATATTTCACAGGGTTCCGCCGTGGTACACGAATCATCTTCGACTGCAGGTTTAAAACTTGTTCGTAATAAATTATTTTCATAATCGAAATAGGAGTAAGAATAAAAAATACAAGTAACTTCTGTAACTTCTTGAGATTGCAGTTATTATGTAGGTACTAGTTTATGTCATGGAAGAGTTGATACTGCTTTAGTTATGTAGTCAGTGATATGATTAAATCGATAAGTACAAACTTTAGCCTTCGTACCAAATCATCCACTCACATAGCATAATTAAGCCGCTTTAAGTTTGAACGCGAGCTATTGAATACTCGTACGTACCGAGTTCGAAGAACAACAAGTGGCTACATTGTAGTAAATATTACAAAATGCTGGCGACGGACCCTAACACAAAAGTTTGTATAAATTATGACATCTGCAAGGAATATTGCAAGAGCAATCGAATTAGGATAATAACTGTAAACCCCTCATGGGTTTCCACCGCACCAACCCTCGCTATTATTGTTTACGCTACGTCGGAAGCTAAGTTAATAAAAGAGGATGACGGGAGGTTTGACGCGCCCAACTTTGTCACTACGTGGCCACTTTGCGGCGCTCGCACATTAGTTGTGACGTAAGACGGAACTCGCTGCCTTTATTGCCCCTTTATGTGTTACTGAACTTTTACGTCTTGAAAATTTACGTTATAAATTTCATGTGACATTGATGATGATTTGACTCGAGCGTGATTAAACGGAACCGCGACTTTGTCGTTTCGCTTTCGATTAGTTGTTGTGCTCGTGCTCCGATGTGGATTGGTCGCGACGGCGACGGAGCACGCAAAGTTTCTTCTAACAAGAAAGTACCGTGAGATTCAATCATAGCGAAATAAAACGGATCACTCACGTATATAAATCGAGTTTAGCCCGACATGTTACGGACTAATTAGTAGTCCTTCTTCTGGGAGCACACGGCTCGGCGGCAGCGAAATGTATCACCCCCCAGTACCCCACTCCGCTCGTAGTAGCTCGACTTATACATTCGAGTAATCCGTTTATATCAATATGATGCAAAGCTTCATTCGGATGTGGAACCTACAGCCACAAGATAATTTTTAAACGTTTACTTGAGAATCAGCTGCATAATTTTGGCAAGCATCTAAAGCATCAACTAAAAACAATTACTTTGCTCACCCGCGACCACTAATGACAAATTGTTATATCTGTGCGGCAAATGTATGTTTCCATGCAACACCTCCGCCTCCACTGCTACACGAATCAACACATGCCACACAGACCCAACTATCACCACCACCACTATACTAAACGCTGACGCGTTTCGGCACTCTCCACGAGGCCATTTACGAAGCACAACAACAACCGCTCAACATGCCACCACTTCGACTACTAGTACGCGTCAGCGTTTAGTATAGTGGTGGTGGTGATAGTTGGGTCTGTGTGGCATGTGTTGATTCGTGTAGCAGTGGAGGCGGAGGTGTTGCATGGAAACATACATTTGCCGCACAGATATAACTATTTGTCATTAGTGGTCGCGGGTGAGCAAAGTAATTGTTTTTTAGTTCATAAATATGGACCTCCGCAAAGTAACGCCTGATTCAATAAATTATCTAAAGCATCGTCATCCTTGCAATGCATGTACGTAGGAAATATTGATTACCGCGTCAACTCTTGTGATGGATGGAATTCGCAAATCGCGCGACTGGACTAGAAACTACATTATATGTTTATCTAACAAGCCGGCGTGTAATTATATTTTTACTGCTGCATAATGAGGGTCCATTGAAATACGACTTTGTTTTTATGAAACGAGGCGAAGCTGAGTATCATAATAGGATCACAAGGTGTTTTAAGGCCTAATTATGTGGAGTTGCATAGATTACTTTATCTAATACACATTATAAGTACTCTAAGATGGGTTAAGAAGCCGAAGGCATAATAAACCTGTCACGAATTTGGCTGTTTTTTAATCATAGACAAACATGTTGAGCTGACGTTTGGTATCGATCATTTCTTTTAAATCTCAATTTAAAGGCCTCAGCCTATTTTTAAATTTTATTGGTTTTTGAAGACGAAAATTGACTGCCGCAATGATGGTCATTACCTACGGTTTCTGAACGCATAGAGGACTTTACGATATGTGTGTAGATAAAAGCATTAACTATGTGTCTACTATCTCAATATCCTGAACACGAGCATAAAACAGGGAAGCGTCAAAATCGCGGGTGTCGTTTCGCCTTGGTTCCCTGCAACAAAGCAGCATCCGTGATACGGCCGGCGCGGCGCGGCCACCCAAGTAGGTCGGTGCGTTGTGCTGGCGCGTCCGACCGCGACACACCCACCGCGTTTGAGAGTAATAATTACCTCTTTCTACGGAAACATGGACACTATACATATGCTGAGACATATCGCTTTCCTAGGAGCTTTCCTTAGATGCAATATAGATACTCCTGTAATATTTTTTTATTCCTAATGTTGATATTTGTCTCATGGAACAGGGTAAAGCCGCAAAACACTTTTGAGAAGTCTGAGTATTTGACACTTTGTTAAAACTCCTTAACTGAGAATAGAACATCCCGCCAAAAACTTTCACGTAATTTTCACTGTTAAAATTAGGAGATTTCTAATAGAGCCAAATCTTAACTACCGTGCCCCCTGATTAAGCTAATATACATTTGAATTGTTTCTGAATCTGAATTGAATAAATTTAAAGGTTGGATTGTCCATTAATTCAAGATAGTATTATATACTTAGTGAGGGTAGACTCAGTTGTTCTACATTCAGTTGGTCCAATTTTAGCAAGCTCCCGTAAGAGTTATGAGCTTGTGAGTGAACGATTTTGTTGCTATTTCGGGAAGATCAAGATATAGGAGGATACGTTTTAAAACCTAAAGAAATTTTCATTTCCAACATTTTGTCTGACTAAAAGCCCATTGTTCTGTTACTGTAAAAGCGCATACTTCGGTAAAGGTAAATCCTAAGAATTTCCAGTAAAACTTAAGATTTTGTAACTCTTAATGATAAAACAGAACAGATGGTCTGAACAGTTCTGTCGTCATCGTTCAGTTCGAACTTCTACCACTAATCACTTGGAAAATCTTAGGATTTAACTCAAAGACACGAGGTTAGGTTACGTTATTTTTTGCTAAGATTTACCAAGTGACTAGTGGTAAAAGTTCGAAATGAACGATGGTCACAGAACTCTTCGGACTTTTACAGCGTTGATACAACGAAACTAACTAAAAAAAAAACAGTCAACATTTTAAATGATTATAGGTATTAAAAAGACTTACGTTTTGTATTTGATTCATCTTGGTGAAGTGTCTTCCGAATTCCCATAAATCCACGCCAAATTTCAACGCCCAGTTTTTGACTCTGAAACAAGAAACGAGTGACATATAAAACGCGAAGATGATACAATTTTCTTCAAGACTTACCGATAAAGGTGTTTTACTGCAAAAAGTCAACCCCCAAGGCTTTGAAACGCGATATCAATTATCCATACAAGGGCAAAAGGATGTGAGGAAGCGATACGAAGGCCCTGAAGAAGGAATCTTTTTTAAACATTTCTCATAATTCTGTCACGGGGAAGTAAATGTGATTGGGGAGCAGGTCAGGCATTTTTTCCGGTTCGCTAGCCACCCCTTATTTCATCTAAACGCGCTGGAAGTAGGCGCCCTGACAAATATAAATGTACAGCCATCATTGTGATAGGATGAGTCCGAATTTAATTAACGTTTCAAATGATACGCCGGGTCGCGCGATTGAAAATAAATGTTTTTCATTAATTTTCACTTTCTTGCTCGCATCTTTATGAATTTTGTTAGTCATTGGATTCCCTCATGTTGTTATAATATGCTTATGTGTTATACTTATCATGAAGTGAAAACAAGAAATAAAAAGAAATACAGGCAAAAACATTTATTTTTAGATCCTTTGCAAAAACTAGTTATTTTAAAAGTTAGGCTTATACGGATTGCTACAACAAACATTTACAAGCTTTTGGACTATCTAACAAAGATTTAAAATATATTGTGGTGACTGAAAATAACTGGTAACCTCCCATCTCTTTACTTATAAGTACGTATCGTGGATGTAGCAGGGAGGCGCGCACGTCTCAATCGTACGTGGCGCGCGTGATATCGAATTATGTGAAAGTAATAAGCTATTAATAATTTTGATTCGCCAAATTGTTGGAATCCCTTGATAATGATATTGATGTTGATTACGAAGCGAAGCAAATGAAAATAAAATAATTAATGGGTTCATCGAACCAGTTGAATATTGACCCACGGTACATAGAACGGTCTCACAGTGTCATAACTGTCATAAGTCATACATTATAACGATTCATTTTATTTCTCAGGCGCTGCGTAGTGTCATTTGAAATAAACTTGAAATCCACTTGATTAATAAATTTAAAAAAAAAAATCTTTTCCTCATTTTAAGTACCTATGAGGCAAGCACATACAATACGAACCCAGAGCACGGCAGCTAAGATGACCAAATCGGCAGAAGTTTTTTAAGAATTCCTCATTTGAAATTTCAAGTTTTTCCACAATGCCCTCATTAGCAATCACGGAATGTTTCGCGAGCACTGTTCGCGCGAGATCGGCCGTCACCGGCAGGAGTTCGGAATTTTAAATAATTTAAAATGTTTCTTCGGCCCGACGTCAGGTGCGCGCAAGCGGCGGTCCCCGAGCCGCGCCTAAATGGAAACACTTCAAAGAAAATGGCCTTTAAAACTGTTATGACTGGTTTGGAGCGAAACTCCGCAGACCGCGAAAGCGAAGCCGGATTGATAAAAAGTTGTCGCGGTAAATACATGGGCGGGTTAGATTACTGTGTCTTTGCTACGCACCACCAATTATCTTACTAAGTGGGTGTCGATTGCGTAGCGTGGGCTGTAACTTCACGTTTGTGTTTTGACAATATGTATCTCCCACACTACAGACAATTACTTAGTGACGTCAACGCTATTCTTTATTTAGATCAAATTGAAATTTCAGAAAATGTGAAAAATGCTTTATTGAAATTGAAGTAAGAACTTTCGATTAGTAAGTTAGATTTTTTTGGAAATTAATTGCCCTTGTAACATAAAAGTACCGTGCCGTGAGATACAATCATTTAGTTTTAAGTTGTAGTTTATTTAGTTTAAGCTAAGATTTAATGTCATTGTAAATTGCTTTTATTATGTAAATAAAGTATCATAGTGACATAAACAGATAACTTGCGTATTTAATCGAGTTCAAGGTCGAGCAAGTTTGCTCCTAGAGGAAGGCTAATCTCCACTTATGTACCCACGTGAATCTAAAATAAACTTAAATGATAATTGTATTCACACATTACTGCCATTATTTGCTTTTTGATTAAAAGTAGTTGGTTAGATATCGAGCAACTATTGAAAATAGTCCACGAACCAGCATCTATCTAAATAAACTAAGTTGTGATTGAGAAGGAACCAGCAGAAAAAATTGTATTATTTAATCTATGGACTGAGCTTTAGTAAAAGCCATACCTAAGTTAAGTAGGTAAATAAAGTTAAATAGTATTAACGAGTAATATTTTTATGAATAAATATTAAATTAGGTTAATTGCATTCATTAGAGCTCAATCAACAGCCAAAGTTTTGTGTGAACTCTATTTGCTAGGCTCAACCCACGTTCACACTAAATAATACTAGCAAATAATACTCGCATTGCGAAACAAACCTAATACGCAGACAGTCTACTTATTAATTGACTCTCAAAATGTAGAGTTTCAATGCATCAAATTAATGCCTCAGGGTCAGACAAAGTTCCTGTGGGATAAGATAAAGACTTGTCCGACGCGGAAAACTCATAATAATCAAGCGAAATTCATGAAATTTCGCAACAGTAGAAATAATTGAAAATCAGGTGCAAACACTAAATTCCGAGAACAGACTGAGTGTAATCATTTAAATTTTAGTATGTAGAAACAAATTTCTCAACTTTGTCAGTATTACTGTTTTTCAATACTTATTGCCATTAAGAAATTGCATTATAACAATAACAATGCAATTTCTTGGAATAAGTCCTGTAATTTCCGTCCGTGAGATGTGTATCTCGACTAATAAAATATAACAGTAGAGCTTCTTTGATGTTTAATCTATTGGAAGACTGATTGCAAGACCAATTTTATAACGGGTACGCTAACTTTTATGTTATGTCTAATCTATTTCAAATATTAAAAGGTTTTAGGTAACAACATGACAAAAAAACCTAGTATTTAGCCTAGTGGTTTGACCTATTATGGCCTCTCAAGGGGTCTGTTCGAGTCTTACATTTATAATCCAAAATTCCTAATTTATCATGAGAAGCAATTCCATGATGTGTATGAAGTTTCCAATCCACACTGGGCTCGCGTGGAACTATTGCCGAAGTCTTCTTATGCTAATAGGAGGCCTGTGCTCAGCAGCAGGACGTAAATAGGCTAGTGAAGATGATGAGTTACACCTGTAAAACCATCGTAATAAAAACATAGGGTAATAAATATAAAAATACATCAAGCATGTTCAACGCTATTGTGTTTATTTAATGTTACGTTCAATCCACTCTACAAGATCCAAATCTGCGAACGTGTCGACTGCAGCTGCCAATAGCTCATAGTTTTGCCGCTAGTCAGCCCTACATCGGCCGATTGTAACGATAGGGAAAGCCGGCTAAAGTTAGTTCATTAAAGACAGTGGAGCAGCGATGATATCTCGGTTGCAGCGAGTCGATAACGGTTGTTTTATTAATCAGTGGCGGCTCGCCGGCAGACGGAGCGACAGACGCGCAGCCCTTACGTAAGCCAGCCTCCGTAGTACGCGGACCGCCCCGCACCCCGCACCCCTTATCCCCCTCGCAAGCTAGATCAATACCGAAGCCGGCGCCTTTGACATGTGACCCGCGTACCGCTCCGCAAATATTTACATTGTGGAAACAGATCATAAGTTCCACAGTCCTACTCGCCCGTTTGTGCGCTCGCGGCCGCGCGATAAAAACCAATTTAATTGACAATCGTCTGCTTTATGTCTCAATTAATTTTTCTATTGCTTTTCAGGATCGAGGGGCAAAGGTGGGGGCTGAAATTACTTCAAATTTAGGTAATATGGACTCTGTCTCATTAGTTGTATTTCGCTGCGTTGCTTTCTATTAAACTGCCTCTATTCAAAATTATTTTAAAAGATGCATCAGCCGTGCAAACGTCTCAAGAAAGTGCTCATCTCACAGTTAATTACTACTTGGAAATTAATCTTCAGTTTCTTGTATACGTAAATAATTATGTATGTACGTATATCTCTTTCTTGTAGGTACTTACATAAAACAATGAAACAGAGAAATAACAATTCTGTTGCGAGATGATCTTGACTTAATTACGTTATTTTGTCATTGTAGCATGTTAGGTGAAGTGAACAGCACTAGATATGCCCTTACCGTGAGATTTATAGATTTTACGTTGACCGCTGGCATTGCAGTTGACAGTGCCTCTACAATGAGATAAGTACATAATTTCTGCTTCATTTTGAGGATGTTACAGTTGGCACCCCGGTGTGACTTAAAGCGCGAGTGTCAAGAGGCGTGCCACTCGTCTGGTTGTAATTAACAGCCCGCGGCAGTCGTTTAAATAGCAGCAGAGTATTCGCGTATTGTTTATGAGTCCATTACATACTGACGACCATGACTGAGGACTGACTCGTTGCTGTTGATTACTAATCCATCCAGTATACTTACAGTCCTCAAGATACAGTATCAAATAAACTGAGTTAATCGTTGCCTGCCTAGCCGTGAAGCTCGAAACCACTGATGGGCAAATAGTGGATGTATATGTATCAGATACTTTTCAGTCGCCAGATACAGGATGATTGCTGCTGTTGGCTAATAATTATAAATGAAATCAAAGGCAAAGCATCAATTGGAATTATGACTGATGTCAAAATGAAATCATTTTACTACTCGATTGAGCTTGTAAAAATACTCTTAACAATTCAAGGCCTCAATTAGATAAGTACTACAATTAAGATTGTTTTGAAATTAACTAAAACCAATAAAAGGAGCCAGTTTGATCACTGAAAATGATTAGGAGCAATCGTTTTGACAATTGGAAAAAAGTTGCAGGTTTGACTAACTATAAAACCTAGTCATCATCTCTCTTATTTATCTCTTTACTTATATAGTTATTCAAAATTAATATCATCAGATTATTTTTGTAATCAAAAACGTGTCGATTTATGAATGACTGATTCCATATGTGCCTCTACACTGTTATACAGTCGAGTTCTCCAATATCTATACAGTCAACCGTTCAAAAATATCTATACACATACCTTATTGCCAGTTACATGAGGTCTGTGTTTAGATATTTATGAACCTTTGGCTGTACAGATATTGGAGAACTCGACTGTACAACTACCATAGGTAAAATAATTGTAGCAAGCACAGTGAGCAAAGTGAAGGGTAAAATAGTTATTTGTTATACTAGGGTGCAAAGTTGTATTTTACCCGCGAGTGTGGAATTGAAACACAACCAAGCGAAAGGATTCTATAGTTGAACCACGAGTGAAGCGAGTGGTGCTAAAATAGAATCCTGAGCGTAGCGAGTGTTTCAACACACGAGAAGTATTTAAATTTGCACCCGTGTCTAACACTAAACTTTTCACCTCACTGTAGCGAGGAAAGAACAATATGCAAAAAAACAGGTCATAAAAATAAATCTTCATCACTGGAATTTCTTTTACGATATTATAACAGAAAACTCTGGAAGTTGTGTATTTTTACTTGACTCGGAGACGGTGAGAAAATTTTTGTTTACAATGTTGACATTTCTGACGATTGAAATTGCATCGATTTAATTTGTGCGTTCAGAATTATGTTTAACATCATTATAAAAAAAAAGATTCTTATAGACTTATAGAATTATAATGATTAAAGCTAATTTCGGTATTTTTTATTAAATTCTCAAACCATTTATCATTTATTTAATGATAATTAATACCGAACGAACCATTATTATGAGCGTTTTACGTTTTGTTATCTGTCAAAAGCTACTTAAACACGCTCCACTCCAAGGTGAAATTACTTTCCCCACAAGTGGATAAAACGCGATTTTACCCGCTTGTATTAAAGGATAAAAGACGCCTTCCCGAGGTAGTGAGGGAAAAGTGTATTCTCATAAGTTTAAAGAAACTTAAGTTTAGCTTAAGGTTAGCTGCTTAAAGGTGAAGGTGGGGGTGACCGCTACTCGCAAACACGTGTGGGAAGAGTCCTTATTATATTTACTTAATTTGATAAAATGAGCGTACTTATTCTAAACTTCTGGAAAACGGAGTTTTTGTTAAGTTATAAAGACGTTCACTGTTAGGCCTACAGAAATGATCTTCAGTAAGAGTGATCCGATGAAATAAGCAATACAAAAACACCGAGTAATAGTAACGAAATAAAGTAGTAGTACTGTCCGGTCCCACCTTAACATTCCCGTCGGCATCTGTGAGTCTCATTTGCCCTACAAAAGATTAACTTCACTCCAGAGGCCCGAGTACGAATATTCGAATCTTGCGTAATGTAACATTATCGAGATTTTTTACCTTTAGTTTAGTTTTAGTTAGTAAGTATTTAGTATTTTAAATTTTAGTTTTAAGTTTTATAATGTACCTACCTCATTATAATACATTATCGTATCGAAATCGAGAACCTTCATACTAAATTTTAATTCCAAATACGCTCACGGGCGGGCGCTGTTCCAAACGTCATACAAATTTCTCGATAACAATCGACTCGTATTACGTTACGCAGCATTCGAATATTCGTACTCGGGCCTCAGGCAGATTAAGGTTGGAAGCGAACGGTACTTTAGTAGAAAAATAATTTCAAAACTTCATCACTTGTACCTAAAAGCTAATATCTACAGTGAAATCTCTAGATCTCTAGCAGTCAAAAAATCTGAATACAAATCGGTAAATTATACTGCAGACAGAAACAGGCTGTGGTGGTTGCAACCTTTTACCGAGGTGAATGAAACTGCGAAATCAATCTTAGGTATTTTCGTCATACTTATTATTGTGTAACTGCTATTTATTTGATGAGTAAAGATTATCCAAAATAAATTATGCTGAATTCGTTAAGTAGGTACACGCGTATAAAACACCATATCGACTGGACCACTTCTAGTTTCTGCATTTCTATTTGCAATTATAAACCTGTTGTTTTGTCCTCCGAAGTGCTTATTACTCTGAAGAATCTTTACGAAAAATTATTCAGCACTTCTGGGAAACTAGATTTTTTATTGTTGATTATTAAAATGTTACTGCCAAAGCGGTACAAAAATCCCCCGTCACCAAATATTTTGATGATATTCCCGACGCCGATACCCCTGACGTGTCTCACATATTCAGTCAAGTTGAAAGCTTAGCCAGCCAGGTCAACGCCCTTTTTCCGAGGAAATTTCAGGGAATCCTTCGAACGAGGTAATCCGTCGGGCGTTCGTCCCGCGCGGCGTTCCACTCCGTTAGCTCAGATAACAAGCACTTTAAAAAAAATGAGTTTCTTCACGGCATTTGGCCAGAGACAACGTCGTTATACTTTTGCCGCGAACTAGCACTTGTCGTCAAACGGGCTTGTTAAATGACGAAACAGAGTTTTGTCTGCAAGTTTGTTACGTGAATTGGGATAAAGAACAGAATTGAAGGGGCTTTGAAGTACGAACCCTGTCTACGAATCCCCTACTATATGAAAACAAAAAAAAAAACAATCTTTGGTTTCACATTTTCCAAATATTATTTAAGCTTGGTTCAATAATAATTTATAATACATATACGATATACATTCTACCTACATATTTGATTGCAAATTTTGCTAATACTGTTTATCCCTTCAATGCACTTCTTATCTAAAAAAAAAAAACGAAATTTATTTATAACTAGCTGTTGCCCGCGACTTCATCCGCGTAGATTTCGGTTATCGCTATCCCGCGGGAACTGTATAATTTTCCCGAATGAAAATAGCCTATGTTATTCCTAAATATTCAAACTATCTTCTTACCAAATTTCATCTAGATTGGTGCAGCGGTTTTTCTGTGAAGGGGAAACAAACAGACAGACAGAGAGACAGAGTTACTTTGGCATTTATAATATTAGTTAGGATTAGCAGTGGGATACCAAGGCTATGAAAAAATCGTACCATGGAAAACAAAACATCTCCATCTCATCTCATCACATCTATATTTATCTGTTGCCCCTAACACAAAATTTGCTTAATTTAGAACCCCATAGCCTAGTCAGGCCTAGTGGTGTAGTGCAGAAAATGACTGCGAAGCTTGAAGTCCCGGGTTCGATCCTCGGTTGGGGTAGATATTATTGGATGATTTCTGGATGTTTACTATGTATTTAGGTACCTATGTTTTTATAGGTATAAACATGTTCAGCCGTTACCTAGTTAATGGGTACCCATAACTCAAGTTCTGTTTATTTGGGATTTTAATTTGTCGATTGTCCTACGATATTTTATTTACAAGTTCACGAACCAATTCAAGGATGTCTATGAAGACTCCGATCCGTCTATATTTCTCATGGGACGTTAGTGTTTCTTTATGTAGCTATTTCAGTCAATAAATCGTAGTGTCAAGTAGCCATTCAATAATTGTAGTAATTGAGGTCCGAGTACGAATATTCGAAACCTGCGTAACGTAATCGAGTAGTGTAAACGTTGTCGAGAATTGTGTATGACGTTTGGAACAGCGCCCGCCCGTGAGCCTATTTGGAACTAACATTTTGTACTTATGAGGTTTCTCGATTTTGATACGATAACTTAATGTTACCCAGGATTCGTAAACTTCATGCTCGGTCCACTGAGGGTCGAGCACGACTTTTCGAATCCTGCGTAACGTTACGGTTATAGTATCGAGATCGAGAAACCTCATACTAAATTTTAGTTCCAAATACGCTCACTGGCGTCCGCTGTGTCCTAAGCACGACTTGTCGAATCCTGCGTTACGTTACGGTTATCGTATCGAGATCGAGAAATCTTATACTAAATTTTAGTTCCAAATACGCTCACGGGCGGGCGCTGTTCCAAACGTCATACAAATTCGTTATAGTTTACTATTCGATTTTACGTGACGCAGGATTCGACAAGTCGTGCTTAGGGCACTGTTCCAAACGTCATACAAACTCGATATTCGATTCGAAAAGTCATGCTCGACCCTCAGGAAGGGAATGTAATTCGCGTCGTAGCACCTTGCTGCTACGCCGCGTTGATTTCTGCTACAGAGGGTCGAGCATGACTTTTTGAATCGAATATCGAGTTTGTATGACGTTTGGAACAGCGCCCGCCCGTGAGCGTATTTGGAACTAAAATTTAGTATGAGATTTCTCGATCTCGATACGATAACCGTAACGTTACGCAGCTTTCGTAAAGTCGTGCTTGACCCTCAGGTGTAAACGCGTAGCAACGCTACGACGCTATATTCGTACTGCTAATACTGTTGCACTTCGAAATAACGATTAAAAACTAAAGCACATATTCGTTCCATTTCCTGTTGGAATTCATTCATGATATTAAAATAAAACAAACTAGTAAACTTATCAATTTATCACTGTGTGTTCGTTGGGTAAAATGTACCTAATGTGGGTCGAGCACGACTTGTCGAGTCCTGCGTAACGTTACGATTATCGTATCGAGATCGAGAAACCTCATACTAAATTTTAGTTCCAAATACGCTCACAGGCGGGCGCTGTTCCAAACGTCATACAAACTCGACAACGTTTACTATTCGATTTTACGTTACTAAATAAATCCACCAGTTACATAGGCTACTTTTTATCACCATTACATAAATAATTCCGATAATAGTAGTTTACGCAACTGCTACATAATGAGGGTCCTTAAAACACGAGTGTGTTTTTATGAAACGAGGCGAAGCTGAGTTTCATAATAGGATCACACGAGTGTTTTAAGGCCTAATTATGTGCATACATTACTTTATCTACACACATATTATAAGTACTCTAAGATGGGTTCAGAAGCCAAAGGCATATATCATACCCATACCTGTCACGAATTTGACTGTTTTTTTTTATCATAGACAAACATACCGAGCGGACGTTTCGTAAACTGTTTTTTTTTATTGTTTAAAAAAAATCGCATTATTATTTATACATGTCCGACTGAACTCGACTTATATACGTGAGTGATCCGTTTTATTTCACTATTATTATAAATTACGTTGGTTTTCAAATTTGAAACATCGAATTCGATATCGTAAATTACTTTACTGGAGGTGGTGGTGGTGGTTCTGGGGCTGGCGCTGTCGGCGAGCAGTCGTCGTCGTGCTGCAATGCTGGTCATTTTCTACGGTTTCTGAACGCATTATAGAGGACTTATGATATGTTTGTAGATAAAGAGAATTTTGAAGGCGAAGTTGCGGGCTACAGCCAGTAGGTACCTAGACGCTAGCCAACGCCTGTTGACCTTTGAATCTCTTTCAACTCCGATTGAAACAAGTAATTGAACCAATTAACAGATCAAGCAGATACTCGATATTTGATATTAAGTATATGCGAACTAGTGGGCGGGTTGCGTCCCACGCTTTGCGTGCGAGGGTTGGCTATTGAATGAATCGAGTAATTAGTTCAAGGTTGAAAGGTGAATGTTTTTATGTCTATTGTCCTGCTACTTCTATTATTTTATGACACTAGTCGCTCATGTCATCTGTTTTCTGAGCCACTGGATAAGATGAGCACATTCTTTTCTACGATATCACCGTGCTCTAGAATACTTGACGGTACATTTTGGGCTATACCCACCGGGATTCCGGGATGCTGGGTAATCGCATATGTAATTGACATAAAGTACGTTGTGTTAAAAAAAATCGGAATGTAGTGAAATTTGTACATATTTTGACACTGCTTTTTGTAACCATTGTAGAATTACAAATTGTAATTTAAGATAATTCCTGTGCGTCACTTCCTGTGGTTCATTCATGTATGTTTCACTTTTAGGGTTCCGTACCTCAAAAGGAAAAAACGGAACCCTTATAGGATCACTTTGTTGTCCGTCTGTCTGTCTGTCTGTCTGTCTGTCAAGACCCTTTTTCTCTGGAACACGTAGAGGGAGCATGCTGAAATTAATATCAAATACTCAAGCCTGCAGTCCGTAAAAGCTGCGAAAAAATCAAACTTCTAAGTCAAGTCAATCAAAAGATACAGTCATTAAAAAGGTTGTTTCCATAAAAATTGCCGTTCCCTGAAAACCTACAGGGTACTTCCAGTTGTCCTAGAAACCTGAAATTTGGTATATAAGATAGCTTTCTCAAAATCTTAAATTTTATGTATGCCTGTAGATTTCACAGAAAAATATAAGATGACTACATACTGCGTACATTTTGCTTAGGAGCGGGGCTCTGCTAACACTGGTCAGCTTAAATCACTGGGGAAAAGCGTTAAGATCTTTCTACGGAACCCTCGTGCGCGAGTCCGACTCGCACTTGTCCGGTTTTAATGTTCCCACAAACTTATACTGTAGCAAAACTGTCACACAAATGCCCAAAACACGCATACACCCTGTGCAGACTGAATGTAAAAATTTTGGCAGGGGGAAATCGTGCGTCAACATCTCCTTTCTTTCCTCTCTGAGCTGTTCTATGATACCCACGTATTTGCTTTATTGATTTAGATTTATTTATTTACGCAACATTAAAAATTGGAACTGTTTATTAAGTTTTTAGTATTCTGTGAAACTTTCAAGTTTTTCCTTTGTTAGTCCATTGAAGGTTAAATGTCAGAGTTCATGCGGAAGTGAATGGGCAGTCCAACGTTTGGTCAGGGATCGCAAACTCAAGTGGCCGAATTTAAAATCAAACAGACTGAGATGAAGGTAACTAAAGGCCATATATTATGAAGCTAGTAAAATATTTAATATCTTATGTCTCGAGGCTTGCAAATATTAGAATCGAAACTGCTTAAGTTCCAGCTTAGGGGTACGTAAAATTGACGATTCTTAAATCTCGAATACGTGAAGTATACCTACTGACACAAATCATCGGGTTCATTGGGCAGAGGAGATGACAACAGCAGATATACTAGTTTGTAATAAAATGTAGATAAGGATATTAAGGCGCTTCCCTGACCCAGACGCTGAAATGGCTGCTTTTTAGAGCCTTTCTGTAAATTATTTAAACGATAAAAACAAAATACATAAATACATTAAGTATCTATAACATCTTAACTTGTTTTTCTATGTTTCATATATTTTTTTTTCTATTTAATACTTATGATATCTGCATCACAAGTAAGTCCAGTTGCAATTAATATTCTGTTACTACATCATAAGCATAATTTACTTTGACTTATGACATACACCAATGTAGGTATAGAGAATTTAATAGGCTAGGATTTCTATGTTTAACATTATTAAAATACCTTTTTATAATCATCATCATCATCATGGGCCTACTACTAGGCACCAGCCCTTTATCTATATACATATAATAAAATCGTAGACCCGGCGCGTCTGTACATTGAAGATATTTACAAAAAAAATTTGGGTCGCGTGGAATAATTAATAGAACACAAAACTGATTTTTTTGAATTTTTTGTCTGTTTGTCTGTTTATCTGTTTATCTGTTTGTCTGTTTGTATGTTTGTTTGTGGAGGCATCACGCAAAAACCACTGGACAGTGTAACGGTCCAAGGCTTAATTTAAGCATATTTGGCCCTGGACACGAATATATTTCATACTTGGTACAAGTAAATAATTAAATAAACAAAATAGTTAAGAATACGAATTCGTATGGGGTAAAATTACTAGTAACACCATCTAGCGGAAGTATCCGGCAACAGGTTGTTAATTAAGTTTCGATTTTATAGAGCTAGCTTAACTGGGTGTGTTTACGCGGTTCAAGCTTAGGATAACAGAGGGCGTTAAAGTAAGACTGGGTTATTTATCATTAGTACAAAGAAAATACTCAAAATGCAAGGAAAACCATTATTGGATAATAATCTCTGCATTATAATCTTCCATACTAGCAAATTTCATTCGACTCGATTCAGTATTTTAGACTTACTCGGCATGGGAATAACATTATGAATAATACAAAGAGATTATGTAAAATGCAAGGGAAACGGGAGTTGACTAATAAAGACTAATGTCTTACGCTTATTTTGACATATGTTTCATCTAGTTCTGTTCAGTAGTTTAAGAATAAAGGACATCAAAACATGTAATGGAAAACGAAATGGCGCTGTTTCATAACGGCATTTTATTGAAAGAGAATCTATAATAAGGTCTATTTAATTAATAGGAAAAGGTCATCTAATATCATTTGTTATAACTCTAATATAACTTCGGAAATATCATAGAGATTATTTACAATTATAAACTAGTTAAAAGTCACTAAATAATACAAGTTTTGGAGCGAACGGATAAACGGACGAGAATGGCTAAAATACTGAAAATGCAAGCAAAACATAAATGTAAATTTATGTCTTGGTCTATTAGCTATCATTAAATTAAGATCTTAAGTAAAATAGGATAATTAGGAAGGCGTAGGAACACATTTGGTATAGATAGTCGTCAATAGAATCTTGTCGTATAAGACGTAATATCATTTAGTAAAGAAAATGTATGCGACCATTTGAAGTGTCAATGTGACAAGGTACACAGTATGTTTAGCCAGGAACACAAGCGCTAATTTAAGTGGGAAAACATGGAAGCTATGGGGATGCCGGTTTAGAAATGCCGCCATTTTGGCAAAGTTTTGGAACTAGTAGCGGGAGTTTTTGGCTATAAATTAAGAAACATATTTAAGGGAAAATAAAAGGGTATCGTCTAATTATGATAAAGACTAATACTATAAGTGATTTGGATATTAAGAGAAAAGTTATTGATAAATAAATTTAGAAAGTAAACGCGAAAATACGAAAAGTGTCGAAATTAAATAAATTAGGTTAGTGTATATTTTTAACGTGAGGTAAATAAATGAAATACAAATATGAAAATAGTTGCATCTGGAAATAAATTTGAATTTTAGAGTAGGTTCAGGAATAATTGGCGAAAAATAATGTAGTGTTTTGGCATAAATTATTCTAGTTCTGGTATCACCAGAATATGTCCACGAAGTCCGCATTGTCCGTGATGTCCGTGATGTCCGAGATGACGTCATCAAATCTATAAATAGAGGTGGAAAAAAAGTGGGAAAAGGATTGTGGTTCCGGATTTTGTACAGTTTACATCTCGCGTACTTGGTTGATTCAGTTTTGGCGGGATTCCAAAAAAGGATGATAATATTAGAGAATTAACATCATATTGTCAGTTTGAGGGGTTTTATATTATTTTTCAATAAATTTATATTTTATTCAGGGTTTATTCAGAGTGAGTATTGTTGTAAAATTGTTTATTTAAATAGTCAGATTTTAGTCGCTGTTTCTTTATAACCGGTGGATTAAAAATCTGCGATTGCCGATTGAAATATTTAAACTTAAGGTATCATTTTGGATATCTTTCTGTGGGAATGTAGAGACTATTTTAATAAGTAGTTCTTTACATTTCTACGCATTTGTACTAATCCATTTAATTTTTCTGTGTACTTCCCAAAAGCGGCTTTCACCAGATAAAAGGGTCTGGTGACGAACAGTAGGATACCTCACGGTGACAACGAACATCGTTGGCATAGTCGCTGTCTTAAATATAACGTTGTAAGGCGTTATAGGCTGTGGGTTATTGTTCACAGCTGACCACTTACACAGAGTACGTCTGACTGGTCATAGCGACGTACAGGAACTGAAGTTTTCCGCCAGCGAAAGCGAAAGCATAGCTGTGATCACATCAGATACGCTCTGTTCCCCGTATCTATATATTTATATATACACTACAATAGGTATTCTGCTGTTCCGCCGGGTCTTTCTCTTAGGGGAAAACGTTCGCGTTTTCCAAGACCTGGCAACAATTAGGGACTGGTTAGGAAAGTTAGCACACACAATCTCTTTTATAGGAGCATAGTAGAGTTTCATTGCACCTCGAAACTCTTTACACTACACTAAATGTAAATGTGGGAACGAACCCTAGCTTTGCCTGTTACACACAGAGATTAGGGTGCCTCTTGGCGTAGCTAAAGTACAAGTTAGGATGATAGGGAAGTTAGGCAGGAACTTTGTTGTTAGGGAATAGCTAGAATGGCGAAGCCTAGTGACGGACTAGATAGCCCAATTTCGCGGACACACATAATTAATACATAAAAGTGAGATCATGAACTCACATTGGTTTTCATCACAGAGCTAGGGAAAAGCTTAAAATCATACACACCAATAGTCATAAGTAAAATTGCCTAATTAAACGACTCACTAGATTATAATTAATTCCATAACAAATCCAGATAGAGTTTTTATCCTTAATTGATTTGTACTCTCTTTGCTTAAATTATCATCCATGATGAAATACGTTTAAGACTAGCAACAGGACCGTAGTAGTTGAACCTACTCAGTAGATCATGGATCTGAGGCCAGCCCTGGGGAAACCACCCTGGTGAAAAGGTAACCGCCTAAAGGGGAACCGATTCTTTGGCTCGCGTCTCTGCTGAATATGACTAGTAGCCCGCCAAGTTACATGTAATGATGGGTGGCGACCGTTAGTTTTAATCGTTATAGTTTAACTTACAACACAGAGTTAATCAAGGGATGAAAACACTCACTGTTTGATTAATTAAAATTCATCAGTAAAACATTCACAATGTAGGGTGAATGTAGACCAAATTGAAAGAGTCATAAAAGTTAGACAATTTTTAATATTAGTATATAAAGTTATTTGTTAAGAAATTCCAATTGAACTCTATTATATGATCATTAAGAGCTATGTTGACTCACATCTCAATACAGTAAAGTTACCTGCTAAAATATAAGCAGTGTCAAAAGAGTAAAGTTGCAAAGACAAAGCTATCCTCCAATCGACTCTATCATTCATATATTAAATGAACGTTGTGTTTTGTTCATGGATACGTCCCGAGCAAATTTGACACCGTATGGGCAAATGAGCTTAACAGTGAACTAACATAGTCTTCATTTATCTTTCAATACAGACATAATTGAAAGAATTCTAAGGCAAAACATTACCTGAAAAGAAAACGTAGTTGTCTGGGCAAACAAGCTTAAATGACTGATAAATAAATATATATAAAAGCAAACCTAAATAAACATAGATCCTTAGTGTTCATTGGTAGAAGTTGAAACATGAAAATACAGTACACATACAGTATACTTTATGAGCAGATTTCTAAGTCAAAACTAGGACTTTAAACAATTCACAAATATATAATTGACATTCACACAATGAATGAATATGTGTTAGTTTTGAGGTCAAGGCCTATAGTATTACTTGACACCAGCATGGGCAAGGAAGCTATACAAAATTAGCATGCTTTCATTTAACTTTCAACGTAAACAATAATTGAAAGGGATTAGGCATAAACATTACCTATCCATAATATGATAAAACAAAATCATAACCATAAACCAAGTTCTGACTTAGCAAACAAAGCTTAATTGAGTAAAAGACAATGTATTTAGACATGTATGTGAATAACATAAAAGTAGATAATAGTATCTATAAAGCTGTACTTACTTACTGCAAAAACATCAGCTGCATTAAGTCATGATTGATCTGTGAAATTATACTAAATAAAAGTATGTCTAAATTAGACCATAATGTATCCTACTACAAAGGGATTTCAAAGCAATAGAAATATGTTTGCATGAAAATTCATAGCTGATATAAGCGCTATTTAACTGAAAGTTATAACATTACCTACACTTCTAAATAAAATAGGCAAATAATGAATGCCAAACTAGGTATACAGCTAAATATACTGCTATACCTAATACTCAGTTTATATATTAATTGAGTGATTGAAATTAACAATCTTGGAAAACTAAATATATATGGTTACTCATGTTGCTATGATATGTACTCTATACTCTATATGAATCTATGAAATATTGATCTTTGGCAGACATAAATATGCTGTAATCAGGTACTATCTATGGGAAAAGAAAATTAGCCAATACAATGGTTGATATATTTGCGGGGTTCCTCTCTATCTCTAGTAGTAAAAATACTGACATTACTGCTATACTGACTAAAGACTTTTGATAAATAAATAATTCAATACTCCCTGGGGGCGGTGGAGAGATGTCCAGTCAGGTGACGAGTCTCACAATTATGGTATCAACCAAAGACGATAGTCTTGGGCGGAAGGATGGGGCCCTAATCTTAGCCGCAAAGCATAATGCTTATTTGAAAAGCATTAATGCTACCCCAGTTACTTTGTTTTACTACAGTTAGTAGAATTACTTTGTAAGATCATTCCTTTTAAGATAACTTAACTTTAGTTAATTTGCTAGTCAGTTTCAATACTTCATGGACATACTTACTATTCTTTGTATGATGCAGTTAATCAATTGTTTTATTCCTAACAAGTATGTATTATTCCTTAACCACTTAGGAGTGTTTTCTTAGTTAAGTAGGGATCCATTCTTACTTTGACTTAAAGTACTTTGGGTTTACTACAGCGTTCACAATGTAGGTTCCACAATCACTAGACGAATCACAAGGCCATAATAATAATAATTGTTAGAAATTTCTAGGTAGGCTGATCGGTGTAGGCTAGGGTACTTCGGAATAGTGTCGCGATGACCAAGGATTTATGTTTTCTTAGTATGATTAGGCTGGGTATTTTTAGAATTAGGTCTACCTATGACCAGGATCAGTTCTTGGTTAAATTTAATAATTTAGACTCCAGTTAGGGGAGTTAGATTGTTTACAATCTGGTGGTGCCTAGACTAGGATTGGACAATAGTTACAACAGATTGGAATGAAATTTGACGTGGTAATAGTTTACAACCTGGAATAATATATAGGATACTTTTTATCCCGTTTCATTTCATGTTTTTTACCTAAATTATTGTTTAAATTTACTTAAGTACATTTTTTTTTAATTGAAACTGACCATAGACATCACAGCTGATTCAGCTGTCATCGCTGTCACACCATTGTTTTTTTTTTCATTAGGCCAAGCTCACATTATCAGCACACTACTTTACTAACTTTTTAAAAGTAAAATAGACCATGGAAACATTAAGTGACATGTCTCATTCAGCCAAATCGGCGGCTGTACGCAGGCGTTCTATTCGAAATCTAACATTTTTATCAATGTCTTAAATAGCTTGGTAGTATTAAAATGAAAAACGGCGGGAATATGTAAATACTGTAAATAACAATAACGCACTAAGTTTCGATTTATTTAAAGTGATGTACCTAAATGATATTAATTTAATAGCTTTTAGTGACAAAATAGTGATCATTTGTTCCTTGATCATCAGTGAAAATGAGAGGAGAACTAACTATTAACTAAAGCAAACTTAGTATAAATTTCAATGGAAAAATTTTAGTCGTTGTGAAAGTATTATAAAATAGGGGTAAGGAAATTAATGAATTTAGTTAGTTATTGAGTATTTCATTAAGTAAAATATATTAATAATGACTCGGATGTAATATGTTGCAATAAATAGCAATTGCTGGACTCTTACTTTGATTGTTTGATTAGGTAGGTACTTTGATTGAAAATTTATTTTCTTGTGATTTTACGAATTCCCGAACCGAACCGATTACGAACCGGACTTTTTGAGAGTTGTGGTAGGCAAATCGTATTTCAAGTTTTTCAAGAGAGTATCGAGAAAGTTTATTCTTTCAAATTTGGAAGATGGTTAAATAGTCTCTCGAGAAAGTTTATTCTTTCAGATTTGGAAGATGGTTAAATAGTCTCTCGAGAAAGTTTATTCTTTCAGATTTGGAAGATGGTTAAATAGTCTCACTAGAAAGAAAATAGGAATTATGATCCCTTAACAATAAAGGAAATTTACTACTGGTCTTAGAGACTTGAAATTTGGCATAAATGTACCTAGAGTATCATAGAGGTGTACTAAGGAAGGATTTTTCGAAATTCCCACGGGATAGAGAATAAATGGGATTTATATTTTCGAATCAAAGTGACTCTATCTCCGTAACTATAATTATCAGATATTTCAAATTTGGCAAGCAAGTAGGTAACAATGATAGCTAAAAACGGTTTTCATGATTTTCCGTAATTTCCACGGGATAAAGACCTATTAGAATAGTATTATTTTCATAATAACTGACTAGCGGATATAGAGACTTGAAAGTTTACAGATATATTTCATAAGGATCTTAGAGGTGTACTAAGACGGGATTTTTCGAAATTCCCACGGGATAGGGAAATACCTAAACTTTGTTTCTTTCTTTTTTTGTAGGGGGTAATATCTGAAACTTATGCATTTTCCCGAGGAAAAATAGGTAGCCAATATCAGTCAAGAACTGGTAGCTTTCTATAAGTGAAAGTTTTTTTGTTAAGTCAATCTAAAGAGTTAAAATGCAAAATTCAAGGCGGGATAGAAATAAGTGAATTCAATTTCCTGACTGATTAAAAAAAAACACTAATAGGAAGCTATAACACTGTCTCTGATTGACATTTTGACTGATTTTTTAAAATACGTAGGTCTATCCCGCGGGAACTTTAATACTTACACTTTTTCGAGATAAAGTAGCCTAATGTCAATCAGAAACAGTGTAGCTTTCTATTAGTGAAAGATTTTTTAATGGGTCTAAATGTATAATTTACTTATTTCTATCCTCCGGGATTTTTTGCAAAAATAGGTAGTCATGACAGACAAGAACTGTATGTAGAATGTTAATGGTGTAAGTATAGTAGTTTTCAACATTTAATTAAGTAGGTAGGTAGTTCCATTGGGTTCACAGACAAAAAAACAGCAACATCAACATCTTCCGTTAAAAACCAGTATTTGTATTAGGTACTTACGTTATTGTCTACGCGTACGAAGTCGCGGGCAAAAGCTAGTTTAGAATATTTAAAAAAAATTAAATAAGTAATTTACGTAATCGGTGCGAATTTTGAAAAAAAAAATTATCGAAAAGATGCGTTATTTGTGATAACACTGTGTAAAATGAAGTTAGACCGATATTTAATAGATGTCGTCACTAAAACGAAGTTGATTAGTAAATGTGAGGTGGGGTGAGGAAGGCGCGAAGCGTTCAAGGTCATCCTCTCAGGGAAGCGTCTTAAAGGCTCATTTGAAGCCTTTTGATTTTGCATTGCACTCATGATGAGTTGTTTTCTTAAATTGCACTTCGGACCCGTGTACCTACTTCTATTGTAAGTAATTTCCTCGTACCACCGGAGAAAGATACTTATTCAATTTCAAGTTCTTAGTAAAAGTTCAGAGGTGCTAAAGATTGCAACTATTAAGTATAGTTTCAATTATCAAGTTCACACACGTACTTGCATTGCAATACTAGCGTTTAAGGTGGTTAAAGTAACATCGTGTTAAGTAGCCAAACGTTTTTTCATTTTTTCCTAGACTATATAACTAAATATACTTCGCAATTAACTTCTCGTTTGAAATATCTCTTCTGTTGTTCGTTTGTACTGGTTCTTGTGCTCCGCATCTCGCACCCTCTTTCGCAAATTATTAGCTAAATTAAAATTATTAAAAAATTATTAAAGTGCTATGCTCTTTTATTCGTCGCCTTTTATTTCCGTCGTTCTCGGTAAGTGTTTTCGCGTTTAGCTCTCAGCAATGAGGCTAATAAGGAACTTTTTCTCTCACCCCGTCGTCAGCGAGAGAACTGAACAGTCATTTATCACGAATTGATCCATCCGCGGAACTCTCAACTGTCACTTGTGAACTTTTTCGTTTAGCAAATCGCGGCGTTCAGACGCCGACACGTCATTACCGAAATTCATCTTCTTAGGGTCGAGGGGCGAGGCGTCCTGTAATTGGCTGTCAGTAAGCTGCTTAGCAGCGCGGACTGGCCGCGGCATCGATTGTTTGCCGTAACCCATTACGGCGACAATTAATCGTGACGACACAACACTCTGCTACAAGGCACGCTTTCGTTTAAATGCTTCCTACTGACAACACAGTGCTCGTCAACCAGCTATTTTTCAGCATTAACACGGCGAAATGCCGACAATCTCTACACATGTTCACGTCACTAAATTGTAGTTTGTGAGCATTTAGAACAAGATTCTGGTTTTAGAAATACTTCATCTCTCAATGGTAATTTTTATGCCAAAGAAAGACATGTCAATACGAATTCACCCGAGCCGGAATCCTCTTCTAAATTTCTAAGTGCTTGCTCACGGACTGTATGCTGTATATTTTAGTTATTTATACAGTCAAGGATATTTTGTTTTTTTACGAGTAGGGCCAAACGGGAGATATAGCACTACTTGTATGTATTTTTTACTGTATTTGCTGTTTTTCACTACTATTAATTAAAAAATATTTCTGATTGTTTTACAGTTCATAATTTATACTGGCCACTGACACGGGTTTTATACTGTACAAGTGTATATTTACTGATTATTCAAGTATTATTCATCTTATCGACCGACTATTTTCGAAAACCTTATTGAGCTTCTAACGGCATACTGTACCGATTATCATTATTAATTTATCATTGTTATTTCAGTTAATACCTAACACATGCATACACGTAATTTACCCATTTCTAATTAAATTACCGACTAATTGTGTAATAGTCTCAATGGGAATTAACTGCGTAGGCAGAGCGCTGAACTTTATTTCCATAATTAGTTATTATTTATCATGTTTTCTATCGTCTTGCCGAGGCCCGAGTACGAATATTCGAAACCTGCGTCACGTAAAATCGAATAGTAAACGTTATCGAGTTTGTATGACGTTTGGAACAGCGCCCGCCTGTGAGGGTATTTGGAACTAAAATTTAGTATGAGGTTTCTCGATCTCGATACGATAACCGTAACGTTACGCAGGATTCGAAAAGTCGAGCTCGAATCTCAGTCCATTGAAACCAAAGACGAATAAAGGCAACTAACGTAACTAATAAACTAATAAGCAAATGTAAAAGAAAAAAATAGCACGAATCAAATCTAATGTAATCAATTGAAACGATTTAGTTTATATGAAAATGAAAAGCTTTGCAACATAGTTTAATAGGATTCCGTATAGTTTCGCTAAGCCCGTCTGAGTGTTTGTCCATCTGCCCGCAGCGTAGTTTAGAGGCTCACTTTGAGATTTGACTTTGACTATAAAAAATTAAGCCCTACTAAACGTAGGTAATTGTTAAAACGTAATTAATTGAAACCATGTTTTGGCTAAGGTGTAGAGTTTGTGAAGGTAGGGCTTGTAGAGATAGGGCGTGTAGAGTTAGAAGCTTGGCTCTACTCTACAATCTACATGAGATCTGATAACTTTTTGGCAGTGCGAGCCATAATATTGGTGTCGTCTTGGCAACGTTTTACATGAAAATGTTTTGGTTAGGATTTCAGCTTTCTTTTGTAAGTGCTTATGACAATAAGTACATTTTGTTAATTTTTAGGGTTCCGTACCTCAAAAAAAAAAAACGGAACCCTTATAGGATCACTTTGTTGTCCGTCTGTCTGTCTGTCTGTCAAGACCCTTTTTCTCTGGAACGCGTGGAGGTAGCATGCTGAAATGAATATCAAATACTCTTTCAAGCTTGCGTTCCCTTGAAGTGTCAAAAAATCAACCATCTAAGTCAACGTAATCAAAAGATACAGTCATCAAAAAGGTTATTTCTATACAAATTGCCGAAATCCGAAAAACTAAAGGGTACTTCCAGTTGTCCTAGAAACTTGAAATTTGGTATGAAGGTAGCTCTTATAACACAACCACTCAGAAAAGTCTCAAAATCTTACATTTTTATATGTCTGTAGATTTCAAAGACCAATATAAGTTGACCCCACACTGCGTACATTTTGCTTAGGAGCAGGGCTCTGCTAACACTGGACTCTTAAAACACTGGGGAAAAGCGTTAAAATCTTTCTACGGAACCCTCGTGCGCGAGTCCGACTCGCACTTGGCCGGTTTATTTTTATTTTTTGGGTTGAGTATGTGTTGGGTTGATTTTTTTATAATTTGTAGTATAATAAGAAGTCTGTACTTACTTGTATAATTTTCAGATCTCTGGCATGAAACTATCCCCTAATTTAAAGGGTGGGGGTGATTAACTAAAAATCCTGAAATAGCATCTATTTTAAATTCGCGGAAGCTTTATACAAACTTCCATCCCCTAGTTTAAGGGGTTGGGGGGTAATACTAGCTCATCCACTCAGCTTTCTCGGAGATCAGCATTTTAATGATCATGAGTGAGTCAGTGACGAAATCGGGGTTTTTTAGATATCAATAAAATGTAAAGCATAAGATCTATGCAATTGAAACTTTATGTGTTTAATTAGTCCACTATTGACATCATATCCCGAGAATTTTGTTTATCTGGTATAATCCAAACCCAAGTTATGAGGGTTAAAAAAAATCGACAAAGCGTTTTGAGAAAAGGTAGGTGCCCACAGATATTTCGTGGGACAATTGACACCAATTGACCTGGTGTCAAAAACTAAGACAGCTCATAGGTAGCAGCACAGCAGCGGAAAACATACTTATATCTTAGTCTTTCATATAAGTAATCAGCAGCATATTTCTGAAATTATTTTTCATAAAAGTAATTAATTAATAACTAATTAAAAAATAAATTAATAATTAATTATTTGCTCGAATAGCGTAATTGGATTAGCGCATTACCACGGTATGGTAAAAGGTTTGGGTTCGAACCCCAATTCGAGAATTATTTTTCTGGTTTTTCTGTATATTTACGCATCAGATTGAAATTTGTGAAAAATAATCTCGAACGGGATGACCGCAAAAATAAATAAAAAATACAGAAAGTTAGCACATTTCTGAGCTGTTCAGACTGACATAATGTACTATCGATCCAAATGAATCGTGACCCTCGTGGACCTTTTTTGTACAAATTGGCATGGTGACATTGTATTGCCTGACAAGGAAAATTATTATGACATGAAAATTATTAGTATTTGCAACCTTTGTTCTAAAGCAAAAAAAAAAACGTTTCTAACGTACAGGAAGCGCGCGCGCAAGAAGCTTTGGTTAGTTGCTGAATTGAAAAACCTCCTAAAGCGGGGCTTTACGACTGAATCGTTTGCTCAATCATTTCTTTTGCACCTTCACGACGGAGGACTTGGTTTCATCTGAGAGCTATCGTAGTGTTTGGTTTCTGGTTGAGAAAATCTAATTCTCTGTACTGACTGAATGATGACTGGCTGACTGACAGACAACGCACGGCCTCAATAACTGGAGCTAGTGACTTTAAATTTGGCAGACATAATGGCTATAAGTGTCACAGAGAAGTTAAAATTCCCACGGGATAGGGAAGAAGCCGATTTTTCATTCTTTTAATAAAAACACTTTTAACTAAAAATATGACGGCATCCCAGTGTTAAGCAGGTAATGCCGATAATACCATGTTTGTAGCGTGACGTGACTCAAGTCCGAGTGAGGGTAATAGCTCTGTCATTAGCCCCGTAAACCTAATAGGTACAGCAGTATCGAATCATTTTGCGTCGGTTGCTCCACTAATTTATTAAATGGCACATCAACTTACACATTTACTGTGTCTATGAACACTGCGTAGGTATGTGAATAATTGATCAACCTGAATGTTATGAGCCTATAATTATATGAACGGTATGTACGTTAAACGTGCCTTAAACTCAACCCCACTGTGCCGAAGGCACAACCTTTTTGTATAGATTTATGTTTTTATACTTTTTTATTAATATTTTGTAGTTTTGTTTTGGAATTGTCTTTTTGAGGCAGTTCGAATACAAGCGTTGACCTAACCAGTCGTTTCTGTTTGCACATAGAACCAGTCCCTTAGCCCTCTGCTAATCCTCAGCTATATGTTGGTCCTTCTGAGTAGTGTTGTGTGTGAATAAAACGTGTGGACGCCGAACTCGCTACAGTCAGGATACCGGGAGTTAAGTAAAATTTTATTATTAAAAAATCAGAAAATGGTCGTAGAAACGCGCTCTAGCGCCAAGACGCTCGCGTCAGCCCCGGAAGGAGCGCCAAGTGCGGAGAGGGAGGAACAACCGTCCGCCCTGAGCGGCCCTCTCGCCGCGTCGGCGACCGCACAGCCGGCGCCCTCCCGGCCCGCGAGCACGGCCACGTCCCGGTCCTCCGCCACCATGGCGGCCCGCCGCCTGGCGGCCGAGGCGCACCACGCGCGCCGCCTCGCCAATCTAGAGCGCGAGGCCGCGGCAGCCGAACTGCGCGCTGAACTGGCGGCTATTGACGCAGACGCCAGCCGTCGAGGCTCAGCATTCGCTAGCCGGAACTCTGTACAGGATTGGGTAGACAGTCATGCAGGCCCTGATTTTAATAATGCTGAACAAAGATTAACACATGAATCTGTTTTCAGACAAGCTAAGCCCGAAGTAGGGCACGATGAGTCTCTTTATTCAGCCACTGGGCCGGAAAGAGCGCCGCGCCCGCCGGCGCCGCCGGCCGCAGCCGCCGGTTTCGCGGCACCCGGCGAGGAAAAGGCAGCTCCCGACGTGCCACAACTCATCCAGTCTCTAGAAGTTTTGATTTCTAATGTGAATAACGGCGTCCGTCCTAATAAAGTATGTCTAGCGTTGCCACATTTTGATGGCAAATCCCATTTAGATTGGCTGTCCTTCAAGAGGATTTACGACTCTACTGAGAGCTCCTATAGCCCGGTCGAAAATCTAGCGCGCCTGGGCGCCGCACTGCACGGCGCGGCGCGCGAGGCCGTGGCCGCGCTGCTGGTGTCGGCGCGCGAGCCCGGCGCCGTGCTGCGCGCGCTCGCCACGCGCTTTGGTCGCCCCGAGCTCGTGGTGATGCGCGTGGTGGCCGCGATGCGCGCGCTACCAAGAGTCAGTGGTGAAGGTAAGGACTTTGCTGTGTTCGCCTGCCGCGTCCGTAACTGCGTGGAAGTCGTGCGCTTGCTTGATCAAGAAGACTATTTGCGCTCGCCTGAGCTTTTTCAGGCACTTGTTAGCAAAATTACACCGCTGTTACGAACGCGATGGCTTCAATACGCCTCCTATCATGACTCAATCGGCAGTAGTAAATTAGAGCTTTTCGCAGATTTTTTAGAATATGAAGTCGATTTGCAGTCTAGATATGGCGTTATTTTTGAGCCGTCTACGGTGCCTTTTACGTCGCACGCGGTAGACAACAAGCGGCCCAAAGATAAAGTTTATGCTGTGGTTGAAGGCCGGCGCACTAAAAACGCGTCATCCACTAGAAGCCAACCTTCAACGGCATCAGCAAACGTTGTTTCTTGTTGCGTTTTATGCAATCAATCACATAGTCTGATTGATTGTACAACTTTTAAATCAATGTCAGTCGATGACAGATGGCAGTGTGTCAAAAAACATAGAATGTGTCATCGTTGCTTAAAGTTAGGTTGGCACAGACTCAATTTTTGTAGAGCAAAAAGTCAGTGTAACATTGACGGCTGCACTTTCCGTCATCATGTTTTGCTGCACAACCAGAACATCGAGCGAGCGGCAGCTGCACATGTGGAGGTGGAGGACGACGAGGAACCGTCCACGTCAGCGGGCGCGCGCCGCGCCGAGCCCGCTGCCGCGCCCCGCGACCCTGAGCCTCAAGTTAAGGAGGTCCTTTCGCATGTTCGAACATCGTGTGCTCGTCCGTTGTTAAAAGTAGTAGCGGTAACAGTGTCCGGCCCGTCTGGTAGCGTAGACACCTATGCTTTGTTAGACGACGGTTCGACGGCCACATTCGTCGAAGCAGAACTTGCAGCGAAACTAGGTGTCGACGGTCCCGAGAAGAAGATCTACCTCGATTGTGTAGGTGGCTTGCGAAAGGAGACTTCAGTGCGGTACATTGATTTCAAAATCAAAGGTCGTAGATCGCACGAGACTTATTTGATTCGTAGTGCTCGTGCAATCGTTGGGTTAGGTGCCGCTGGACAGTTTGTCGAGAAACAGAACGTTAATGCTTACCCATACCTCGCCGATATCGCCAATGAGTTTTGCTACGGTGACGTGAAGCCTACTATTATCATCGGTATCGATAATTGGCATCTTATCGTTTCAAAGTCTATGCGGAAGGGTACCAAAACTCAACCGGTCGCTATTCGGACTGCTTTAGGCTGGGTTTTATTTGGTTTTGGGTGTAGCACGACCGCGCCTGTCGATTTTGTCAACCACGCAACGCTGTGCGAGTCCGAGGTCGGGCAATCGTGTGATCGGTCAGCGCTAGAGCACTTAGTTCGGGAACAATATAAGCTCGACTCTATCGGCATCTCCAAGCGCGAGGCTCGTAGTGCTGACGACGAGCGCGCCATTGATATTCTCGAACGTACAGCGCGTCGTTTGCCTGACGGTCGGTTCAAAGTAGGTTTGATCTGGAAGTCTGATAATTTAGTTTTACCTGACAGCTATAAGCTTGCGCTGTCTAGATTTTTAGGCCTTGAAGGCAAGATGAACAAAGACCCCAGTTACGCGAAACGGTACCGTCAGAACATCCACGACATGCTTCAGAAAGGGTACGCCGAACTGTGCACGGATTTGTGCAAAGCCAAATCACCGATCTGGTTCTTGCCTCACTTCGGCGTAACCAATCCGAACAAGCCAAACAAGTTGCGTGTCGTGCATGACGCTGCGGCTAAGTCACATGGTACATCACTAAATTCACTTTTATTGACCGGTCCAGACCTGCTTCAGTCCCTTCTAGGGGTTTTATTGCGTTTTCGAGAAGGCAAGGTAGCTTTAACAGCCGACATTCGCGAAATGTTCCCGCAGATTAAAATTAGAGCCGAAGACCGCGACGCTCAGCGGTTTCTGTGGCGCGATAACCCAACTGAGCCCATAAAAACCTATCGCATGGGGTCAATGATATTCGGTGCCGCATGTAGTCCATTTACGGCTCTGTTTATTAAAAATAAAAATGCCATCGAATATCAGGATAGTTATCCGAATGCAGCCAAAGCCATCGTTCACGACCATTACATGGACGATTACATCGCTAGTTTAGATACGGTAGAGCAGGCGGCACGCTTGGCCGCTGAAGTTTACACCGTCCATAGGAACGCGGGCTTTGAGATGCGCGGTTGGGTGTCAAACGAACCTGAGGCATTGTCGTTATTGCCAAAGGAGAGTTTGCTAGACGCCCTAGTAGTACAGAGTAGTGTAGGGGTAGACTTAGGTTGTCTTGTGACACCCGTCCGCACTCTAGGTCTCACTTGGAGGCCTGCTGCCGATACCATAGGGTTTAATACCGGTATTAGAGATCCGGTATTGCCTGAAAAACTAACAAAACGTGAGGTACTAGCGCACGTTATGAGAGTTTACGACCCACTCGGTATCCTTGCCCCTATCGTCGTTAGAGGGCGTATTATGTTCCAGAATTCGTGGCGCAAGGGTCTCGATTGGGACGAGGAGCTCTCCCAGACAGATACTGCCGCGTGGAGTCTCTGGCTTGAAGATTTGTTTTCTGTATCTGATTTGCAGATTCCGCGCTGGTACTTGTCGAGCGAGCTCCAAGTAGAAAAGTGCGAGCTTCACATATTTTCAGACAGTAGTGAGTCTGCCTATGCCGCGGTTGCATATTGGCGTTTTGTATACGTCAACGGTAACGTCAAACTCGCTCTTATTTGTAGCAAAGCACGCGTAACTCCTTTGAAGCCGGTTTCGATACCGCGGTTAGAACTTCAAGGAGCGCTTATCGCTGCTCGTCTTGCGTCGTCGATCTGCGAAGCACACAGAATTAAAGCATCGAGAAGATTTTTTTGGTGCGATTCAATGACTGTTCTCGGGTGGCTTCGCAGTGACGCGCGCTTGTTTAAACCTTTTGTGTCGCATAGAGTGGGCGAGATTTTGGAGTCTACAAGTGTCAAAGAGTGGCGCTGGGTACCTAGCCATTTAAATGTAGCGGACGATGCTACCCGGGTTAAACGCGTGGCGCTGACTTCGGAATCTCGCTGGGTCTCTGGACCTGAGTTTTTACTTTTCTCGGATTGGCCCAACGAACCGAAGGACATCCAGTTCTCGGGTCAAGACGAATTAAAGACAGCTTCAGTTCATTTCATTTCTGACGTAAGGGTAGCGGCGCCAGTTTCCGCCGATTCAAGGCGTTTCAGCTCTTGGCTGAGGTTGGTGCGCGCTACAGCTGTAGCACATCGCTTTTTAACGTTACTGCGTAGGCGTAGTCTCCATCGACGGGGCTTAGATGTAGCTCATTTAATACGCTGTGAAGGGGGATTGTGTTCTTTTATGTTTCAGCCCTCGAACGTCTCCTCTGCTAGTCCACCCGTGGTGGCACCCGACCAGTTGACCGCCGGCGATATTCGCCTGGCCGAGGCGCATGTTCTGCGCCAGTCTCAATTGGATTCGTTCCCTGACGAAGTGGCACGCCTTCGTAGTCCCACTCTTCAGCCACTGCCACGCACCAGCCGTCTAGCCAAAAGATCCCCTGTGATGAGCGATGATGGTCTGCTTCGGTTGTCCAGCCGTATCTCAGCAGCTTCGGGTGTTCCCGAAGATATGAAGTACCCAATTATCCTTGATGGAAGACACCCAGCTGTTCGCCTGCTTGTAGCACACGAGCACCGCCGCGCCGCCCACGCAAACACAGAGACTGTGGTTAACGAGCTTCGGCAGCATTTCCACCTGCTCGGCCTGCGAGAGGTTGTCCGCTCAGTGGCGTTTCGTTGCCGACTCTGTCATATTCGCCGCGCTGTCGCATTCCGACCGCCTACAGGAGACCTGCCTGAAGCTCGACTGGCTCATCACCGACGCCCATTTACCTTTGTTGGGCTCGACTACTTCGGCCCGATACATGTGGCGGTTGGCCGCAGAAGAGAGAAGCGTTACGTCGCCCTTTTCACTTGCCTCGTCGTCTGTGCCATTCACCTAGAGGTCGTCCACAACCTGTCTGCAGACGCAGCGATTATGAGTATTCGACGCTTCATTGCACGAAGAGGCACGCCTACAGAGATATGGTCAGACAACGGCACCGCCTTTGTCGGCGCCAACAGGGAGCTTAGAACACTTTACGCGAGCGCGACCTCAGACTTCGCTGCTAATGAAAGGATCAGCTGGCGATTTATTCCTCCATCAGCTCCCTTCATGGGCGGGGCCTGGGAGCGGCTCATCAGAAGTGTTAAGACAGCGCTGCGAGTGACCCTCACGGAGCGCGCGCAGTCAGACGAGGTGCTGCTCACCCTGCTGGCCGAGGCGGAGGCGCTAGTCAACGCGCGGCCTCTCACGCACGTGCCGACCGACTCGTCGAGTGAAGAGGCTCTCACGCCCTCCCATTTCCTGCTTGGTACGTCATCGGGTCGTCCAGTTCCAGCAACGATGTCAGAGTCCGACCTACTGAGCCGAAGCAGGTGGCGCCGGGCGGTCAGATTATGTGATCACTTTTGGCAACGCTGGGTGAAGGAGTACCTGCCCACTCTTGCACCGAGGCCGGGCGGAGGAGAAGCTCCAGTTCTGGCAGTTGGCGACTTGGTCCTCGTTGTCGACGGGAACCTGCCGCGAGGATCATGGCCCAGAGGGCGGATTGCGGCGGTGTTTCCTGGGCGAGATGGCATCGTAAGGGTGGCGGACGTTGAGACTTCGGCGGGTGTGCTTCGTCGACCCCTCAAGAAGCTGGTTCGGCTATGAAAAGGGGGAGAAATGTGCCGAAGGCACAACCTTTTTGTATAGATTTATGTTTTTATACTTTTTTATTAATATTTTGTAGTTTTGTTTTGGAATTGTCTTTTTGAGGCAGTTCGAATACAAGCGTTGACCTAACCAGTCGTTTCTGTTTGCACATAGAACCAGTCCCTTAGCCCTCTGCTAATCCTCAGCTATACCCACAATCCCTATATACCCGCTCTAACGATAATCTCCAGCCGATTCTAAAAGGTATCAAGATTAATCAGTTGTACAGAAACATAAATTGGCACGTTAAAAACCTTTGGTTAAAGTTGGCTGCGTGAAACTAAAAAATATATTTTGTAAATTATGTTGCTCTATGTTCTTCAAAACCGGCCAAGTGCGAGTCGGACTCGCGCACGAGGGTTCCGTAGAAAGATTTTAATGCTTTTCCCCAGTGTTTTAAGAAGTCCAGTGTTAGCAGAGCCCTGCTCCTAAGCAAAACGTACGCAGTGTGGGGTCAACTTATATTGGTCTGCGAAATCTACAGACAGACATAAAAATTTAAGATTTTGAGACTTTTCTGAGTGGTTGTGCTATAAGAGCTACCTTCATACCAAATTTCAAGTTTCTAGGACAACTGGAAGTACCTTTTAAGTTTTCGGATTTCGGCAATTTGTATGGAAATAGCCTTTTTAATGACTGTATCTTTTTGATTGCGTTAACTTAGAAGGTTGATTTTTTCACGGCTTCATAGGACCGCAGGCTTGAGTATTTGATATTAATTTCAGCTTGCTACCTCCACGCGTTCCAGAGAAAAAGGGTCTTGACAGACAGACAGATAGACAGACAGATGGACAACAAAGTGATCCTATAACGGTTCCGTTTTTTCCTTTTGAGGTGCAGAACCCTAAAAATTGCGAATCTTGTAACTTGACTTAGATTAGTCAGTGCTGGGAGACGATCAAAAGCTTTACCTTTACTATGATTATACAGTTGGCGACAAACAATAGGCTCGATCTATGTATTCGTAAATGAAAATAGTGAAGACGTCTCACAAAAACCACAAATTTGGAAAAAGAGGGAGAGTACACTGCCCCTCACTAATCCTAATCTTGCATCACCTCCTCGAAATACCTCCTACCCCTTCACTTCAAATACTCCTTTACCTCCAAATAGTAACTTTCGTTACGTCTGTAGTAAGTACGTAAGTATACACGTTTTATACGCTGTTTCAGGTTTCCAATGTGAAATGAACCAAGTCTTACAACCTAAAGTGTAAAGAAGTTTCTTACTCATTGTGGGGTATGTCCTCTAACTGGTTTGCAAGCGCGGCGACCGCTAGCAAAGGCATCAACAGCGCCAGAGGCGTCATGCTGCCTCTCAGCGCCATCGTACTCCCCACATCACAGGCACGAGAACAAACACAGCACTCCCGCTCCTACATCTAACACGATCGCACTACACTCCTCTGACAGTGTCAGAGCCGGTAATATGTTTGTGAGTCATCGAGTGTGTGTAAATTATCAGGTTAGGTCGGACCGGAGACGGTGGTGCGGGCGAGCCGCGGGCGAGGACAAGCGTGCCGCGCGGGAAGCGTGCCGGCACCGCGCCGCCGCGCGCCCCCGCCCCGCGCCGCCGCCCCGCAGCCGCAGTGGCGTTGCGCGCCGATCATACGCCCAATAACACAGCCTACTACTTATTACTGAGATTTATTTGTTCAGAGGTTTGATGGTCAGCGACCGGAGCGGTCCTCGACAGTGGATATCTGGGTACGCGTCTCTTAATTGGCCGCAGCGCAGGCATGGAGCTGAAAGTCAGAGCGATAGCATAGCAGCGATGGTGGTCTCGGCAGGGTCGGGAGCAGTGTGGAGCCAGCAGGCTGCACCGGGCGCCACGCACATGCGTGGGCACGCCGCCAGGAAATCCTTTATTGATTCCCGCGCTCCCGTTTGCTCAGGAATGTCGCAGGCGGTGTTGCCGCCAAAACCCGCCTTCATTATCATTATATTCTGCACTAAGCGGATCAACGCGCGCGCTAGGTGGATTTCTTTCGATTAATTTCAAAACTCCCCTCGAACATCAATAGTTCACGTTACATTGGACTGAAAATGATTACATTTTTACAGAGTAATAGTTTTTTAAGCTCCTAATAAATAAGGCTGGGTATTAATAAATTACGGAGAGCGGACGTTTTGGCTTCTAGCCTAATGCTTCGTTCGTTCGGTGCTGCCGTTGTTAGTAGATACATAATGCATTATACACTTTTGCATCTACTACGAAACATAAGCATAATTAAGTAAGATTAAGTAGCTCAGTGTACTTAATATCTAATCTAACATTCTGAATCAGTCAGGTATAGTTATCCCTTGGTTTAAAATTAGTGAAGGCAGTCGGTAAAAAAACATGGTACATATAAGTTTAAATTATTTTATTTTCTCATTACAGTTGACAATTTGGCTGTATTTATACAGAATGGATACGATAACTATTTACGTGTGTCCTGTTCTTTTTTCCATAATTTAAAGGTTAATACGAAAGTTTAAAGATATGGAATAAAACTACAAAAATATCATAGAAATAGAATCTATGTGTATCAAAATGGCATAAAAAGAAATAAACTTCTGAAGAAAGCTAAGCCATGACTCATATTTTTGTATTTGTGAATGCTTATGTTTATCGCACTGTAAGGTAAACTTTTAAGCGTTATGAAATCCATATTTAGTAATACTTTTCTAACATGTTGGTAAGTAAATATATGAAATACGTATTTTATATATTTGCTTACACACTTGTCGTTTTCATCCTGTATAGTCAACAGTGACAGGTCATGGAGCAAAAGTATGTTGCATTATGTTTTGCCTGTAGCAATTCAATGGCAATAAGCTCACACCTTGGTAGTCGTTTGGTGACCACGGCCCTTGCAATAAATACAATTGCATACGATTACGACATCCCCTTACATCAGATCAATGTAAGAAAATTGCTAAAATTAAGAAAATCAGTTTAACTTTTGTGTAAAAAAGTTCTACAAGCGTTTCAAGTAAAAATATATTATAATAAAAATCTCATGTCAATTACAATAGAATATGTTTCCGTCGTAATCACATCAATCAAGGCAGTATCTGCTGGGAATATAATAATGGAAGAGTGTAGAAATGAAATTCGTTGTAAGTCTAATTATTCACCATGAAAGTATTCTACTGTTCAAACAAGTTGGCGTTATCTATTTAAAGTTCCAGGAGTAACACTCCCTTAGCGGATAATAGATCTAAATAAAAGCTGTTCGTTGTATAAAACACCTAAAAAAACACAACTCACATTTCCGTTACAACCTATAGTTTTTCGACAATATGTCAGTTAAAATTGTATAAAAATAAACTATACAAAAGTGTGCTTCTCGACGTAAGCACCTCGCATCCGAGTTGGCGCTACGCCTTGCGAACAACTCGCTTAGCCGTGAAAAATAATCAGATTAACTACTTAGTTAGTGCATTTAACATAAGGTACTTGAGTCTTTTTTTTTGTTAAAAAGATTGAGTCGTTATAAGTACAACTAAACAAAAATATATTTGTGCGTTTCTAACTTAGACTGATATTAAATTACAATAATTGTTCACGGCTAAACGAAGCCCACCTAATCTAAAGCTATATTTACAAATATAATTAAGTTATATGCGTATAAATTAATATAATCTAATAAGTACTTTGCACAAAATGTCACAACGCTATTCGTTAATTTGTTACTGAGGTCAGCCATTCTTCCGAGTGAATTGATTGCCACATTTATACATACGTTGTACTCTGAATACTGTGTTTTGATCGTTAAATGCAGTCTTCACATTTCAATATGAACTTTTACCTAAAGATCACAAATTATAGTTAGATATCTAGGTAATCTCATAAATAGCTTCTTAATCTACCGCTACGACTAACTAAATAATTTGTACAATAAGTCTGAAATTTCTAACAGACTTCACTGGTGAAAGAATAATCATAAACGTAAAATAAATAGTAACATAAATTACATAATAATATCTGACCACAGTCTTTAGAGAAGATAAAAATATAACAAGAAGCATTACGGGGACAAATGGAAAATGTCTATAAATAGGAACACGCAGAATTAAAATGATATTTGGTCTTTAAAGATTCATTCTCTATTTCACACTGAACCACACACCAGCTACGCAGAACGAGTGCCGCCGTGGAATGCCTGCCAACAATACTGACGTCGCCGCCGCCATGCACCCGGCACTGCCTTTGAACCCAATTACTGTAGCCTCCACTGTAGGTATTCGTTATTTATGAAAAGTTTACTTAAAATTAAAATCTTCGTAATACTGCCTTAAGGCTTTGCTTAGGGGCATCATAGGCCTGGCAAACTGATTCACAATCGCGATACGAGCTTCAGATATCTAATGTCGCTTTGTGTTATAGCGATCGAATCCAAAGAACACGAACGAATTAGGTATGATAATATACGTAAGTACTATCTACCATGAAACGACAAGGGTATCAAGTTGCTTATCGTCGGAAAGCTCAATGTCTTGAAGAGTCGCTCTCGTGTCCGGAGTCGCGGCCGTTCTCCCGCGGGGAGGCGCGGTGCTCCCTCTCGTCCCTGTAGCGGTCCCTGCGGTCGCGCGACCTGTCCCTCTCCCAGTCGCGGTCGCGCTCTCGGTCGTCGTCGCGGTCGCGGCGCCGGTCGCGGTCGTAGTAGTGATACGAGCGTCGAGATTTTCTGTCACTGGGCGTCACTACTTCCACTTTTATGTTCGCTGTAGCGGTTACCTGTGAACAGAATTATAACGTTGTGATTCAAATTGTAAAAAAAAAACGTTTAAAAGAACGACGACCTGGTAGCGATCGCGGTAGATGCGGAAAGCACAAGACCGGTCTGAGTGGAGAGCCTTGGGGGAGGCCTAAGTCCAGCAGTGGACGTCTTTCGGCTAGCATGATGATGATTTTAAATAAAGGTTTTGAAAGAGGTTTTTGGTTTTATTTGAGCCACACGTTTAGCTATTTCGTAGGTACCAGACCGCAAATTATACCACCAAAAC